>OX243786.1:3600000-4200000 GCA_945859555.1 Megachile ligniseca
AAGTCAGTGACGCAGCATTCTGTGTGAACAAAAGCTGTTGCCAGCGAAGTCGAATGCTTTGAGGTATATTCTACCCCAGGTGTCCTATCTGAGATAACCTAAAGTTATCTGCCGCTCCTGTGCTCAACGCACGCGTATTTATACCCCGCTGAACCTGGATCTCCATAAGCGCGCATGCGCACCACTCTAATTTGTCGCTGCCCTTCACCGTTTGAAAACCCCGCGAAATTCAACCTCGTGCTAGACGTGTATAAAGCTTGTAGTCGCCACAAGTGAATTTCAATGTTATTTAAATTCTTTTATTCTTTTACATAGGTCATTGATCAATAGAAAAAGTGGCAGAACTAACACATGACCGAGTAGAAAGCACAAATAATGCAAAATTCGTTCAATTGATATTTAATAGTCTACATATTTGCATAACATAAAATTTATTATTGCGATTTGATCTTTTTAAACTTTCCTCATTCATGACCTTATTGTTGAGATTATTTCGTGACGCCAGAATTAAGTATAAAGTAAACATATAAAACTAAACGTTTTCCCATAAATAATTTATTTGTTTGGCAAACACTGTGCATATGAGAAGTACTTTTAAAATTTGTTTCCAGAATACAGAAATGAATGAAAGAACGTTTTAATAAAACGATGTGTTTGTTTCTTTAAATTCATGTATCTGAATTAAATTTTTTCTTGCTAGGATATAATTTCAATTATACAAAAGGTTTTACTCTGAAACTTGTTTGTAGAAAAATGTAAAAATTCGTTCACTTACGTAAATAATAAGCTGCAACTTTTGAACACCGCAATTTCTGATTACACAAGTCCTTTTACTCCAACACGGAATCAAAGTGAATGATAAAACAACGTTGAAAGAGCGCAGGATCTGTTAATTCAATGAACTGATCCGACATCACAAGCAGAAGTAACATTTTAAATTGCCACAAAGTAATTCCAGGCCGTTTCCCCCATCCCCTTTTTCTCTCCTCTTCTCTTTTCCTCTCGACTGAAAGAAATTTCATTAAAATCTGAAGCAACCAACGAAATGATATCTATCCAACTCCTGTCACTTACTGTCCACGATAGCAACAGGTAGTGGTGGTCAGACGACCTCAGCCTTCTTCATTTTGCAGTACTTCCGATTAAGCTATTTTAAAATATTCCAACATGAGCTTAGTTTAAAAAGAAAATCAAACCATGCTGTAGAATCCCCTTAGAAGATCATACAGCGATATTTCAATATCCTAATACATTTTCAAATGAACTACTTTATTATTAAATTTATATTTTTTCTTTAATAACTCAAAGTGTACTCTTAGCTAATGAATATTTAACGGAGTCCACCATTGACAAATAATTTAATTTAAAAATGGAAAGGTATGCATCTTTTGTAAATTTTGAAAAGTCAGTTAATCATAATGCTGACATAAATTATTTATATTTCAGAAAACAGCCTTTTGATCTATTTTTATCGAGACTTTTTTTATTCGGTATAGTCTGTCCTACCATGTAAATATTGATCGACTTTATTGAACACTCTGTATATTTATTTTCTTTATTTCATACCTCCTAGAGAAGCTGGAAGGATATCTCCTGAAGAATTCCAATTGCCACCACTCGCATCGATCTGTTTAATATCAGAAACGCGTGAAGAATGTTCATACAACGAAATCTGAAACGACGTGAATTAATCTTTTCAATTTTATTCTCGTCTTACGTTCCGCACTTTGTGGCGGAGGCTAAAATGGAATTATATGCTTGATTTAGTGTCCCATTAATGGTCTAAATTTACGAGTCTCGGTAATTCGCATTAGAAACGCTATCAAGATCCTAATCGTGCAGGGAACCTCAGACGCGTAATGTATGCATTCGAAGGGAAACAGCGAAATTCTATATTCTTGGACAAATATAATCAGTACTTGATACAATTATTAAAAGATAATTTAGTCAACAATTACTTGATTAATATTTGAAACATAATTCAGTGATATGAAAGTAAAAGAGAGTAGCAGTTATATTAATTTGATAAAAAGTAGCAGATAAACTTTGCATTAATATTCTTAATATAAAGTGAATGATTCTTAATGGGAATGAATGATCAGTTACAGCAAGCAATTATACTATTCGGTGGCACAAAATTACTCCTAAATGACACTTATGGCATAAAAATTCAACACTTAAAATTTGATAAAAATGGCTGCATAAAATCCTCATTAATATTTACGTATAAAATGGCTGCTTATCAATTACAAGCAATGACAAATTCTAAATGCATACATATAAAGTTGAGTGCAACAACAAGGCACATAAAACGTATCACAAAATGGCACACACAGTATATCAGTTGGAAGCGTAAAATTTGCTAAAAATGGCTTCATAAATTTATAATTTATAATATAAAGTGACTGGTTATAAATTACAGTGAGAAATTACTAATTCTGAAGCATTCATAGGCGAGCGCCATTTGATGACACGGAAGTATAACAATATGGCGCTCATGAAATGTGAATTGAAAGTTTAATGTTTCATGAAAATAGCTATATAATCGTCCTATTAAATCTTCCGTAATATCTGTGAATTAATTTGATAGTTTTACAAAAATATATACTGATAGTTTACAGAAGATCTTTCGTAAATAAGCTGATTTTGATAGCCGACATTTATACAAAATTAAATAAGAGGATGATATGCTTCAATTCGAAAGATTTGTAGTTAAACAACTTGTTATTAAAAAGAGAGGGATGATTTTTAACAATTAATTTTTAAAGTTACAGTAATGTTACACTTATAGAACTGCAGAATTTCAAGCGGCAGTAAATCTTTCTACGGGTTTCCAGACTAGGTGGTTTTTCCAACTCCCAAAGAACGTAAACCGATTAAGTCGGACCTGCAGGCATAAATGAAATATTTAATCCCGGCAGCTCGGTGAATATAACTTCGTCTCAGTAGACGCTTTGTAATTATCATTCGTGAAAATAATTCTCATTTATAGTCGAAAGAATAATCGGGACGTAAGTAAATTCTGCCATTGTGCTCGTTGTTGCAGACGATACCATCTAAAACTGCGATGTCTTTATTATTTTATTGGTTGAATATTTAATTATCGTGAATAATTTTTTTCGTTGAAACTTTGAACCGATAAAGTAATGTACATGCTTTTTATTGTGAACGAATAAATATTTTAACCTTATATTTTTTCTTTAATACTCTGACTAAACATAAAATCGTACACACGCTTTATCCCCATGAAAATCAACGCAAATTTAAAAAAAAAGCATCTTAACAAATATAATTTATAAGTCGAAACTTGTGGAGCGGTAATTTGACTGTTTTGGTAATTTTGGTGTTTTTCAAAGTTTCTAATAACGGTAAAAGATCATGTGACGAAATTTTGTTTTACGCGTTTGAGCTATTTTACTTGATTGTGCGGCGTCACGCAGAGTTATTAACCTCGTCGTGAACACGGGATAGCGCGATTAACGGCGTTAAAAGCAGCATTTCGGACAGCGATAGACGAAGACAGGCCACAGTCGGCTCTCATTCTACGAGCTTGAGCTTTACTAATATCCCTAAGTGCATCGTCAGCCGTTTGATGCAGCGTTGCACAAGCTCTGATACGCTGCACTCCCGGGTTCACTTACTTTTTTTCCCTCCTTCTCCGCCTTTCTCGCCTCTTTTTCACCGGTTCATACGTCTCCCCGTCTCTGTCATTTCCTTTCAAACCCCGGCTCGTCCTGTCTCACATCTGCATCTCTCTCTTCTTCAGCTTCCTCTTTCTCCCTTCAATGGCGCGCGCGTGTGCTCTCGAGATCCCTACTTCTCATGATTACTTCCGATTTTATCCTAGACACAGAAATTGTGGTGGAATGCCCACGGTTTCCCAAAGAATGGTAATATAAAGTAGTGCACCTGTGTTTCCACCGATGCGACACGAAAAGAAAGAGGCGGAAAGCGTGGCGCGCGAAAGAATAGAAGAACGGAGACGGAACAACAAGAAAGTGAGAAAGTAGAAAGATTGTGGGTAGAAACATTGCGGATAGTCTAGCTAGAGCGCGTGTTGCCTCGACCTTATCTTCTTTTTCGCGGACCCACCGTATTTTTTTATTTTTCTTCGCGTGCGTTCATTGTCGGAAGCTTCGAAAAAATCTACCGATTATACGTCGGTTAACCTCGACTTCTTTACGCGTTTCCCTTCTGACATTTCATGAAATCGTGATGCTTAAAAAGGCCAGTAAGATAAAATGATGCCTTTACGCCTTCTAGCTTTGGCTTTTCACGACTCCGACTCGAGAAATGCTAAGGTAAATATTCTAATCCTAAGTCCAGGTTAAACGTAATTTTTGTTAATAACAATTCAGCTTATTTTCAGCTGCAAAATTGCAATTATCTTCAACATCTCCTTAATCGTCCGGACACCGAAACATTTACCACGTTCTAAACGGACGATGTCGCGATACGGTGTCAAAATAACGATCTCATCTCAAAGGGTGCAACGACGTGCCAAGCATACATATTTCCATAAAAGTACCACCTAAACTTCCGTGACAGAGTATATATACGTGTCATTTTCGGGTATGGAAATAGGAAATTACATTCGCGATTTGACCGGTAATATTACGCATGAGAAAACAAGTTTGGCCATGTTTGTCGTAATATTATGGACTTTGCGGTGTAGTGTTGTGCGTTCAGGGAACAATGTTGGTCAAATTGCTCGGGCCATTTAATTAACCCCTTTGACCATTACCAAACTAAATAGCTGTGATTGCAATTTGTTTTGGCGCCCAATTGTTGATATTTGTGAACAGGGACAATTCTGGAAAATATGGTGCATTTTCTAGATTTAATTTAAGAACATCCGAAATTAAACATACGTAATATACAATGGATTGCTTTAAATCAAATGTCCCAATGTTAAATCAATCCCAAGCTAATCTTACAGGGTTTCTGTATATAATAAATAAATATTTCACTCTATTCATTTGACACAGTTTTAAAAAACCTTTTTATTACAACACTTATTTTAACAAAATTAATTTTGCAAACAAGTTGTCTGATCCGCCTTATAAGCTATGTTATGAACCCATACACTCTTGAAAACGGGAAAAACATGTCCTGTATTCTCAATATAAACTCATGTATGAAAAGCTTAAAAGCATTGCTGTATTCGCCGAAATAAATAAAAACAAGAAACGAGTTTAAACGAAAATTCCACGTAAATCAGGCTCAACGTCTTGGGTAGATCATTCTTGGAAAATTCGCGTTCGACGAATGAAGTCCAATAAAAGGATTGCAGGCGTACTCCCATCCAAAAAATCCTGTTACCACGACGAACAGGAAGAGATCGAAAGGACCAAGAGGTCCTCGAAGATCGAGAACTGGATGGAAAATCCGGTTGAATCCGTAGCTCGCCTCAGCCTCTCGATCTCTGTTTCCTCCTTTTCACGTCGATCCGTCTTGGATCTTCGTGAATACCATCCTGCGCCCTCAATTAGCATCCATAGAGAGGAAGAGAGAGAAGCAAGGAATTTGTTGGACAAGTCGAATTCGAAAGGAACAGCCAGAAAAGAGACGAAGAGCAACGGTGGACCCCGAATCGGTCGCGTTATTCAAGACATTCAAAGTGTATCTGTGGCCCGGCTGGCATTTAAGGATTACCAAAGTTTAGCATAATATTAAAGAGCCAAGGAGAGAAGGACAACAGACGTTGGGCGAAGAGAAGATTGGAAGTAACGGGGTAGCCCATGGGTGAGAAGGGCGGCAGGGTACAGGTATTATTCATGGATTACCTCACTTGTCCCGGCTACAATCCTCCCAAAGCCTCCATTAGAATAATTGCTTCTTCATCTTCGCGCTTATGTGGTTGCTGGGCATAGCACTGCGTCATTCTCTTTCACTGCGATTCACTTTCACCCTACTGGGCTGCCTTCGGCACCCCCGACACTTATTGTTAGCCTTGTATAGGTGCCACCATTGCGTGCTCCATGCGCGTGCATCGCTTTCTTCTGGCAGACTTTTTGTGGTACAGATCTCGTATGTTTTAGCAGTATTGCTATTGTATTATCCTAAGAGAATGGGAATTTAAGTGTAAGATCTGATATCGGTCAAAATGATACCTGTATCTTCAACCAGTTAATTTAATCTTAAAAATCTTAAAAATACGCCTCGTACACAAGTATGCTCCTATTATCACGAAAAAAGTAAAACGAAGAATATTTTCATCCGATAAAAATTTACCAAAATTTATAATATATCAGTTTACATCCAATTCCACATTAGTTCCTCTATTCGTCGAATTTTACGATCAACACAAGCAGTTTGTAAAGAGTTAATACAGTGAAATACACATCAGTGGTGTTACAACTTGCAACACCCTTGCACCTGGCCATAAATACAAAAAGCTTTTTTATATCTCGAATTTTTACTACCGATAAAACTACGAGTCCTTCACGTTTAGCAAAACTGAAAAGCACCAGTTACGACGTTTATTCGTTCGTTCATAGAAATTGAACTGTTCTTTTCTGTTTCGCAATTAATTAATGTGACGGTCAGGAGTATCATTAAATTAAAGTGAAGTTTTTACCTGAAACAAATATTTTATTTTGCTCGCTCAAACTCGCGCTCCCTTTACGATGGTTTTTTTATATTTGAGAGATGGATGCGGTAACTTCATCATAAAGCTTTTGCAGAACCAGAAGAACTTCAAATATTTGAACAGCATCGTGGCGGCCACTTTCTTTTGCGTTTTTATATGACTCGTCGCTCTTTTGATCAAAGTACATCCTTCACTTTCGTTCTTTTCTTTTATGGGAATGACATTGTTTGCATTAATAGTAATTATTGTTATACAGAATGTTCCAGCTTTTTACTGCGAAACTTTACCTGCATATTCCATACGCAAAAATAAGAAAAATATAATATGTTAACATAGTTTTAAACACTTTATTAAAATGTTATAACAAAATCTCAGTAAATTGTGTATTTAAAAATTTACTAGTTTACACAGAATTCTAACGTGCTATCTCCTCCCCTTACCATGATCCAAAACTTTGCACTCTATAATACTTCACATTTATCCCGCCTTACGTCAGCTACTGTGCAACCAATTAACACGTAAGTAGGGTATGTAGATACATATGTAGATATGTACATATATACAGAAGTATACCATTTTGTTTTAACTCGACGTGTAATAGGAACAATGGAGTCGCATGGCGCGGGATTAAATGGTATATCAAGTTCTTCGACGCCTGGTGTCCTAAGACCGGTCTGTGTACGAGCCCCCATCTAGAAATATTCCCAGCAGACGTTACAGTAAATGTCGCGTGAAATGCAATTTGCAGCCGCGACGTTGGCTTTTCATTCAATGATTCTCGTTATCCTCGTTACACGTGCCCGTGGCAAATTGCGCGCGAAACCGTGAAAATAAATTGTCTCCACGAGCGACGACGACGACGACGATTGCATACACACAGCGACAGCGACGACGACGACCGGGAACAGCGACGGGAGAAAGCGAGAACATCGATTCCTTTTTCTGTCGTTGGCCTCTATGCGATCCTGCGAATATTTAGTTACCATGAACTACACTCGTTACCGTTTCATCTTCTCCTGGCAGATACGTGCGACGATTCCTTGAGTCCTTTCGACTACCCTGAACATCCGCAGCTTCTTCGCTTTTTGCTCGTCGATCGTCGGTTTGGCAAGGCACGTTTCGTCTGTAAAATGCTAAGCGACACCCTTCCGCCTCCTATGTTTCGCTCTTTGTAGCCCCTTCGACTTCTGCCACTTCGCACCCCTCCGTTTTGCGTACCTTATCGTCCATGGCTACGTGTTAACGGGTTGACAATTAATTTCGGTAGAAATAATTTTCTATCTCTTGGTCAATACATCCCATCGCTCTACAGGACGTTCACGGTAATATGGACCAATACATTAAGGATTTCAGAAAAGAAAATGAGAAAGTTACTATACAACTATCCCACAATTTACACTTAGTTTCCTTATAAAACTATGTAATTGATATTCAAACCATTGATATAAAACCATTTATATTGTTGTCAATTAAACCACTAAATTCAGTCGAAATTAAATCGTGTTTGGCAGAATGATATTGAAGAGCCTCCTCGATAGGGCGTCGAGGTGCGCCGTCATCCCCTCAATCTCCAAGTAGTCGTCCCACATGGCTTCCATTCTGATAAGCTCATCGTAGGGCGATCTGTGTCTCCATAGATTAGTCCCCTGGTGAGGTGATGGTCGTTTGTGTCATTATCATGCGGTGTGCGGTGGCTACCTGCTGTTAGCCGACAAGCCATACCAGAACTGGACAAATGGTTGGCGGCGGTGATAGACGGTAAGATTTACCGGCGTTGGGCCAACGACTGCGATAAGTACGGCTATTGGCTGATGATTCGGGCTGAAGACACCTTGCAGGCGATGGCCGAGTGTTGGATGGTGGGGACTTGGGCCCCTTGCCAATGATTCTACCAAACGTCCGAAGGCGGCTGCCCTAGTGGACGTCCGGTAAGTGGTGGTGGTCCGTCGTACGGCAGACAGCGTGCCTGCTGATGGCGGTCTGATCGTTGGAGGACGAGCCAGTAATCGTAGGTCTGCCCTGTGACTTTCCGAGCCATGGCGGTCCGGTCTGACCAGATTGTTCTCTTCGCAGCTCGTAAATGCTACAACTACATATTCCATCAAGGTAACCAAACGGGCCTTCGATGGTTTCCACTCACTACAATGCTTAATGTTCCGTGGTAAACTGGTATGTCTTGAGATTCGATTGTATTTTACAGACACATACAATGCATTCCCTCGTAGTTAAGTAGTTCCGCTTAGTTTATCTCTCAATTGGAGTAGGTGACGAGATGTGGACCCCATCCTGCGTGAGAACCACGTCGAGACCGTCACTGTTCATGTTAATTCACAGCATGAAGTAGCGCGTGTACAGACATGCTCGTTGCCAGCCAGTGTCTTAGCTCGTAGATGGCCGCATCTTCGGCGTTCCATTACTACTGTTGACACTTTTGTAGTAGGCAGATTAGCGATGCTGTAATGTCCATAAATTGTGGGGTAAATTACTAGTACCAGGACACAATCTTCAGGAAATGGTGTAGCTCCTTGTTCGTCGGTGGTGTATCGCGGATGGCTTGTATCTTATCGAGATCAGTACCTCCTCACTGGTTAGCAAGCCTAGGTACTTGAGCTCAATAGTCAGTAGTCTTCCAGTCTATCGTACAATAACTGCAGAACCTGGCCGATGGCATTCCGTCCTCTGGTGGCCGAATCGCTAGCAACAAGTGACTCGCTCGTAACCCTGGTCCAGCTCCACAGTATGATACCGTCAAGTGGCAGGGATTTTCTCCGCGAATGAACGCGCCAGTGTGGTCTGCTTCTCCAGCTCGTCGAAGTCGGTTACGAGTCAGAATAGGTCCAAATGGGTGTGGACGACATTACTACGAATATAACAGCCGTATTCCGGGTGGAGGTTTCGGTAGGGCCAGGTCAATTGTTCCTCCACACTTCCGGCGGTGCATCAAGATCGGTCACCTATCCCGTCCTGGTCGATGGTCTCGGCAAAGAATACGTTTCTGCCAACTGGCCTAGGAAGTCCAAGTCTATTTCGTCAAAATTGAAGCCATTTTTCCATACGTAGTCCAATATCTGCAGATCTGATGACGGTGGAATGCCTGGTTCCACGATGTTACTCTAACCAGGATTGGTGCTTTTGTCTAGATTTGGGTGCATGGTACGAACGTGTCCTATTACCCTGGCTCATAGTTTGTCGATTGTCCCCCAGTCATCCAGTCACCTGTCGATCGCGAGTTTTATTAAGTCGAGCTTGTGCAACCGTAAATCCAGCCTACCCTATTCGTTCAGTGTGACGGAACCCGTCCCTGCTCGGGCGCCAGTGTTACGGATTGTTTCCGCGAGGTTGCTGGCTCAGTAACGGCTTCTGGTATGAGTAGAGGCTTTTTTTGTAGCCGATTTTATTACACGTCTCTCTACCATATATACGATTTTAGCTCTATAAATCGCGGTCTTACTTTGTGATGCTAACCTAGTCTTAACCTAATACGGTCCTGATCGCAATTTTATTCTATTCTACATGCAAAGTAGTATGAATGTAACTGCTCGGCGTCGGACGACTGTTATGAGCACTTCCTTCCTCGACAAGGAGTCCGGTAGACGCATCTGGCAAGTGTGATCACCCGATCGAAATGCTACTTGAGAAAAGAATTATCCAGCAATGACGGAGGATATGCTTGTCACGTCGACAGACGGTTACGATTACCATCTCATCTGATCGACCACCGATGTGGAGGACGGTGAGCGTACTAAATCGAATGCCGGAATAGCTTTCAAAAAGACAGAGCGGGTTCAACTGTCGTATTACCTGCAATTAATATATGCTACGTAAAGCCTGGTCTGCTTTCCGCTGTTCACAGCGGCCTACTGTAAGCGGTTGCCCGCATTAGTTGTGGGCAAAACGTGGGTGACCCTCTCGTAGTTGCGGCGAAATTATGACGGAATTCGCGGCCTTTACGCATTTACGTTATGCTTCTTTATGTTTTTAAATATAATTAATTAAGAAACAGATACTTAATACACCTTCGATTGAAGATTTTTGCTGAATGAGTATAGCTGAATATGCAGATATTACATTGGGCTTTTCTTAACTGTGTACTATCAGTTCAACCCTCCTGCAACTTTTACAGAAAATAGATAAATAATATAACATTATTCTTCAATTTTCTTGTAGGTTTCACTCAAGGGGTTCTTTATAAAAACCACCCTTAAAATATAAATTATTTTTTTATAACATTAATAATTGTCGTAAAATTAAAACAAAATTATGTGAAGTAGAGCTAATCTGTATCTACAATCTGCATTTTAATGTGTTCAAATAGCTCTAATAGTTTTCGAGAAAAAAAATGAAGCTCGGTGTTATCCCCACATCTCTATTGAGATGCTAAAAACTACTCTCTATTAAAAGCATTCTATAAAAGCACTCGATAAAAGCATTTCTATGAAAAAGCACTATTTTATGTGCATAAATACTGAAATTGATGGCGAGTCCACTGCTCTACACTTATCCTTTACGTGATTCACATAGAGATTGATGAAAAATAGAGATACTTTTGTAAATGTTAAGAAGGTATATTTCGTTCTTAATATTTCGAGGAATATCTGTTGGCAAAAATAATAAACATTACATTTTGAACTTCGAACAGTTGCTGTTTTATAATACTGTTATGTCACCCATTTCTGTATTTTACAACTCGCCCTTAAACGTAAAGCGTTATTTATGAATTTGAATTTTTTCACAATAATTTAGACTTAAAAAATAAGAAATAATAATTGAACTGATTTCTTTTTTAGTTACATGATAAACTTTGTTTATACGTTAAAAGTACTTGATAATGTTTATACGAAATCTGTTGTACTATCAGATTGAAGCTTCTTCAAATCTAATATGGATGCAGTACTAACACAATAGCTATCTGGCGTATAATACAATTGTTGCAGGTAATGTGCTCTGTACAGTATACCATAGTCATTGAATTGGCCGTGGTAAACCGAGAGCTTGCTTTGCTCATTTCCCGACCCCTGGTACCGGTATTTACCAAGATATTACAACACACTAGAAAATACGAGGTTTCGAGTTATTAATACATACTGCCCTAGAAATTCAAAATTAAGCGAGTGTAAAATAATTAAGGTTTACATTTGAGTAAATAACGTGAAATCGAGACTGACTTTATTAAATTTTGTTGAAATTATTGGAAACACTCCTGAATTACTACAGTGGAATATTCGTACATATTGTGCATAATTAAAAACAAATTATTCTAATATAAAATTGTAAGTACTTATTTGTAATTTTGCTGGTGTAATTTTATGCGAAAATTTTTAAATGTAGAAATACGAATATTGAAGAATTCGAAACACCGGAAATAAAATTTGAAAATTTAATCATACAAACTAAGGTTGTCTAGATTCACTTTGGTCCACACTTATTTTCGTCGATAGATATAGATTACCCTTTGTATCAATAATTTAATGCTTAAATCAGAACTATTAGTTACTGAATCATCGATAACAGCATTTTTCTCGTCTATTCAGCCTACATTTTCTGCTGAAAGGGATCCTCTCTCGCCGGTAGTGAAATTGGTTTCAACGTGTCGTGCATCAGTAAGACTACTAGCCGGTTAAAAGGAAGCGCGAGCGCGTGTATAGTAGGGTTCGTGTGTATAAATACATAAGAAAAAGGCACGAAAAAGAGGTGCCGACGAGAAGCTGGCTGGTACATAATCGCGTCGCGACAAAGAATCCATAAAAGGTTGGGCTTGCTGCGTTTTTTCGTGTAGTGCCGAAGAAGAGAGAGACTCTAAGCTTGTGCCGCACTCGTGTCCCCGTGAACACAATAATGCTCCGCTATTAACCGAGAGCTTGTATTAAGCCCTCGAAAAAAGCTTTCATGCACTTAACAACAAATAATATGAGAAGTGGTGCTACGCGGCTGGGACACCCGTCTCGCCAACTTTCTACCATGGATTACACCATCCGTGTCACCTCAACACAGAAACAGATCTCGTAATTGTACCTACTCTTTTCTATCGCGTTCTTTCAATGCATCTTTAACGCGTTCACTGCCATGCTAAAGCTCGCGGAAAAGGTTATTACGCAGTGCCTTTATTTTTTACAAATATTGCCTACTATTTTCACGATACTTCGTAATTGTACTCGAGACTTGTTCATGTTCTAATTCAACTTTTAAAATATTACTTGGGTACCTTAACATTTTGTTTTCTATGCTGAGGAACGAGCCTGGTTGAAATATTATTATGTTTATGATGACAATTAATATTTTGAATAACGTATCCATGTAGCAGTTCTCAATAATGCATCTACCGCATCAGTAGATTTCCGATAAATTTATTATATCAGGTTATACAGCCAGAAATGGAAAAGAAAAACAGTATATATTATTACTATTAATCAAGCTATTCAGATAGAAATATCCTCACATTAAAATCGAATGTCCGTTGAAGAACTCGCGGACAACTGCATGCACAGTGAAAAACTCCATTTCGCTAATGAGCTTGTAAATTTTCAAATTCAAAAATTTTGAATTTTGAAAATTTAAATCAAATTTGTATATTTGGTGGTTTGAAAATTTTCAAAATGGAAAACTGTAGGGATTCTGGAATTTGGGGATATTAAATTTGATTATTTAAAAAGATGAGAATTTGTAGATTTAGAAATTTAGGAATATAATGACTCAGAAATTCTTGAATATCCATTTCAGGTTTTCTGTATTTGAATATTTGAAAATATAACAACTTCAGATATTATAAATTTTAGTAAAATGTAAAAGCTTAGAAATTTGATAATGTGGAAATTGAAAATTTTAGTAAATAAATACACTTTTAACTTTAATGTTTGAAAGTTTTAGTCGAAAGGTCGCTTTATTTCTAATTTCTAATTAAATGAAGTAAAAAATTAATCATTAATAGTATGTAACAATATACGATATTAAAAATATGTATTCTATATTAAAAACTTATAGGTGTCTTAATGAATAATTATTTTTACCAACATCAAATACGTTAGGATTTAAAATGTCTGTATTTACAAAAACTGTATTGATATTTTTTATAAAATTATATATAATTTTCTTATAAAACTTATCTAAATAAGTTAAACATGTTAATCAAATGCTATCTGTTAACAAATTTAGAAATGTGAAATGTACGTGTCGATAAGAGTATCAAGAGATACTAAGGAAATACAGTAAATACAATAAAAATGTAAAGATTATCTCCTAAACCTATGGACAAGCAAATTTGAAAAAACACAACTCAAATATTATAAATCGTAATTACAACTTGTATTTAACATCTCATTTGCTACACATTCATGTTACCTATTAAATCGAGCAACAACGTGTCTGCTGTCTAGCGAAGATTGCTACAAATTATACATAATCCATTGTGTATTGGGGTATATAACTTAAATATTACATTTTAACCAAAGGAATTTGATGTGTAGTATAAATCTTTAAGTCGATTAGTACTTTAATTGATATCTCATTTATTTAACTAAGCCCATTTTTTTAGCTTCCACTTCATAAATTAATAACCTCCACATTTTCACTACAAACACTTCCGCTTCTTCGTCTAATACCTGCAAACATACTTGGCGTTAAAATAACAAAATTGTTGTATTTTCGATCAAATCAATAAAAATAATTTACCATCTGTACATCGTCGAGTATGCCTTGAGGTGAGCTGCCAGCCATTACTTTGCTGCAAATAAAATCTACTAATGTAGGTTCAGGTTCTCCAATATATTCAATAATCTTCTTATTGATCCACGGCCTTATCCGTTTTTCCATTAATGTCTATATAAATATGAAAAAGCATTAATTGCAACGTGACACACAAGATTATACATTTATGTAGGTAACACGCACATTATCTATTACAGCCCAGTCGAGTTGATATCCAAACAAAGCATTTTTATCTGTAGGTATTTTGTCAATAAGAGATTTTATGTGTTTCCGTTTTTCTTCTTGACTTTTTGTACTTTCTTCTTTGCCGGATTTAGGAGCTTCTTCACTGGTTTTCTTCTTTTTCTCTTCACCATAATCTAAAATATAATTGAATTAGATATAAAATACGTCCGTGTTCAACTGTATCCTACAAAACTTACCTAAAGGAACTAGTTTACGCTTCTTTGCATTATTAGCACCGTCATCGTCGTCGTCGTTATTAAATACATCTTTAACGTCGATTCGACCTTTCTTTCTACTTTGATTCGTTTGTTGCGAATTAAGATTAACAGCTGTGCTTGGACTAGCAGGGGTTTTGTTACCAATACCGTGATCATTGCCACGATTGCCTCCGCTTCCCATAGCAAACGGTACAAAGTTACCTAAAATCACATAAATGTAACACATGGACGGATGATTTATTCATCGATCGATCAAAAAATGACACGCTTTTACTCACTACTACTCGTTTTTTCTGGTTCACTAACAAGAGACATGCGCGAATCTTCGTCTAGTGTTGGTGGAATGGATTGAACTGGAGTTGTTACAGTTTGATGAGAAGGTGATGATCTCGTTCCCTTTAAACTTTCCCTATCTGTTTCTACGACTTCTTCGTTTTCTTCACCGTCCCGATGATGGTTCTGATGATGACGATGATGCCTTCGATGGTGATGATGGTGTCTTGGTGGTGTTCTAGAAGGTACTTCCGACTGGGAAACATCATCGAATTGTACACATTCATCACTATCACTTTCAATTGGCTCAGTTTCTATAGGTGGCATAACTTCTTTCTCCTTTTTCACTACTTTTTCATCCTCCTCGTCGATTATTGTAATTACTGGTTTAGGCTTATACTGCTCTTCCCTTTCAGCTTTTAACTGAAATCATATAATAAATACGTTATAAATTGACAAACTTTTATAGATTCCATCATACACCCTGAACGTTAAAATGCCCTTGTAATTTATAAAAAAACGCATCACAAATTTTGCAGAGTACAAATAGAATACTAATAAATATGTATTTGTATGGCCAAATTTCTTATAAAATTTACAAGCATTTTAAAGTCGAACCATTCTGAGATTCAACCACCATGCATTCGAGCTTGAATCGTTGCAAAGTTCAAATGCTCTAAGTTTGAAGCGCTTCAAACCTGAAGCGTTTCATACATGCATTCCAAATTCGAAACATTTCCAATGTGAGGCGTTCCAAGTTTGAAGCACGTCTAGGTTGAAGCATGCCAAATTGAATCACTTCAAGTTCAAAGTATTCCACGTTTCTATCGTTTTGTACTCAGAACGTACATTCGTTTTTTTTTTGGCATCACATAATTTTGAAATTCGGCATTACAGATATTCATGCCGACCTTGTTACCATTTCCATCAAGTATTATTATAAAACACTTTACCCTTTCAAATTCGGCGGCCGGATCTGGATGAGAGGCATCTGCATAAAGTTTGTCGCGAAGACGTTGAAGTTCTTGACGTTCGGCACAACGATCCCGTGAATCGGCTTCTGCTTCTAACGCTCTCTCTTCTAAACGCCGTGAAAGTTCTTTACCTTTGTAATATTTAGCATCGTCTCTATCATCATCATAATCTTCGAGAAATTCTTTTAAACGTTTTGCTTCTCTTTCTCTTGCCTCCCGTTTTGCTCTACGCTTCTCTGCTTCTTTTTCGTACTCTTTTTGTTTACGACGTTCTCTCGTCTCCCATGCTCTTAAACGTTCTTGGTAAGCCGCTTCCTTCTCCCGTGCTCTTCTCTCGTTCTTCTTCCTTTCCTTCGCTTCTTCCTCTTCTTCCCTTTCGCGCATAATTTCTCTTTCGGTCTTTCTTGCTTCTTCTCGTTCTCGTTCTCTTTCTCGTTCCCTATCCCTTTCTCTTTCTCTATCCCTTTCACGTTCTCGTTCACGTTCTCTTTCACGATCTCGATCTCTTTCTCGTTCCCTTTCACGATCTCTGTCTCGATCTCTGTCTCTATCACGATCTCTTTCACTTCTCTGACGATCTCTGTCCCGTTCCTTAGACCTTGAATGAAAAGAAAATGTTGATATTTGAAATTGCATATGAGTAATATTTTATATTTAATTAGAATTAAAGCATATTCTGTACTAAATTATCCTTTCTGTTCTGTTACATTATAGTTTTTCTTATAATATTTCAATTACTTGTAAATAGTAAAATGGAATTAATCTTTGCTAAATATCACAGCGCATAATACCTAGACTTAGACCGTCTTTTATCCCTTCTACTACTTCCAATACTACTACTGCGCCCCTTATGAGATGTGGGACTGCTAGGATCACCATCTTGGTCATCTTTAGTACTACTACCATCCCGCCTATCCCGTCGTTCTTTTTCACGTTTCTCCCGTTCTTCTTTCTCGACTGCTTCTTTCTTCCGTTTTACTTGTGCCTTCTCCTCTTCCTGCTTCTATAAAACACAAAAATGCAAGAACGGGTGAGACCAAACAATCACAGTAAACTTATCAGGCTGTGATAATAAAACGCAAAAACTAGCAATCGTATTCTCCTGAGTTATAGAAATTAAAGGGTAGAAAAAAGGTTACTGTAAGTGAAAAGTTAGTTAATATGTATAATAAAAAATAGTGGTAATATAATTACACTATAACAGTGCAGTATTATCATTTTTTTTTAAGTCAAAATATAAATGCCTTCGTATATATAATATATATAATATATACACACATATTAATAAAATATAAAATATTTCACATTGAATATCCATACAATATACATTATCTGAGGAATAACATCATAGAGATTTTATCAACTAATATTAAAACTTATAAAAAATATACTGATACTCTTTCACAGTTAATGCCCTGCTAATACCAACGAAACGACCAATTTTGTATCACTTAAAATACTTCAGAAAAAAATTTTGATTCCTTATGAAAAAGTTTAAAAATTCATTGTCATTTATGAACTCGATATAAATAAATTTAGTATCTAACATTTAAAAAATTATAACATTGAACGATTACTAGTTGTACAAGAATTAATCACATATCAGATATCATAATTTTGTTCATCTCAGTATGGTATACTCACTCCACTGGAGCATGCTCGGTCAGCAGCATCTTACACGAAATCTTGTTTACATATCAATTACCTAAGTGCAGGTATAAATTTTGGAAACAAGCATAAGAAATTTCTTAAGCTCTACTTAAATTAAGAATACCTTAATGCTAACAGACGCATCGTAGAGGCCACCCAATGTACTTACAACATTGCAAATGTGCCTGTAAATCAATAGTGTCTAAAAACTATATAAGTCTAAGAGTCGAAAGGGATGAATATTTAGATTTCTTGTCAATACTCAATAATTATTAGAAAGTATTATACCAATCAGAAGCGGAGTCATCACGAAGAAGGGATTCCACCAAAACATCTTTCACTTTTGCCAAGAAATTGTCACACGTCTGTCAACTTTGTTTTCTTCTGGCTATGCAGCTGATGCAGCAAACTGTTGGATATCAAATGCACAATAGTTTGCCCACCCTTATCGTCCCGTGTTATCAACGTAACGTCTTAGAAATAAATTAGTATGGTTCATCCTTACTGATATAATAGTGACAATAATGGATTACTGCCTGGAGAATCCTAAATCAACTTTCATTAATATTTGACAAAATATTCCTATATACCCTTCTGATAGGAAAAGGAAATGTAATTAGAAGTGTTATCATTTTACCGGAAAGTACTTTACATAAAATTACTAATAGGAAATATAACAATGTATTTAAAAAAGCACATTCACATTTATAAGTTGCTTTTTTTTAAATTTTCATAGTTATACATCCATACAGTAACCCATATCTTTTTTTAAACTAATAAGGACAGAATAATTGAGTGCATAAAAATAGATGCACGTATGAGGAAAAAACAGACTGTTGAAACATGAAATATCAGTGGTCATAGGTATTTTAGATGGGCAGTTCACTAACAAAACTACAAGAACCGAATGGTTGTGTTGGCTCATGGTTGTGGAGTTTACTCACGGTGTGAAGTTGACTTGGTCAGTCAGTGTGGTGGTACCGGAGAATGGAGGAGCGCGCACCTAGGTACTACATGTCTGATCGAGACGCTGACAGAAGCTGTTTACACAAAATAAAGACAACAACTGAACAGTCGCCATTGTGAAGACAAAATCATTTCATTGTGTGTAGGATTCAGAAAGTCTCGATCCTATCAATAATCTATCTAAGAATATATTATAAAATATGTCAGCGTCAAATTTCTTTGTTCAAAATGATATTTTTTCCAGTCCTAGCTAATATGTAAAAACAATTGGAATAGCAATTTAATGATCTTCTATTACCAATACTAGACTGCTAGACTTTAATATAAAATGATTCATTTTATCACCAATGTTGATATTGGGTCATTGAAACATCTTTCGGATGTTGCTATTAGAGCCTTCCAATTCTTTTTACTCTTGTGACTTCGTATCCTGTTTTGTTATTATGTAAGTATTAAGGTATTCTTCTCTTTTTTGAGGCTATCGGATTACTCGCCTAGTATTTCTTTTTTTTCTTTTCTTAAAATTGAATACAATATTACATGACAATTATTGTACTTTTATGAACATACTAGTGCTAGCAGTTTAGCACAATAAGTATAGAAGCGGATAAAAAATTTGATCATGTGAAATAAATTCAAAATACAATAGCAACGATGCTATTAACATATAACGCAGAATTATACGTGACGAGTTAAGAAAATGGAGTTCCAATAGAAACAGATTTATCTGCTTATATGGTGTCAGCATGTTGTACAAGATTCTCCCGTCTTAATATTGCACATTTCTTGTTTTTTCATGTTTTGTTGGTTGGATATACTCTGACTTACCGACGAGGCTGCAGCTGCCTGCGAAAATACGAGGGATGTGCTGTGATTGACTCCCTTCAGAGCCAATGAGTGAGTGAAAGAGTGGTCCCCACACACAGCATTCCTAGGCGTGTGCGTTTGCTGTGTGCGACGCACGCTGCCTGTTATTATAATTATAGCAACGAGTCACGGCTCCAATTATTCAGAGCTAACATAGCACACACGCACTTTATCACAAAATACTTAAAAACTAAACTTTATAACTATGCATTTGTAATCCTCTTTTGCCTGCCCAAATACATTATATGACTTTCGACATATATACTGCGAGTTAATCAAAAATTGTCTAACGTGAATTGCATATATAATCAGATGCAACAAAATATTTTTAAATCCACAAAGTGTTTACAATACATTTCATTTAAATTATATATTTATGTAAATATTTGTGTAATAAACAAACTTTATCAATTACAGTGACTTTAATGAAAATATCCTTATTCACAAATCAAATATTATTTTCAATATAGTTATTTTAATAGAATCAAAACATGTAAAAATTCTGATTTTAACATTTAACAACTGTTCTTTATAAAACAATTTCAACATAACCCATGTATTCTAACATTGTAAAAAAATGAATTTTATTTCTTTTTTCTTTTCCAAAAAATGAATGGAAAAAATAATTCCTTTTTTAAGATAATAGAACTGATACTACAAAGTATTACAAACATATTCTCAGTGATACTTTCAAATTTTAAAAATAGGGAAGAAAAATTTCTATCAACATTCTACCATTTACTGAATATATAAAAATAAATAAATAATTGCGAACATAATAGATCTAATTGTTCTATCAACAGACTATAATATTTTTTACAGAAAAATTATAAAGAATGAAATGTGTTGTACATTTTATACATAGAAAATCATATGATAAATACTAATATATAAGAAAAATTTTTAGAAGAGATTACAACATAGTACAGAATAATGTTCATAATGCTTCGTAAAAAATTCGCATGTCAGTAAATAATTTTATAATAACTGTTAATATCTGTAAACCTAAACTTTTGCAAATTTTTTACCCAATCCTATTAGACCACAATTTGTAATACCTTCTGACATTTTGGTATATCACATCCGACAATATGTCCAAAAAAGAAGGGCAGAAAAGTAGGAGTGACATAAGAAGAAGATTGCAAAGATAATCGTGAAAATAATTACCTTCATAACCTCTCTGAACTTTCCAATTTCTCTGGTAATCAAGTCTCTTTTACTTTCTTCTATTTCTGCATCATCCAAGTTCAATGATTTTGCAACCATCTTTGTTTGATGCTCTTCTACAATATGTCAGGAAATGATATTTATTAATTTTTTAATGTAACTGCTTACTGCTTAAAATATTGTAAAGGAATCAGGACCCTACCAGGTGCAGTTTGTGCCATTTCCAAATCAGCAGCATGTTCAGCTATAATTTGATTAATACGAGCTAATGCATCTGCATCCACTACTCTCATGCCCTCATCCATGTAATCTTCACCTTCTTCTCCTTCAACTCCTTCAGTAGGTGTTTCATCCTGTAAAGGTGACTGACCTCCTCTTAATTTTTTTCTTCTTTCCGCTAAAAGTACGAAATAAATAAGTGTAATGCATGTACAATATAAAAACAATCATATTTTTAAAATATTTAATTTACCTTTAAATTGATCCAATACAACTTTAGCTTTTGCATCAACTTTCACAACAAGTTTCTTCGTACCTATTTCCATATCATGAAGTAATCTAACTGCTCTAAGACCTGCATCAGGACCTGCATATTCACAAAATCCAAATGCTTGGACTCTCTTCCATGAGAGGACGTGGCCACATGCACCCAGTATATGTCTAATCATTACATCAGGTGCTCTATCCATAATGTTACCGATAAATACGGTAACTGGTGGACCTGATTCTCTCTCACGGCGACGATTATTATCATGGCGATTCTGGTTACGAGCATACCGAACAGCTGGAGCTGAGGTCTGCATCGCAGATACGGGTGTTGGAATCATCTATTTTTTATAAATGGTAGTATTCTTAATAATACACATCTCTACTCATGCAATCCAGAA
The DNA here is from genome assembly GCA_945859555.1 of Megachile ligniseca. Classification (NCBI taxonomy): domain Eukaryota; kingdom Metazoa; phylum Arthropoda; class Insecta; order Hymenoptera; family Megachilidae; genus Megachile; species Megachile ligniseca. The sequence continues at coordinate 3,621,521 of OX243786.1, forward strand.
TCTTCCCTATCCCTAATAATATATTAATACACTTTTTTCTGTTTAATTATCTTCTATTACAAAGCTGATCATGCAAAGATTAAACATAATAAACATAAAATGAAAAATTGTCAGAAATCAAAAGTTTAAAATAAATTTTTGCTTTATCCATTACAATTCTACAATAAAATATTTCATGTAATTATAATCTAAATATAAAATGTTAATACATTACATAGCATAACCACATTAAGATACAGAAAATATAAGATTAAATTAGTAATATTTAAAAAATACATGACAAATTCATCTAATATATTATCTCATAAGTCAATTTGCTCACACAATACTGATTAAACAAAATATAACATGTTTCTTTTTTTCATTTTTTATCTGAATATATGTATTGCTTGTTAAAAATCTCTTGTACTTGTTGATATTGGTTTTAGTTCTTTTTATTTAAATATAAATAAACAGATATCAATTATTATCGTTACTTAACACAAAAACAGTAACAACAAGCAGTCTTCTAATTGATTTTATATAAATGTCAGAAGAAATAAAAGTCATATAGCAAAAAATAATGTTAAAAGAACTTATAAAAAATATATAATTCTTGCTGATATTAAATAACACTAAAAATCTATAAAAATTGTAATAAACATTATATTATATTGAAATTTCATTTGTTAAAAAAATCATTCAATGTTTTCTTAAGAATGTAATAATATTTATCAAGTGCAAAAATGATTAAAAAAAAGACTAAGAATTCACCAATATCATATATAGAAACAAACATGCTATGATATATATGCATTTAATTTTTATATTTACTTACATGTGCCATAGGCATCACACCACTTATAATTGGCGGAGGTGCACCAACCATATAAGGCATAGGTGGGATGCCTGGTATACCCATAGGAGGCTGACCAGGATAAGACATTTCTTACTTTGAATAGTACTATGGCAGTGTACTCACTAAAAAATATTTAAGACATACTTGAAATACACGAATGTTACATATTCATAAAAAACAGATATACAGTTAATAAAATCGTAAAATATATCATTTTAAACCTTGTTCTAATATAATTGTATTTTATATTTTATAAATTTTATAGAATTTCAAAATGTAATGGTAAACTATACTCACGAAGTTAATATACAATGAAGTTTGTTTAAGTGTGTATAGTCTAGAGTTTAATTCGATATGTATCTAGGATGAATTAGAGAATTTGAATGGATGGAGAAACAGGACTAAATGTTAGTGAGATACCATTATTCTGCGCAAGAACATTGTACCAAATTAATTGCTTATAAAAATGAGCATGTTAAATGTGAAAATCTTGGAACTGACATAAATAAACCTCACTGTATATTAATACTATTTGAAATTTGAAAGCAAACTGAAATTGATGAAATATTGTAAATAAAAAAGGTAAATATATTTAACAAATAATAACCTTCTAGATATTATATACTTTATAAACATACTTTTGGCATGCATTTATGTGCATTTTTATCATACTAATTAATATTATGAAAAGAAAAAATTTAAGCCTAAGAATAATGTATAGAAACTGTACAGTCTGCAAATTATATTATACAAAAACATACTTTTTCATAAGAATACCTATAGGTACTAGACAAGACATTAATGGATGCTTTGGTATTCTAACCATTAAATGATTTCAATAAAAAATCAAACTTATACTTACATAATGTATTTGAAAATAGAAGTAAAGCAATAATCATCATTTGAAAAATTATTTATGACATTTTATTAATGTTATGCAGTCATAAAAATGTTACATTAAACACAGGAACTGAAATTTCCACCTTCACAATTTTTCAGCTGCTAATCACTTCTTTTCGTCCATTACAGCTTCACACGCCGATCGCTTCAAGAAGGCTATGGTTGGTAGTACGTTTCTCGTGTGTTCAAAAATGCATCATAAATATGTGTATACTGCATGCTACGTAAGAATAACCAATCCACACAGCTCAATAGTTTACAGATTCCCATCCTTTTCGATTGTTACAGTTTCAAATGTATATATAATGACATCTATATAATATGAACAGCATTGTAACTCGTATATGTTTATGTTAAAGTCGTGTATATGAAGAAAAGAATTGATGATATAAAAAAACATAGAAAATAAAAAATCACTGGTTTTGCGTGATTGACGTTGCGAACATTGTAAACGCGCATTCACGTTTCCTTGGTTACGAAAGTCTCAGCTTATACGAAATGTACCATTGATCTTCAATGTCTCTCAAAACATTCTCAGGTGTTTCTTCGCCGTTCCTAGTTCCAAACAATTCCAGCCCCTCAAAGAATCTCAGTTCATAGGTCAAATGTCTAGGGACATTTCTAACTATGAGTGTGATACTCCTTTATAGTCTGTTTCCACCTTTGTGGTCATGCATATGGTGGGACAAAATGAAGAAACAGTAACAACTGGTGATGGTATGGGAAAAAGACACGATAAAAAGAATAAAATGAATATCTCTTATACAACAGAAAACAAATACTCCAGTTTTCCAATTTCTAGATTTTCAAATAAATAAATTCTCAAATCTATGATGTTTATACATATACACTCGTAATCATGTCTGATATAATGAGTATACGAAATAAAAGATCACTGGATATATATTGTACGTACTCTTTGGCCTTGTGCAATGGGATAATTAAAAACTAGTTCTAACCAAATTGATCTATCTATAGCTGGCGACCAATCTAGGAACTTTGTTGGAAACGTGACATTATAGTACTTCGAACGCCATCTCTGAATATTTTCTCATGTAAGAACATCAAAGAAGATAAATAACTTTTAGGTTGCATCAGTTTTTTAAATAGCAGAATATTATGATAACTTATTTATATAGAATATATTTTTTTATATAAATAATAACAATAATGATTTTGAATGAAAATTCATATATATATATATATATATATATATATATAAATAATATTACCTAAATGACATAACGTTTATTGCATATTGCTAGGTAATGAAAATACAGTCTCCAAACAAATATACACTTATATATTAAACACTATTTTTTTCACATGATCATAAAAGAAAATGATCTATACATGTAGATCAACAGTTCGAATATTATCATCAAAGTAATCGACAAATATAACCGTTACATATAAATGATACATTGTAGTACGCTGTTCAAAAAAAGGAAGATACACAAATATTGTTGTTTAAAATTTGAATATTAAGTGTTTAAAATAAAATCTTTAAAAAATGGAATAAAAAATAAACTTTTTTAATTATTTATATACACACAGTAAATTTAAATCCGAAAACAAAAAGTATAAATTTAAGAACGCCCTCTTTGGTTGATCGGCTTCCGTTAAACTCTTTAGTTCATGAAATGGCAGTGTGATGCATTCTTAAGCTGGGTGAAGTGAATTCTCTTTGGAGGATTATTAGAATTTCAAAACACAAAAGAAGTACTCTAAATTATTGAAGATACCGATCAACAAAGCAATTAGTGACTGTATGCAATGTCCTCTAATACAATTTCTGAGGTATATGAATTCGAATGAAAGGATATTCCGAACTTTTTACTAGTAGTTAACTATTTTGGATGACAGTTGGACCATTATAATTCTTTAAAAGTAAATGTTTTAATAGAATTTATTCGAAAAATGGAACAAAAATATTTTGAGATGCGGATTTGTGGGTTACTATGTAATTTTGAGAAAATACAAGAAATGGTTTCCAACATTTTCCTAATATTTATATAATTTATATTCATTTGACAATCTTATTAATTAGAACTCAAATAATACATATTTTAGTGTGTTAGCAACGTTTAACAACAGTAATGTATACATGTTTCTCTAATTTGATGCTATTTTGTACCAGTTTCTATCATATTTTAATATTGATAATTAATTATCTTATACTACTACATAAATTGAATTTGAAAATCATACAAATTATGAATTTAAAATATACACAATGTAAAGGAAAAGTTATTTATATGTTAAATTAAAATGTTTTTTTCTTTAAAATATAAATATATTTTTGTGTATACATAAAAACAATTATTGTTTATATAATTTTAAATATTAGGTTGATACAAAAATAAATATTGTTTTCATTATTGCAAACTTAAATGTTTAGTTGTTGCAAACATTTGTAATTATGTGTTACAAAAATATATTGCTAACCGTTCTTTTCTATATTTATTCTCATCTACTTTAAAGTACATAATTAAAGATGAAAAGAAACAAGTTGGGATAATTTAATTATTTGAATTCTAAATTGAAATTCAATTGAAATTCAAGACACACGGAGTGATATCAGAAAGCGATATATTTTATTATGTACTAAAAAATACTGTATATCAATATGCTAATTCATATTTTATGAAACGATTAGTTGTTATTTGATGTAGCCAATTATTAAAGCTTAGAACTTCTTGTTTTGCATTATTCATTCTGTTAAAAATAATACATTTTTTATTATTATGATGTTCTATTAAAGTTCTAGAATAGAATGATTCTTATTTCAAATAATTTGATTGTAATTACGAATGTACTATTTGAAAGTTAATGCATAAAAACTATAATTATTTTTGCATCAATCTAAAATGTAGATATTTATATAATTCTTTTCATATAATTAAAAACTTGTATACTATTTACATATAAACTTATATATTTGGTTTAATGAAATTACATTCAATTATAATGCTTCAAAAAATTGTAAATAACTGCATTGTTTTATACCGTAGTAATTACAAAGTTTAAATGTAAATTACATTAACAATTCATCATAAAAAAATGTATTCTTAATGGTTTAATTTATTTAAACTAAAAATTTGAAATAAATCGCATAATTTTGTATATACGATTGTGAGAAAACCATTTAGAAATGTTATCGATATTTGTATTCGTTAATATTTCTTTATATGTATATATGTGTAAAGAGAATAGAAATGATTTCAATTAAAATAAATTTTTATTGAATCCTTTTTATATAATAAAGTATTATGTTAAATATAAATGTATATACTAACATTTATTATTTATGAACTTACATTAATCCTGGTTAGTATGACAAATTATTATATCAGTGTTTCATGTGTGCTTGTTTTTATCATAATTTTTGTGCAATTCATTTTAATAAAATCTTATAAAACATGTTTTGAAATATTTTATACAATGTACCTATACAAGAATGTTCTAATGTTACAAAAAATAGGATATCTATAAAATATATGCCTTATTTTATAAGTCATTATTGTATGATTAAATTGTTACATGTGTTGTTTCTTATTTTGTTCTGAATATACAGGAAATATTTTGATTATACTTCATATAAATGATTGTATAGTGATAATGGCACCAAGAAGAGGAGAAGAGATGCAGATTAAAAGAAGAGCAGCTACAGGTTGTAAATTACCAAATCAATTACCAGTTGGAGAAATATTAACCGATATTACTCAAAATAAATGGAAATTGGGACATACAATAGGATATGGTGGATTTGGTGACATATATTTAGGTAATATTTTTTATTTCTATTTTCTATTAAATTACATTTCATATATTGATATTAAAATTTATTTATGTATTTAAATTGATTTTGCAAATGATTTATATTCTATGTTCAAACAAAGCCTTGAGATAATTTGTAGTTTATATTTTTTAGATTAAAAAAAATTTGGACACGAATGATGCTATTCTTAATGAAATTTAACAATACATATTTTTTGTAACAATTTTTTGAAACGGCATGCTTCTTTTGTTTAAGAAATATTTATGAGTCTGAAAATTTAAAATTTCTTATATGTCTTATAAATTTGAAAAACTAAAAATATTTTTATGTATTGATTATTTTATTCTTACATTACAGCATCAAACGATCTTAACTCACCCGTTGGAGAAAATGCAAAATATGTTATAAAGATTGAACCACATAATAATGGCCCGTTATTTGTTGAAATGAATTTTTATATAAGAGCAGCTCGTAAACATATGAGTAAGTTGTTTATTTCTTACTGACATATAATTTATATAATGTATATATGTTAATATAACAAATTTCAGTTGATAGTTGGTGCAAGTCACAAGGAAAAAAGCGAATAGGTGTTCCAACATATGAAGGATCAGGTTCTCATGTATATGAAGGTGAAAAATACAGATTTTTGGTAATTCCAAGATATGGCATTGACATTGGAAAACTATTTCTATCAAATGGAAGGAAATTGCCAATTAAACTTGTTAATAAGCTAGCAGTTCAAATGGTATTTAATTATAAAGTTTCAAACCTTTTATAAATTCATTATTTTTCTATATTTCTGTAGATTTACAATTTCATAATTTTTCTCTTGTATAGCTGGATGCACTTGAATATGTTCATAGTCGAGGATATGCTCATGCTGATGTTAAAGGATCAAACATTTTATTATCTCTATGTGAACCCAAAAGATCTCAAGCATACTTAGTTGATTATGGGTTGGCTTATCGTTTTCGGACAGCAACAGGGATGCATAAACCATTTGTTCATGATGAAAGAAGAGCACATGAAGGAACATTAGAATTTACATCAAGAGATGCACATCATGGAAGTAAGTCATAAATATAATATGAATATTTTAGAACATCATATCACACCGTATATTACATGTTATATTAATATACAGCACATTCAAGAAGAGGAGATTTAGAAACATTGGGGTACAATATATTACAATGGTTATGTGGTAAATTACCATGGGAGAAAGAAAATGATAGTGTGCCATCGACAATGGATCCTGAAGAAGTTCATGCACAAAAAGAACTTTTTTTTGCAAATATACCATTATTTATGAATGAATGTTTTCCTTATGAAAAGCCACCTGGTAAGTTATAGGATTTTCTATATAAAAGAAAAGAATACTTTTAAGTATTAAACATATTTTTTTGACATTAAAATTTTCAAATAATATTTATTTATATACTTGCTGTAGTAGAAGATATTAAAGTAATACATTCGTTAAAAAGTATTAATTTAAAATATTTTTTAATAGCTGCCATTGTGGAATATATGACATATATTACTGAATTGGGATTTGAAAGTAAACCTAATTATTCTTACCTACGTGGTTTATTTCAGTCTGGTTTTAAACAGAAAAATAATGTTCCTATATGTTTATATAGTATAAAAGAATCTAGTGAAAATATTTCTTGTCCCATATCTTTTAAACGACCATACCTAAGAGAAAGAAAACCTTGCCAACCTGTTAATGCAGAGGTACTATTTTTTGTGTACATATTATTCAACTGAAATTTTATGTAAATTTATTAAACAATGCATTATTATTTTTAGATTCGCATAACGCGAAATATGCAACCGAAAATAAATGTTGAAGTTGAGAAAAAGGAATTTTGCTGGGAAGCAGTATTAGCACTTCACCCTGATAAACTTGCAAAAATTAATATGCAGTCTCCGCCATCGCCACTTACACCACCCCCATCTCCACCTCCTCCATCCTTACCCACATACGCTATGTTAAATGTAATTCAGAGGATGAAAGAAAAACAATCAGGCACATTACGACAAAAATTATTACCAAAATCATTAGAGTAAATATCATGTTTTAATTCACAAAACTACCAAATTTTAGTAAAAATATTATATAAAAATAATCTTTTTTAATTAGCGATGTTAAAGGGAAATTGATGACACCAGCCATGGAACAAATAGTTCAATTAAGAAAGAAGACTTCTGTACCAACGTATCCTTTACCTGTGTCTTCGTCGCGTGTAACTCGTTCACGAGTGGCTAAGACAAAACGTAAGATAATTTTTTAAATGTATTTGTTTGTGTACATATTATAGTATAAATATTGCTTTTAAAAATATAAAATGGGTTGTTTTAATCGATCTTTTTTATATAAATTTTAATCTTATTAGGACTTCAGAATGAGAAATCCTACAAGGAAATGCAAAGCAGCAAAAGAAGAAAAGGTCCATCATAAACAGAAACAATTTTTCTAAATACTGTTCCAGTCTTCATTCCATGTACAATGGAATCACCAGCAAGTTATCTAAATAACGGATATATGCTTAAGTATTATTCTTTATTAGTTTATTTAGATTTTATAAGAATATACTCTTGATGTTCCTGTTACAAGGACAAAATTGAATTAATTAGCAATGCCTCGAGTGTGCTTAGTACACCAATTTTTGTAAGACTGCTTTATCGTCATTATTTGTTGTTCGAGGAAATGAACGTAAGATTTTTTAAATAACTGTATAGCGAACAAATAATTACAAATAGTGAGGTAACTGGAAAATTACACTTTTTCCTTATAAAAAAATAATTTTAACCCAATTGAAATAAGACTTGCTCATAGACACAGTGATAAAATATCATCACTTCGATACATACAAAATATTGAAATATTTCGTAATTAATTATCATGATAAACTTATGATCTGAATACTAAATTTAAACTAAACTACTAAATTTATTTTATTAAATTTAAACGCTTATTTCTTTATTTTATGAAATACACGGTTATTAAAAGCACAATATGCTATATAAATAATGTTAGTATTTCATTGTTTTAGTAAAATGAAAGTTATTGAAGTAGTAAATTACTAGTAGTTAAAATGTTTAAAATGTATTTAGTTTTTTATCATTATAATTGTTTTATAACTCATATGACGTAAATCAAACATTTTATATTTATATAACAATAACATGATACTTTGATTTTATGATCAGACAACAGTTTGTATTCTTATACAAAATATGGAATTTAAGTTAGTAAGAATCACGCGAATGATCTTTTTAATATCAAAGTATATATTCAAACATAAAGTTGTTAATAATATAAACAAAACTGTAGTATATAGCGAAACAATACAATGATGAATAGTAACGTGTGTAAAAATTTACAATCGTAAACTGTTGTTTGTTCTTAATAGATCAGTATTGACCCACTAATCGCTTACACAATTAAAATGCAACAGTTTACGTTTGTTACTATAATTACAATATACTGACAAGAATGCGTGTGTGGTATAATTAATACAAATATTTTAATTGAATTTTTGATTTTTTTACCTGATTTAATTAAAGAAAAAAAAACATTTAAAAGTTTGTCTCCTGTTTACATAATATTATCTCATGTTACTTTAATATAATGTAATCTAATTTGCATTAACTTTTATCCAATACTTGCATAACATAAAGCCCAATAAACCATTGTATATATTTATAATAGGGATCATGTATAGATAAAAGGGACAATTTATTTACAGTAATTTGTGATAATTTTATTTGTATTTTCTTAAGTTATGTGTACCTGTGCCACAAAAGCAGAATTGCTAAAGACTTAAAGATGTATTGTAATTAAATAAATACACATACATTTGTAATTTTTTCTATAATAATACTATTTTGTTTACTAAGCTTCATTAATATAAACCTAATATTAACTTTGTTCATATTTTCTGAGTTATAGTAATCACATAAATTAGTATTATTAATTTTAGTGTGTGATTACTTTTAAAGAATCTGAACAAGTAATAGTATATAAATTTTTATTAATAGTATTGAAGTCAAAGATTTTCAACTTGTAATATTAACAAATTTATTCAGATAAAAACATGATAAAAATATAATGAGTTTATTTAATGATTTCTCTTATATTATTAAATTAAATCAACATTACTTCAGAATTTTGATTTTTTAAAAATTGAGAAATTAAAGATTTAAATATTTGAATTTTTGATCATTTAAAGATCTGGGATTTAAAAAATTTGAAATCAGTGTTTATTGACAATATAGATATATTAATTATCTGAAGTCTCTATTAGTATAAAATTTTTAAATTTATGGGTGAAACAAGCACAGTTTCTTTGTTAACTTCTTTCCACAGTCATATACAATCGTGCTTGTATCAAAGATTACTCATTACTAACGTCATGTGTGAAATATGTACGAGTGTAATGTACGATACCACACCCGTAAATATTCCTCAACGTGTTGATATTTACCGTATTTATTTAGTTTACAAAGGCTCATAATCATTCTTGATAAAGTAAAAAATGATAAAAAATCAAAGATATTATTATTACTTCTTAATAATCGAAAGAAATATAATTGATTACAGAGCTAACCTTATATAGTGACATCATTCGTTTATTGATTCAAATGTAAACTATTCGAAAATAACATTTTGTTAATATCTTAGAGGTAGTGACATTAATAAATATCAAATCATAGACTCAGTGTTAAAATTACATTACGATATACAATGATAATATTATCCGTTCTTTTTTATTTCTGTAACAATGTACTTAGTCAAAAATATGAGGGTTGTTTTCAAAGTTCTGTATCAGATCCTGATTTACCAACTTTAATATTAAATCATGCTAGCATACCAACAGAATGTATCAAGGAATGTCATTCACGTTATTACATGTAAGACAAAAACATAATAAATATTTAGTGCTTTTAATTCCAAATGTATATGTAGTTACTAATTACTGATGATGTATAGGTTTGCTGGATTAATGAATGGTCAGCAATGTTTTTGCGGTAGTAAATATGGTAGAAAAGGATTATCTACTTCGTGTGTGGATCCTTGTCCTACTGATCCAAGTAATTATTGCGGTAGTCAGGAAGCCATGAGTATTTATTCAACTGGGCAAAGAGGTATATTTGTATAAAGCTTAAAATAATATTTAACTGAAATTGTTATTTATTCTTACATGTTTTAATTTAAATTAATGGTATGTTTAGGTCCTAGTCCACCAAGAAGTGCTCAAATAACTCACAATGGGTATAATAATTTGCAAATAACATGGGAACCACCTAACATAACTAATGGAAATATTACCTCTTATATTTTAAAGGCAATAGTTATCCAAACATTTTCATCAAACCCATTACCACCTGTAGAAAGTCAAATACAAGGAGGTGCTTCAAACAGCACTATTTTACAAAATCTGCAGCCAGGCACAAAATATAATATATCAATTATTGCCACAAATAATGCAGCAAATAGTGAGCCTGCATATATTTCAGGATGGACACTAATAGGTCCACCTAATAAACCAAAAACACCGAAAATAATAGAACGAACAAGTACTACTGTAACTGTTTTATTAGCAGAAGGAAGTAGTGAATATGGACCTGTTAGTGTATATCAAGTATTTGTTGTTCAGCCTGGTATAATACCTCCATTAGGTCCTAATGTCACATATTATAATTATAAAAAATCAATACAGCAAGGTTTAGGATACTATATTACTGGAGAATTTGAATCCTCAGAATTCTATAAATATAAAGTATTTGTTGTTGGAGATGGTAAAATGATAGGAGAATATTATAATGCGCCTCTAAGTTCTGAAATAAATCCTCAAATAGGATTAGCAGTTGTTTCTAGATTTCAAAGAGAAACACAATTTTCTTACTCAAATTTAATTAATAATTTGATAAGTAATGAAAACAAGAACAATGAAATGGATTCACTAACCATTATACTTTGTATTGCAATTGGTCTTTTAGGAGCATTACTTATAGCATTAATCATACTGTATTTTGTATTGCGGCAACGTCATGAAAAGTTCCGTATGAGAAAACTTCCAGAACAACAAGAGCTTACGCTACAAGGCCCATTATATGAAGTTGACAATTTAGCGTATATTCCAGAAGATGTACCTGAAAGGGTAAATCATTACCAAGAACTAAAAAAAAAAGTGTGGACAATACCGCAAAATGCGATGAAAATTAATGACACTATACTACGTAGAGGACGATTTGGTACAGTTCACACAGGTGTAGTTGAAAAAGATGGAAAATCTTATACTGTATCAATTCATAATATAGCTGACAAGTTATTAAAAGCATCGGATAAAAGAAACATGTTGCGAGAATTAGATGTTTGTATTAGAGCATCTCCTATGAAATATCTTGCAGACCTTGTGGGAACTTGTGAAACACATGATACATTATATGTTGTACTAGAATTACCACTTCAAACGTTAAAAAGTCGTTTATTAGCAGCAAGATCTGGGAATACATTTCCAGTTAATCAAATGTTACCTATAGGATCTATGGTAGCATCAGCTTTGCAACATCTTGAAAATTATAAAATTGTACATGAACATCTTTGTGCACGAAGTGTAGGTCTTTGCAATGATTGGACACCTAAGTTAATGGGTCATGGAATTGCTAAATATGCATTGGAAGATATAAAATATACTCGCTGGACTGCCATTGAGTGTTTTGGTAATAGAAAAAAACATCAACCTGGAGTTGTTTGGTCTTTTGGTGTACTTCTATGGGAAATGTTTAGTATGGGTGGAACACCATATTCTAATATTTTACTTGACAATGAAGTAGAAGAGGCAGTTGGAGGAGGAGTTAGGCTACCACAATTACAAGATACTCCTGACCCACTTTATGAAGTTATGTCATCTTGTTGGCAAGTTGAAACTCAAGAGAGACCCACATTTGCAGAACTTGCAAGATTGGTAAGTATTATTTCTTTTTGTATTTTAAAATCATGAAGAAGAAGTATTTCATCTATTTATTATTCTGTTTTGTATTTTCAGGAGACTTTAAGCATTTGTCCAATCACAACAATAACAGAACCATATATCCCAGAACTAGAATTAAACTAATGTTCATAACAACAACCATTTGTACTTTTATTGTATTTATGTGATGTTTATTATACACTGTACATAATAATTTTTATAAGTACTTTTAAATTCTAATTTTAGATAGTCTGTGCAGTTACCATTTTATGTAAACTACAGTACACAAGATTTTATATTACTTTTTTTTTAGATTTTAGCTTCTTTATATTTTTATATCTTTTTTATAAATCAAAATATTATATAAATATTACTGCCACTTTCCGTCCATAATGTTTAAAATAAGATTAATAAAAGGTATGATGTTTATATAATATAAATTTCATAATCATTACATTACATGTACGGTCATTTTATTTATAATAAGAAAGTATTCAGGGTAGAACAGTATTAATATTGATTATTTTCAAAGTTATAAAAATTATTAAAATGAACTACAATTACTAAAATTGTTAAAGAGAAATTGTTTTGAATAGACTGTTTTATATGATAACAATTGATTCTTTTTGAATCGATTTGAAATTATTTAGGAGATATTTTTTCTTTTTTTTTTTTATAAATTTTTTATAGTACTTTATTTATTGTTAGTATTTTATTATTTTATGCTTTAATATGAATGTTTAGAATCTGTATTAAGCAACATCTTAGTACTTTATTTGGTAGAAATTATTACCTTCATTACAGTATGAAAGTATTAATTATTAATCTGAAATGTGTGTTTGTATGTGTGTACATTATAAATATAGCTATATAATTTTGTAATTGTAAACTGTGTTCCTTGAAACAAATACAAATCAGAATATTGCGACGTAATAATGATAATTAAAATCTCTCCTAATTTCTTTTCAATCCTTAAAATAAAATAAAAAGTGGAAATTAGAAAACTACATATTAATTTCAAATACTGCAATGACAAAAAATTTGTTTTCTAAAAGCTTATATGAAACTATTTTTCTATACTGGGTGGATCACCATAACTCTAATACCTAAATATTATATACCTGTAATAAAGTATCCTCTTATACATATCAAAAATTATAAAAATTAAATATATATATGAATTTGTTTTGTAAAATTAAATATTTGCTTTGATACAAATGTTTCTTACTACAACCTCAAATGTTTATTAACTTTTTGTACATACCTTGTACACACATTAAACCAACGTTTAATTTTTATTTTCAACAAATGTAAATTAAAACAATAATTCTTTTTATGTATAAAAATAAAGAAAGAAAATAGGTACTGCAATAAAATAAATTTTATTATTTCGTATTAAATAGATCAAAATATTGTTATTGTAACAGTTCTTCACATAAATAGATTCGAATTTTACCGCTATCTGAGATTACTACTACCCTCTTCTTCTAGTTAAATAGTTTTTCTGTCTTTCTTCAAATGTTGACCAATTTGATGGCGTCCAACCAAAAATACGGACAAGCATTCCAATCACTCCCATAAGGATTGTTACTCCCGCAAAAATCAAATTGACTTTGTGGAGAGTAACATGTTTGTATCTATAATTGGTGGCCTCTGAGTGCCATAAAAATGTATTTCAATGCATTAAAATACTTTTGTCAAAGTATAAAGAATAAGAGTTGTCGACAAAGCGATAAGAGAAAATGAACTTAAGATAATATTAGACAAAATGATTTTGGCAGATATCTCGAAGAAATGTAATTATGCTATTCAGCGTATTCGCTGGTAAGTTTTATCCTAGTATATAATATATGTTTTGTATACCAAGTATATAAAATATAACACATAGCTGTGTTATATTTACATAGCTGTGTTATATTTACATAGCTATGTTATATTTACATTTTTTCTCTATGTTTTGTACCTATCTGTATAAATACTTTGAATATTAGTTGTGTTTACATTTTTTATAATAAGTTTTGAATTAATATTTATATAATATTCTTGTAGTTCAGAAATTTTTGTATTCAAGCTACTAACATATAGAACATAAATATTAAAAAGTCATTTTCCGGTACATTTAGTAATTAACAAGTTTTAAATTTTAAATCAGAATTTTTTAAGATTTCTGAAGATAGCAACTAACAAAAAGTAAAAAAGATTTTAAAATATTTAATTAATAACATATTTAAAAATAAATATTTTTAATGTCGTAGCAACTTATCTGATGGTGTGGTTGGAGTTTGATTGTGAGTGGGTTAACGAAAGACCTGTTTCTCTCTTTCAACTTACTACATTTAATGGGGCAAACCCATTGACAAAATTAGATACATTCCATATGAATTAAAGGTATGTAACTATTAATAAATATACATATATATGTTTATATATAATATATAAAACATTATGTACATCTAACATAATCAATATTTTTCTAGGAATTATTAACTAGTAAACATATTCTTAAAGCTGGAATTGCTTTGTGCAAAGATCCACACAAAATAATAACATATTATGGGTGTAAAGTTAGTGGATGCTCCATTTAAGGACATCGGCAGAATGTGTAAATTTACCAAGTCTAAAAAGTTTAGCTGCAATAAGTTTAGAATACTTAAACTAGGAAATGGATAAATCAGTAGAAGTAATGTGCTGCAATTAGAATGCTGATACTCTCAATGATGAATAAGTAGCATATACTGTATGCAATGCAGTTGTGTCTATTCTTATGTATGATCCAGTACAGGGTGTGTGATGTACAGCAATCACCTTCGAGGCGGCGCGCTGCATCAGCGTTCTTCGTGTTCACACACGCAATTTCCATCATAAAAATTTATGGTTCTAACTAATGGAATGATGCGATGTAGCAGATCATTGAATTTGTCTCAACACCCATTACGATATTATACACCGAAAAATGTAAGAGGCCATTTCAAACAATTGTTTTGATTTCAAAATCTATCCCACCACTCACCTATTAAAACATGATTTGCACCATATAACGTGCACTCCTTAAACCTATTATTCGAACGGTTTGAACAAACAGCACGCGAAGCTGCGAATTTCTCGAGAAAAAACCATACCTGCCGGAGCTAACAGGCGCCGTGCCCGTTACTCGTCCTCACCGAATCGTTCAATTTTAAAGATAACGACTGATTTCAACTTCACACTCTGACTCGAGAGCCGTATATATAAAAGCCTGACTCTCGCATTGTCGTTATTTTCACCTTCAGCACGGCTTGTCCAAACCCTGTAACGTGTAATTTTGTAGTTACCATAAAGAAAAATGGAGTTTGTGTGTACGAAAAAATCTTCTGATAAGAAAAGAGTAACATAAATAACAATAAACATGAATGATACAAAAAATAGTAGAAGGGATAAATATCAGCACATACAAGTATTTGTCCGTGTTAGGTGAGCAACTCATTTAGTTTGGATTCAATGACGAAAACAGATATTATTAATTTATTAAAACTTTTAAGTTTTCCAAATTTGGTACATTTATATAGAATTATTTCATATTTTCACTGATATTTGTAATGACAACTAAACATGTTATGACACAAATCCAAATTTAAATAAAATTTTATAGAACATAGTATTCTGTTCTTTTTTTTAAGTAAAAAGAAAATTATTACAATGTTATTTAATTAGATGTTCTATTTATTTTAGGCCAACAAATGCTATTGAAAAAAATAATAAGTCCAAAACCATAGTAGAAATTCCTAATAACAAAGAATTATTAATACGTGAATGTCCACATGATAAAGTTTCTAAGAAATACAAATTTGACAATGTATTTGGACCTTCCGCAAAACAGGTATACGTTTTTATTATATATAAAGGATACATATACATGTTAAAGAATTTACAATTCATTATATAATTTTTAATTACCAGATCGATGTATATAATGTTGTTGTTAATCCATTATTGGAACAAGTTTTGGCTGGATATAATTGTACAGTGTTCGCATATGGTCAGACTGGTACAGGAAAGACATTTACTATGGAAGGAATCAATAGTGATCCAACTTTGTATTGGCAAAATGTAAGATTCCATATTCATATATACCCTTTTATACATATAATATGAAATGCATGTTCATTTATTATGTATATTAAGTGCATTTCGTATACACCAACTTAATAATTATATTCATTCTATTTATGCTTACATTTTATAGGATTCATCTGCTGGTATGATACCACGTTCTTTAAGTCATCTATTTGATAAATTGCATGTATTGGAAATAAAAGAGTTCAGAATTAGAGTTAGTTTCTTGGAACTCTATAATGAGAATTTATTTGATCTATTATCAACTAATGATGATTGTTCTAAAATAAAGTATATAATGCAAATTGTTTAATCTGCATAGTGCTTAATTAGTTACAATATTTTAATAAATATTTCTTGGTTAGATTATATGAAGATGCATCGAAAAAAGGTTCTATAATTATCCATGGTTTAGAAGAAGTAAGCGTACGTAATAAAGGAGAAGTTTATAAAATTTTGGAAAAGGGATCAGAAAGGAGACAAACTGCTGCGACGCTGTTAAACAGTCAATCTAGGTTGGTACTTTTGACTTCTTATTATTGAAACTGAATCTGTAAATCTATAAAAATAATTACAGTCGCTCTCATACTGTATTTTCGATTACTGTACATATGAAAGAGAATACCACTGAGGGAGAAGAAGTTTTAAAAACGGGAAAGTTAAATTTGGTAGATTTAGCAGGAAGTGAAAATGTCGGGAGATCTGGCGCTATTGAAAAGAGGGCAAGAGAAGCTGGTAGTATTAATCAGTCCTTATTAACCCTTGGTAGAGTTATAACAGCTCTTGTTGAAAGAGCACCTCATGTACCTTACAGGTAATAAAAATCTATTTTTTCTTTACATCGTAGGAAACGTAATCGGTTACGCTTTTGTTTCTTATATTGTGCAGAGAATCCAAACTCACAAGGTTGCTACAAGAGTCACTGGGTGGTCGAACAAAAACCTCCATTATTGCTACAATATCTCCTGCTGCTATTAATCTCGAAGAAACGCTATCAACATTAGATTATGCACATCGTGCGAGAAACATTACTAATCGTCCAGAAATAAATCAAAAACTTTCGAAAAAAGAATTCCTTAAACAGTATACAGTCGAAATCGAAAGATTACGAAAAGATTTAGAAGCAACGCGTGAGAAGAATGGAGTTTATCTCGTTAATGAGAATTATCAAGAAATGCAGACTCTGATCACTCAATTAAATACAGATATAAAGAAGAAAATAAATCATATAAAAGCACTTGAAAATACTATGCAAGATAAGGAGGTAAATAAATACTCTTGATTCTAATAATTTTTGTTGTTTATCAGTATTATTTTTTTAATTATATATTATTTTATTTTAGAAAATATATAATGCTCTTGAAGTACAAACTCTTGCTCAAACGAAGGAGTTGTGTAAAGTTAAAAATAAATTAGATAATGTTACGAGTGCTCTTAAATCTACAGATGAAGGATTAAAAATGACGATTAAGGAACGAGATACACAGAAATTCCTAGTAGAAAAATATGTTAATACAGAACAGTCTCTGTTAAATCAGGCTCAAAATTTATTAAACGTTGCAGATACAGCAACGTCAGATTCATATAAGTTACATGATAAGATTGGACGTCAAACGTATGTTAGTTATCTTTAATATATTTCATTATACTTTATGTATCGAAAATATAATTAACTGTTTCAGTCAAGTCGAACAAAAGTTTGAAGCCCTTAGTGAACAGTTCAGAAACAATGTTTCTGACTGTGCACAAGGAATTGAAAAAGATGTTATTGCGTGTGCAGAAAGATTAATAAATTGTTTTACATCCATAAAGAATGACATCGGTAGTAAAGAAATTAGCATATAATATAAATCCTAGCAAGCGTTAATTTACTGATTGTTACTTTTGTTTACATTAGATCTGTATACTAATAATAAATGTGAAAGTGTGGACACAGCAATGCAACAAATTTCAATGGATCTTATTAAACAACATTTATCTGATATTGATAATTTAAAGAAGAGTATAAACGAATCTGTGTGTATTCATTAATCTAATGCAACAATATTATTGCAGTAAAATATATGTATATGTTTTTAAACATTTCAGTATTCAAACGATCAAAAGTGCATAACAAATAAATCAACTGTAAATTCAGTAAGTACAGTAGAATGTAAACATAAATTATTAAATGAAATTTCTATGGCATTGGCAAACGATATTCAAAATATAATGAGAAATGAAATTGTTAAAAATTTGCAAATAATAAGGAATAATGTGACCCAAAAATTAAAGAAAACTTCAATTCTTATGAAAGAAATGATAGATTCTGCATGTTATGCTCAACTAGAAGCTTACAATGACATAAATAAAAACATTAAATTTATTGCAAATGATGTAGAAATGCTCCATAAAAGGCAACAGTTTACAGAAAAACAACAATTATTCGCAAAGGTATAAAAAACTTCTTTTATTATATTCTTTTAATTTTAGGAGTGTTAAATTCTTATCTTTTAGATGATGCAAGATGCATCTTCTCAATTCAACCGTTTGTATAAGAGTCGAGCGGAGCACTATTCTTCTGTAACTGACAAATGTAATTATGTCAGCAAAGTTTGCAATGATATCACTGATTATTCAACAGAAAGTTATAATAAAAGTATCGCGTTGCAAAGTGATCTAAAAGATCAAATACAACGTAACTTACAAAAAATTGAAACAAATGTCGTTCTTAAAACAGAAGAGGTAGTTTTTATACGGTTTATAATTTAAGCGAAAATTTATGTGCCATTATTTATAACCCATTATGTGTTATTTTATTGATAGAGTGAAGAGTTAGCAGATAAAACAGCAAAGCGAGGAAAAATTCTAATTAACGCATTAGAATTAAATATAAACGAAAGCTGTAATATATTGAAACAATATAAAGACCTTACTGAGAATAGCGTTAAAGAGCTACAACAAAAATTTGATACAGATAGAAATGAAGCTCTTTCATTGGTTAATGTAAGTTTAAATCTAATTAAAATTTGCATGGTAATGGAATAAATGTTTTCAACTAAATAAATGTTTTATTGTAGAATGCTCAGAAAATAGTTACGAATGTAAGTAAAGATTATGCAGGATCAATGAAAGGCCAAAAAATTAAAATAGCTGAAACTTCTAACGAAATAATCGGTAAATTGGAGGATCAAATAGCGGAATCAAGTGCATGGAGCGATAGAATTACTAATCAGTTAAAATCAGTAGTGAACAATGTTAATAAATTTTTTGATGAAGATCTGCAACGTGATGTTCCAACAGGTACTATTATATAAGAATTATAAGATAGAGCAAATAAAATTCTATTTTTTTTTATAGGAACAACTCCTGCTAGGAGAGAATTTTCTTATCCTCGTCAGTTTGTTGCAACATCTCCTCATGAACGAATTCTTCAAAGATTCAGACAATCTAGGAAAGTTATTGAAACGTCGGAAGATGATGTAAGTAACTATAATGCATACTGCAAAAGACAAATCAAATACTTCTTTTTACTTTTCTTTCACACATTATGTATGTAAATGTGTACAGGATGATTCGTACATTACAATTGGCGACATAACAATGAAACAAATTGGACATTCAACTCTTCTACATGATACTACTGTTGTATCTGCTTCAACTGATAACACATTTACTGAATCTACCTTTAACAACGATCTCTAATCAATTTCACTTGGATTCACACACTTTTATAGATTCATACATTGAATGTATTATATCAAAATTGAATGTATAGAAAGCATTGAAAAATATATTAAGCTATTTAACTAATTCTAGTCTTAACTAGAATTGTTTAAATAAAAACAAATTTTATCATATTTTTTTTCTGTTTTCAACAAAATATATACTCATGTATAGTAATATCAGTGTGTAATTTAATAACAACAATAATAATACTAAATTAATTTTACAGGATACAAATAAAGAAAATGCAGGGAATGTTGATTAATGTATACTCGTATAGAAAGAAATTAATAAATTGTATAAAAGTAAAAACTACAATATTCAAATACGCAGCTAAATAAATAAAGTATATTTTTAATTGCATTTTGTACATTCTTAGACCCTTAGGTTTTATCATAATTTTTAGATCCTTAGCACAGAGTTTGTCCTTAGATTCCTAGACCTCCATATCTCTAGATATTTAGATCGCTATACATATGTAAGAGACTGAAAACTCTTGCTTATATTAAGTTAGCCCTGTTTAAATTAATCATATACAATTCTTATTAATTATAATTTCAGATATATATAATATAAAATAAAGTACACCGTAATTTTGTTTCTATGAAAAAATAATGCTTTTATCGTTGTTATAAACTTATCACTTTTCGGAACACTGAAAATGGGATAAGTTTATTTATAGTCCCACTTTGTCTATTTCACGAGAGAACGGTGGCATTTAACATCAACCGAATGAACATAAATTGAAATAATTTATGAAATATGAAATAAAGAATGAATAATACAATACTTTATGTATACATTTAATATAAGAGTGATTTTTGTAAATTAGTGAATAGATATATAACAAGTTTTAATTATAGTAATTGTTAAAGATGGTTATAACAATGGTTACTCGTTTTGCAAATATACGGTGTGTGAAGAATATTAATAATTTCAGTTCAATTGGAAATGCAATAAGCGTTATTCAATGTTCGGTAACTAAAAATTTATAATTTTGAACTACTGCTTTTAAAAAACGTTTTGTACTTTGTTAAATAATTTTCATAACCTTACAATTAATTTTATGATTTTAGAGCATCCTGTCTAAACCATATTCTACAGTTAATCATGATATAGCTATTGATTCTGATAAACAGTCAAATAAACAGCCTGTACACAAATCTATGCGAGTTTATTTCCAAAAAGCTAAGGAATATAGTAAGTTTAAAATATAATGCGAGTATGCAAGTTTGATACATTTGTTATTATTAGATATACCAATGAATAGTCTACCCATTTTGTTACATTAATTGATAATTATGTGTTGATTTCAGGGGAATTTATGGAGAAACAAATAGCAGAATATGATATTGGAAAACGACATTTAGCTAATATTATGGGCGAAGATCCTGATAATTTTTCTGAGGCAGATATTAATGTAAATTGCATTTTTATTACATATAATATTTATCAAATTCATGAACAAGTATTTTCAAATTGTAGTCGGTTTGTTTATTTTGCAGAGATCAATTAAATATTTATTTCCATCTGGTTTATATGAACCAGAAGCTCGTCCTATGATGGTTCATCCTAATAAATTATATGCACGCAGAAAAGAATCTGAGTTTGATGAAAATGGCAGACCACATCACTTCCTATATTACACTACAAAACCTAATTATTATGAAATACTTCATGTAAGTTACTTTGTGACTTAATTAGCATATTATGTGAAATCTTTTCATCTGATAAAAATGATATATTATGTGATTTAAATGGCTACAAGAGACTGCTTACAGAGGAAAAATAATAATTTCACCTTCTGTTGTATCATGTGAGGCAAGATAACCGAACGTTATATCACTTATAAAATAAAGTTATTGGGTATTGAAAAGAATTCAAACTAGAGTCATAATGTCCACAAGTAAAATAGGTTGAATTGTTACTTTCTCTCTGTAAAGAGTGTATTGTATCCACCTAACTGTCCATATATAATATTTTTATATATAGAGAATTGCAGAAAGTATTAATAATTTACATGAAATAGAGGATAAGAACCCACAACTAAAAATTGTATCTACCATGGAAGATAAATAGTACGTATCAATGTAATTTTCTATTGTAATGATATGTAGCAAAATAACTTTCCTCATAAATCGTAATACTTTGTTTTTATTCATTTTGTACTTTTCATTGACCTAGTGATGTTTCAACAACAGAATGGCTTACCAAATCTGAATTAGAGCAGAAATTATTGGAAGAAATCTCTGATGCAGAAGTAAGAAAAATATAATGTTTATAATTCGACATTTTCCTATATATTTATTGACTTTTTAAATCTATTTTAGTATCAATACTTTCTAACAAGTGCACAAAGAGTACTTGCACATCCCTATTCAAATCGTGCATCTTCTTTGCTCAATGACTGTAGAAAACAGTTAAATATGATTACTACTGGTATACAGCTTCCAGGAGTAAGTTCATTTTAAATCTTCTTTAATGTTCTATTTATTGTCTGTTCAAATAAATTAATGTTCTGATTTTTACCATTACAGATGGAGTATGATAAGAATAAAAGACCTTTTATTTCGTTCAGTAAGTAAAATAGACAGAATGATTTAATAAGATTTATATACTGTAAATTGTATATATAATATATTGAATGTAACAATATTAAAATTATTTGTTTAGGTTGTTCAAGGAAAACTGCAAAAGGCAACGTTAAAGTGACAGGCAATGGAAGTGGAAATATTACTATTAATGGAGAGGATATTTCATATTTTAAGGATATACAGTGTCGTGAGCAGGTAGGTTTTTAAAAAAAGTAATTCAAATAATTTCTAACATTATTTGTAAATTCTTCATATCAAAATATTTATTTATTTATTTTTTGCATTTATACTTGAATAATATGGATATTAAAAATCATAAATTGTTTAGTTTTATATGAAAGTAGGTAAGTAGCGTATATTAATGAATGTATTAGTTATTAAAATTGGGTAAGTATTATATTTATTTGCTTTGTAAAAAATGTTTGCAAAATAGTAAAAAAAAATAACGATTTCGACAGTTCGTAGATACTAAAATATATTAGTACGTAGAAAGTTTAGTGATTACTGTCACTATTTCTATGGTATAATCAAAACGGAATTTAAATGATTGTTTCAAGGACAAATAACTCTTCCATGATGAAACTAACACATGATACGATTTCCTGATTTCATTTTTTCAGTATCTCATGTTATATTAAAAAAGTGAAAAGTCTTACAGTTCTCGTTTCAAATATAAGCTGAAAGAATCAGGATTGATTATTATTTATCATTATACATTATTCAGTTTATTTTGTTAGTCGACATTATAACTTTATTATTCACAAGATATTGTCATTTGTTTAAACGTTTTCGTATACAAAATAAAGAATAATTTCTTTCACAATTTTTCTTGCATGAAAAATTCTCTTGCATTAAAAAGATTGAATTATCCGAAAGGAAACATTTAATGTGGTATACCTAAAATTGTTTTTTTTTTTATAAATAAAAAACGATATATGCACACAATATTTGCTAGCGATGTAAGCAATATCTCGTGTATACTATTTTTTACATGTTGTAAACATATATCTATCTTAAGTTTCATATTCTTCTTCGTGATTATTTAACAAGAATGTTATATATTCACATGAAAATTTAATTAAATCCTACATTCTAAGAAATGACACAAATTGTACATATATTAACTTGAATGAATTCAATTTAATCTAAATATCGTAAAAGGTGAAGGATAAAAATATATTTCGTTTATTATTCTTCTATGATTTTCGTGTCATTCTTATTTAATTTCGTTATAATTGTTTAGTGAATGAATTAAATCGAATACTACGATAATTATAAATTTTTTATCACGAACTTCAATTGCAACAAATAATACGTTTCTCATTTCAACCGTAGCTATGTTACATAATTTTTATTTAATAATTGCTTTCGTTTAACTATCCTTAATGAAACGTCTATTAAATATGCCAGAGTTTATCAGATTTTTATAGTTTGAGACCTACTTTCATTTTTCTCTATTCAATCAATTTGAATACATTTACCAACGAGTCAAAAGTATTAAACTTTTAAAATTCTGTTATTTCAAATTTCTAAATTGCCACATTTCCAAAATTTCAAAATCCCATATTTTCAGTCTTAAAATTCAAAAATTCTTAAGTGACCAATTTTTCAATTCCTCAAGATCTAAATTATCAAATTTTCAAATTCCGGATTGATGAATGTAACAAATTCCAACACTTCAAGATTTCAACATTTAAAAATTTTAGCGTTTCAAATTTCCAAATGTTTTAATTCCCAAATTTTCAAAATCCCAAGTTTCAAAATTTTCCAAATTTCAAAAGTTCAAATTCTCAAATTGTTAACATTCCCAAATTTCAAAGTTTCAACCTCTTAAAATTTCAGCATTGCAAAATTGAAAAATTAAAGTTAAAATTAGGAAATTATGTTTTAATACTTAACACAGTTTGGACACGCATCGGCAATCTGATGCTAAAATGTATAATATTTACACGCCGAAAATTTCACTCCTTAACGCAAGTTATGCACCTGAGATTATCTCCTCAGATAATAAGCGTAGAGGTTCGTAAACGCGGAACGAAGACGGTGCTATACGAATTGTTGATAACTTATGGTGTACGCGATTTATCGTGGTCTCCGGGATCTCAGAACAGACAATGCGTACAAGAAGACTCGATCTGAGCTCAGTATTAATCGAGCCGTTCAATAGAACGACAGGCCCACGATATTGTAACGATACCCGATTGTTTGAGCATTCTGAGTCGTTCGTTCAATCGACCTGATCAAGTTTGAAGGTGAAAAGGAGGTGGTTGATCGTTGTTTCGACCTTTCGAAGCTATCGGTAAAGATCCGCTAGATTATTCCTAAGGAACATTAAACGCGTTAGTGACAAAATAGAGAGATCCGGTTGCTCATCTTTTGGAGTTAAAGAGTCATCTTTGAAATTTTGCAGTGAAGTACATAATTGCATCTGGTAACGATACGCAATAGGAAACTTTAATATTATGTCATTGTTGATAGTTCGAAGTGTATAGCAACAACGATAATGAAATGTAAACGATGGTCGTGAACAGCTTATATTTTTCAGTCGGCCTGCAATTAATTCACGCTGATATTACTGTGATTATATTGAAGGTCATTGGGTCATTTTACAATTGGTTTATCCGAGTTTTTTCAGATACCTAATATTTCTCGATAGAAAAATAATAGTGTCTGTGAGTTGAATTAATTATCTGGAAGTTGTATTTTGTGAAATGCTTTAAGGATTAATTCATATGTTCAGAGGTGCTTTCAGAAAACAAATTTTCGATCAATTCAAGTTTTAATCGTTGAAATTGTTTTGAAGTGGTCAAGTAAAATATTTTACAAAGGATTTTTTCGAGTGTTTTTAGCAGAGTTTACGTTTTTAAACGAAAACAAATAGTCTTGATATTTGTACATATTCTTTGTTTTTCAAATATGTTTTATAATTTTATTGGACATTGAATCTGCTGAGAAATATGTGAACAATGTTATTTCGTGTACTACAAAATAGATTAAGATGTCAAGAACGTCTTCGGTATCTAAGTGACTCAAACTATGTACAAATAATATCAATTTAAAGGTAACACTGCGACGGCTCGCGGTTAATGTATGTGCCCGATTTTCCAATTGACATTCACACCTCACGTGATACGGAATCAGACGTCATCAAAGATCATATGTTCTTCTTAGTAGTTAATTGCTAACATTAGTATAATACGAATTTATATTAAATTATACAGTCAATAATTTTCGACATTTTCTCAGTTACAAAAATTTGAACATTTTTTAAAGGAATTTCTTAACCATTTGATAAAAACCGTAACACTGACACGTAATATTATAGAATCTCTACAAGTATTTTATTAACAAATTTAAATGTTTATTTATATTTATTCTCTTTCGTGTTTCGTATTTCAGTACAGTGGGACGTGGCACACTCTCGAAAATTGTCTTTTTTGTAACCTACTGGCATGATTTATTTACCGACATTTTAAGGCTCCAAATTTTAAAAATTTCAAAATCTGCAGCTCCAGAATTCTGAAATCCGAAGTCTCAAGATTTCTAAAATTTAATTGTTTGAAGTCTCAAAGTTCCAATATTAAAAAATTCTTGTGTTGCAATGATAAAAAATTCTGAAGCTTCAAAGACCCAAAATTCCAAAGCTTTAAAGTTCAACAATTTTTAAATCGTTTAAAATATTAAAAAATTTCCAAAATTTGATTGACGTGGTATCGAACTTCAAAAATTTTGTAGTTTTAGCCTATAAATTTCAAAGTTCCAAAATTCAAGTATACAAATTTTTTAATTGCACAGTACTAAAATTTCAATCTTTAAAATTTCCAAAATTTCAAAGACCCGAAAGTCTAAGAACTTAAAACCTTCAATAAATACTCGTAAAAATTTGTATCTTATGTATTACGTATATAAATCAAAATAGAAAAGTTCCCTCTCAAGCAAAAAATTATTATTGACTAATCTCATGCTGAGAAATCAAAGGATGACTCTTAACTCCAAAAAGATAGAAAACAAATTTTAACAAAAACCGTATCTTCCAACAGTGCAGATCTTAATAAAGATTATAACGCGATCTCTCATAAGCATCTTGTAACAACCTTCAATGCGAAGAACATCTGACGAAAGTTATGAGGCCAACAAATAAATCTGAACGGATCAGTTGATCAAGTAAAGTGACGTGATTTCATCTTCTTCATAATGTACGTTCACGATTGTATAAGCACAACATCGTTCATGAATTACCACTTTGGAATGCCTTCCACGCGCGACTTGTTACTCATAACAATGTTCTTTGTAGATCAATGATGTAATCGCGTAGAGTGATAGGCGGAAAGGATGGAGAATCGTTTGCAAACCTCGAATTCGCCATCGGCGAAAAAGAAGGTGCGACTGGAAAGGGTTATCGACATAGAGGACGAAGCTGTATCGATCCCAAATCCCCCCAATCGCATCACGACATCTTTACTTTTGACGCGATGGCTGGCATCGAGGAGTACACCTCGTACTGAGCCAGAAACCAGCTGGTCCGACGATCGTAGCTTGGAGTATGGAATACCACCGCCCATAGAAGAACCAAATTGCTACTCCATGTGCCCTAGCGAGAGCTCCTGCACCGAGGAGATTAATTGCGCGTTGCAGGTGAACAAAAGTGTGATCAAGAACCTCTTGGTTGAGCACATGAGATACGTAGGCGGTCGACTGCAGCTGCTGGACGATTTAGATGCGAACAAAATAGACCTGGAGAACTCTGAACGCTTCGTGAAAACCTACAAGCAGCATGAGATAGACACCCTTTTGCTTTATGCCAGTTTCCTAGGCCGAGCGGACGTTATTAGTATCCTGCATAAACATGGCGCGAACTTAAACTATTCGGAACAAGAGCAGGGCCTAACTCCGTTGCATCTGTGTTCCTTCAGTAACTGCTTGGAAGGCGTTCAATATCTGCTTGCGAATGGGGCTTTCATGGACTTAAAACGAATGCATACACCATTTCATTACGCTGCCTTCGGGGACGCTTTCCAAGTAGCTGAGTACTTCCTTCAGCTGGGAATCACTCAGGAGTCCTCGCTGGGAGAGGAAACCGTGTTACACACTGCAGCGAGATCAAATGCTCTGAACGTTTTGAAGTTACTAGCGCCTTGTAATCCTGCTTTGAATAATTTGGACTGCAATGGATACGCAGCTATTCATCACGTGGCTGACCGAGGGGAACCAGCCTGTCTGACTGTTCTACTAGACGCCGGTTGCGAGTTGGACTTAATGACTAAAAAGGGCGACACCGCTTTGCATCTCGCTGCGGAAGCCAGCTGCGTGGAGAACGTGGATCTATTGGTAGAAAGAGGAGCGAATGTTCATCTGAAAAATCATAGGGACCAGACAGCCCTGCATATAGCGTCTCGCTCTCACTCTTTGGAGTGCGTGGAGATACTGCTGAAGAAAGGCGGTTGTGACCTTAACGCGGAGGATAGCGATGGAAGGACGCCTCTGCACCTAGCTTTAGGTAGATCTTTATTAGCTTACGACGTTACGGAATTTCTTATAACCTGGAAGGCGAATGTGAACAAAACGGACAAGTATGGATACACGCCTCTCCATATCGCCGCTCTCAATGAACTTTCTCAGTGCGTGGATATCCTAATTCAGCACGGAGCGGATCTTAGTGCCAGAACTAAGGGCGGCACCAGTGCTCTGTCCATCATCTTGCGCAAGACGCCGACGTCCTTGAACGTCTTCAAACAACGACTGGATGCCTCGATAACGCTTCATCAACACGGATCGGCAACGGGAGAGGTGGAACTCCGACTCGATTTTCATCCCCTGTTGATGCACCAGCACCAAGGCGAGATAAGGTATCTGGGCACATTCGTGAAAGAGGGGTACAAGGAGATTTTGGAGCACCCGCTGTGTCAGGCGTTCCTCCATTTAAAGTGGCAGAAGATTCGAAAGTATTACGTGGCTAGGCTGGTCTTCTACCTGTTCTACGTTCTCATACTCACAGGTTGGGTAATGACTGCCTTGGCGCATAACTGTTACAACGAGTCGCACGGGCAATTGGATAATAATCAACGGCCATTGTGTGCAAATACCACAGGAATCAACGGGTTTCTCTACAGACATCCAGTATTGCTAGAGCTAGAATGGTACGCATTAATGGTGCTGACCATTCTAGAAGCGTTCCGCAAACTGACCAGCATTCCGACTTATCTGTCGGTTCGCCAATTCTTTACCCAAGCGGAGAACATGGTAGAATGGTGCGTGATACTGAGCGTGTTCGCCACGTCCTTCATTTACACTGGCAGAACATACGCGTGGCAGAATCACGTAGGGGCATTCGCGGTTCTCTGCGGATGGAGCAACCTTATGTTGATGATAGGACAATTGCCGATATTTGGAGCATACGTAGCGATGTTCACCAGCGTTCAAGCACAAGTGTTCAAACTTCTGCTGGCCTACGCGTGCCTTCTAGTAGGTTTTACCGCCAGCTTTTGCGTGATCTTCCCACGTTCCAAGTCCTTCAGCAGTCCACATATAGGTCTGATCAAGGTGCTGGTTATGATGACTGGGGAGTTGAATTTCGAGGACCTGTTCTTCCCTAGGGAAGAGGATGGTACATCCACGGATTCAGGTGGCACCTCGTGGATTCTGCTGCAAGTATCGGCACAGTTGTCGTTCGTGTTGTTCCTATTATTTGTTACGATTGTATTGATGAATCTGTTGGTTGGCATTGCGGTACACGATATAAAAGGGCTTCAGAAAACTGCGGGATTGGCGAAACTCGTCAGGCAGACTAAACTCATCTGTGACGTGGAAACCGCTTTGTTCCTCGGGCTGATGCCAAAACGATTAACGAAATTTTTGCGGTGGACAGCGCTGTTGTTGCCGTCGCCCTTGAGAGCGGTTCTAACCGTCCGACCCCTCAACCCAAGAGAAACTAGGTTGCCTCGTGATTTATTATTCGCCGCCCACAAGGTCGCGAAGGAACGGAAAAATATGTCTGGCACGTTGTACAGCAGAAAGAGCACCAACACGATGCAGACGTACCTAAAAAGCGAGTCGTACTCGACATTCCGTCGACGATTACCCGAGGAAGACGTCGTTAACATGGATGATTATATGATCAAAGGAGAGCTGGCTGAAGTGAAACAAATATGTGAGAGGAATCATCAACTTCTTCAAGATCTACTGATGCATCTGGTAATGAATAAGCGCGGTACCAGCAAGGAAGAGGATGAGAATAATTAAGACATTTACTTTTCGAATTCCTGGAACATTGTGCTTGAAAAATATCGTGCGAACGATCTTAAGAACTCGGAATCGCTGGATCGATTTCAGAGATGATATCAATTTACGTGGAAAAGATGTACATACTGTTTTTTCAAATTTAGAAAACTGTTTTCAAGTTTTACATCGAATATTGCAGTTTTAGAGATACTTTTTATAGTCTGACGTGATGAAACGAATTTCGGCGAAGATGACACGAAACAACCGAAAATAATAAACGATGGAATTATCGGAAATTATCAATTAACCTCTTCAGGGACGATTGTTAAAGTTATTTATTTGATAGCTATTCAATTACAATTTATTTCTAAATTTCAGACTTTCAAATTACCAATTTTTTAAATTTCTTAATTTGCCAATTTCCAAGATTCTACGTTTCTAAACTTTATACATTCTAATGTTTATAAATTCCCAAAAGTGCATACTTCTATATTCTGAAAAGATCAAATTTACAGATTTTTAAATTTACAAATTTCTGAAACATTACATTCACAAATTCACAAACTTCAGTTTCAAAATTCTTAAAATTTTAAGTACTCAAACTCCAGAGTCTAAATTTCTAAATTTTGAACTTCCCAAGTTTCTAAACTCAAAAATCCCTAAATTCCATATTTTTGAAATTCTTTAAGAATTTTCCGATTTCCAAATTCTTGAACTTCAAGAAGTATAATTTTCCAGGAGTGTAATTTTCAAATTTCGAAATTTTTAAATTCCAAAGTGCCTAAATTTCTGTATACCAAAATTTTAAATTAATATACCCAATCTATCTACTATCTATATACCCAAATTAATTTCAAAATATCCAAATTCCCAAACTTTTAAATCTTTTAAATCTCTATGTGTGTAATTTCTCAAATTTTCAAAAACTCATATTTCTAAATTCCCAAATTTTAATATTTATAAACTTCCAAATTCCTAGATTTTCAATTTCCCAAATTTCCAAAACTTTAAATTACCAAGTTCTAAAAAATAAAATCGTCTAATTTTTTCTTTAATTATATTTTTTTAATTTTAAGTTGATAGTAATTAAACAAAAATACTTCCAAAAGCATTAATATGCAAAATAAAAAAATATCCACCCATCTGTTCATTGGTTTTTAAATTAAAAAAAAAAATTTACACATACATCACAATACTCTTGTAGAGATAAAAGATAACGAGATAATAATAAGATAGAAATTAAAATCTGTGGAAATTTTCTTAAAAAAAATAATACATATGACACAAAAATAGTAAAGATTTTTATTTTTCAATCTAGACAGTTTTCATGATTAGTGTTCTTTCGTTGTTTGTGTGTCAAGAACACGTGAAATATTTTCGCGTCCAAGAACGTGAAAGTTTTTATACGTCTTCATGGCTGAAAATGGAAAGAGAGTTTCGAAATCTTGTTGTTTCGTTTGAAATAAATTATCTAGATACCGATTCGTGCTCAATATTTGTAAAATATTGTAATGTAGGAAGATATTCCGTCCACAAGATGAACAAATGTAAAAATTGTAGAAATATGTAAGAATAAATTATTGAACTTTTAAACTGAAATATTTTCATACTTAATATATGCAAACATCTTGACTGCACAAACGATTATTTATCTGAAACATGATTTTTATTTAATTTTATTATTTAATAAAAATATAAATTATTCCCTAGTTACATGTTTCAGTTGGAGAATAATTTTATTTCAAATAAAGTGATTTCATCTAATGTTACCGTGTAGATCTCTGATCAGAATTTTTAAGACAACTTGTATGTGACATTTAATGAAGATAATTAATATGTTGGTGAACGGAAAATTCCTGCCATTCTTAAAGGTGCACGCTTAAAGATAGATAAAAAAGAAATAATTGATATGTTGCAGAAGATACTTCTTATGTAACTCACTGTAAAAGGTGTGGAAATATTACTTGACATTTTGACAGTTACATGTTTTACGAATTTTATATTTCTTTTTGTAATATATCTGACAAGTCGATAATTCAATAATGTTCGATTATTGCAAAATTATTAATTTTTGAATTATAAGTAGTATGCTTACGTAGTGGTAATTATCTATGCAATATATAGTATGGTAGTCATTATCTCAAGGTAGATACTGTTATAGTAATTATCTATGACGTAGATACTGTTATAGTAATTATCTATGAAGTAGATACTGTGATAGTAATTATCTAAAAGTAGATGCTGTGATAGTAATTATCTATGAAGTAGATATTGTGATAGTAATTATCTATAAAGTAGATAATGTTATAGTAATTATCTGTAAAGTAGATACTGTGACAATAATTATCTATAAAGTAGATACTGTTATAGTATTTATCTATCAAGTAGATACTATTATAGTAATTATCTATAAAATAGATGCTGTTATAGTAATTATTTATAAAATAGATACTGTTATAGTAATTATCTATAAAGTAGCTACTACAGAAGTAACTATCTAACTAGATAAAATAAAATTAATAATAAAAATTCAACTACCTTAAAATTTTTGAGTCAAAAGAAAAACCCAAAATTCCTTAAGATACCATATTTTTTCAAAAGATAAAAAACAAGTCTAAAACGTATTTTAAGTATGGTTCCTCTCTACCCAAAAAATAACCAGTTTTCATTGAATTTTTGAATATTTAGATTTAATTTGAGCAATCCAGCTTTGAAAGGTATAAATAGAATTGTTTTGAGGAGATAAATAATAATGACAAAAAGTAAAGATCAAAAAACACTGGCTGTCAGAGTGTTAAGTCTCTCGATCATTTAAGTAAAATGAATGCTACGAACAACCATTTTAAATTTTTTGTTCCATGTCTCCCCGAATTCATTATACACATGGAAAGTTTTGATCATTTATAACTCAAACTTCCGGTTAGACCTTCATCATAATTTGACATTTAAAACTGATGGCTGTTTACTTGTACCGTTGGATGAAAGAAAGAGCTTCGATTCTGAGAAACATGAGAGAAGTATACATATGTAAATATCATGGCATAAAATACTTTTTATGTTTAATCCATAACATGGGGTATGAAACAACCCTAGTTTGGCGTCAATTTTAGCCACTATCCTGAAAATCTAAATAAATACCTTTTTAAGATCCCCGTATTTTTACTATTTTTTCCTGAAACTATCTCATGTGTTCAGCTAAAATTTTAGCTCTGTATATTAAAATCGAAAAAAGTTTGAATTTTTCAGTGAAAACCGTCATTTCTTCAATTTTTCCACGTTTCTGAATTTCTTTTCATGTGCAACGGTTAAATTTACTGAAATATGTTAAAATATCTTTCAAAGATTATTTATAATTTTTTTCAAGTTAAAAAGAGTAGCTTAGTTTAGTGGCTGTGGTCTTATTAAAATAAAATTGTCAATGATGTCTAGACATTTAGTATTTCAATCATGTAATTTATCACAATCGGAAGTACAATATATAATAAATTAGTCAAAAGTGATTTGATGGCACTTTTTGTGGGAGATATAAAAATGTTGAAAAGAATGTTAATCTTTATTTTGATCTGAAAAGGAAGTTGAATACACACACTTTATAATTCTTGTTTTGACATCTCGTGCTGTTTAACGATAATGTCCTTGTAAACGAAGGTATAGTTAAACTTTTTATATAAAAGTAAAAACATAATATCTTTAGTAGTATACGCGAATAAAAGATGTTTATCTACAATAGAATTCTACAAGCTTTTGTATCCCGAGGTTAATTTTCGAAAATGGTAATTCTTCGAAATTCAGTGTTCCAAAATACTGAGTCACGAATTTCCCGAATTTCAAAATTAGGAAGTTCAAAAATTCTAAAACTCCAAAATTTCAAATTCTAAAATTCCAAACTCCAGAATTCTAAAATTCCAAAGTTCTAAAATTCCAAAATTCTAAAAATCCAAAATATCAAACTCCCAATACTAGTGTTAAAGACTTAACATAAATGTTGTAACGTTTAACAAAAATTAACGAAAATAATCAAATTTAAAAAAAATCAGACTATTAAAAGATTTTATATTTAAACTAATATACATTTTAAATGATTACTATTAAAACTTGTCGGAAAAGATTCGTTTAAAATTTATGAATCTCCCGAAAAAATTAAATATTTTTTTCATTTAAACGAATGTTATATTCCTATAGTGTCTACTCAGCAACTTAAAAAATTACCATCTTGCACAATAATTTTACGTCACCTTCAGTATTTTCGTAACATCAAGCATGTTTTGCAAGATGTTTGAGCACCAAAAATGAAAAAGATGTCAAACGAAGGCGGAATGTAAATTTATAAAAGCAATATGTTAATCGATCGATATAACGGTTTCTTATAGTGTATTTTTGAGTATTAAAGAAATGTTGAATGTGGACCTATAAATATCTCCTATAATCAATTCCTTTAACGAAATTGTTTTATATTAACCTTTGGACAGTGAAAAACAGCGATTATTTAAATTTAATTTCAGAATATTTTATTTTAATTTTTTATGCGTTAATTTATCGCTTTAGACACTGGTGTATGATATTTCAAATTGTTAATTCTTCAAATTTCTAAATCCACAATAGCAAAATCTACACATTTCAAAATACCCAATTTTCAGATTCTCAAATTCCTAAAATTAAAAATTTCCAAACTTCCAAATTTATAATTCTTCAATTTTTAAAATTGACATATTTATAAATTGCTACGTTTTCAAATTTCTAAAATCATAAATTTTTAGATTTCCAAATATTTACATTTCTGAATTTCCAAACCTTCAGTTTTCAAATTTCAAAATTTACAAACAATCAAAACCTCAAGCCCCAAAATTCAAAATTCTCCTAATTCCTAAACTTTCAATTTTCTAAAATTTATAAACTCACAAATTCATACATTTTCAAATTTCCAAATCTCTCCAATTCTTGATATTTTTCAAAATTCCAAATTCTATCAATTTCATGACTCTGAAATCCCTGAGTCTCAAATAATAAATAAATACCTGCTTAATATTTTTTTTCTTTAATAAATAAATACCTACTTATCATTTTTTTCTCTAATAAATAAATACTAACTTATCATTTTATTTAATAATTCTGTCCATATGAAATAGCTTGTACATATGTATATGGTTCAAGAAGAAAGAAGGTTGAGTATGTATGATGTATACTGATCTAAGGTCTGCATTACGGTTTCAACTACGGAAACGCTTGATAACTTCTAAGTATCCGACTACCAATTAATTTTCCAATGATTAGCCGTTTAGTCGTAACCTCTTCCCACTAATATCTCTCCACTCATCTAGTTAACAAGACTCTTTAATCGTAAACGTAAAATCAAGTTCTTTTTTAGTCCTTTCTTGCATAATTGATCTCTTCAGCAAAAAGTGATTAGTCATGCAATATTTGCATACAAACATGCAAATCTTTAACGAAGATTGTTTGTCTTATTCTAAGGAAGAACATTTGCTCACTGCTACTTTATTTTGACTTACAGATAACAATTATTTGAACAAATTAATTCAGTAGTACTCTTTTAAATTATTGAGTTGCAAAATTAACATTAGTAATCTTAGGTCGTGTGTAACGTATTCAAATAAGGCTGTTAGTATTCCCTGAATACGCTTGAAGTACTCGAGAGAACTGGTTTCGTTAGAAATCAGAATTTGAACAAAGTCGATGTCTGTACGGTGAAACAAACAATTGCGTACTTGACACGATGGGATCGAACAAGGACGCTGGGTTTCAGACCTTGTGAATGTGATCAGATGTTACGGAACTAGTTTGTTAAAGATTCGGAATTTCAAAATTTTGAAATTTTCAGAGTCCCTATATTTCACAAATACTAAAGTTTAGAAACTCTTCCCAAATTCTAAAATATCAGAACTCTAAAGTGCAGATGTCCTAAAACTCCAAAGCTCAATTAAAAAATTTCAGAATAAGGTATAAAAATATTCTACTCTCAACAAATGTTGATCTATTTCTTAAAATATATTTCAAATACCCAAGTACCAAAATTCTAGAAAACTACAATTAACAAATTTTGACGTCAATCAAAATTAACAATTGACAATCAACAATTAACAATTGACGAAGTTCTACAACTTTAAATTCCAAAAATTTGAAAATACCTAAATATCAAAACTCTAGAATCTTTGATTTAAAAAGTTTGAATAGCTCAATATCCCAAATTGCTATGATTAAAAAATCTAAAAATGTACAAATTACAAAATTGCAAAATTTAGAAATTACGAAGTGCCATATTTACACATTTTTGAAGTCTAAA
Source organism: Megachile ligniseca (assembly GCA_945859555.1). Taxonomy (NCBI): domain Eukaryota; kingdom Metazoa; phylum Arthropoda; class Insecta; order Hymenoptera; family Megachilidae; genus Megachile; species Megachile ligniseca. The sequence continues at coordinate 3,657,930 of OX243786.1, forward strand.
AATTCTTAAGTTCCAAAGATTCAAATACTCCAGAGATACAAAACTTTTAAGTACCAGTTTCAAAACCAAAAAATTGCAAACTCTGAAATTTCAAAGTTCAACTTTTTTCAATTTTCAGTAAAAATTGTAAAGTTCTCAAGTGTCAAAATTGTCTCAGAATTCTCAAATTAAGAAAATTCTGAATTTCTAAAATTCCAAAAGTCCAGACGTCTCAGTGTCTTAAAATTTTGAAATTAAAAAATTTGAAGGTTTTGAATATTACAGAATTAAGAAATTTCAAAAATTCCAGGTACCAAATTTTCAAAGTTTAGAACTTGACAATTTTAAAGCTCCAATTTCCCAAATTTCAAGAATCTCAAAATCTCAATGTTCCAAATTTGAAAAATTCCAATTGCACAATATTTAAAAATCACATATATACTTCCAATGCCACAATATTTCAGAATTGTAAAATCCAATAACCCAATATTTGAAAATTGTAAAACTCTGAAATCTAAAAATTTCTAATATCAAAATTCCACAGTGTAAAAATTCTAAAATTCCCAAATTTCAAAATACCAAAATGCCTATGTTCAAAATTCCAAATTTCTCAAGTCCAGAAGTACAAACCCTAAACTTTCAAAATTCAGAAGTCCCAAATTCAAAAACTCACAAATTCCAAGTCTTAAGTGCCGAATATTTAACAATACCAGAATTTCAAAGCTTTAAACCTTCAATATCTCAAACTTCGTAAACTTCATGATTCTTATCCCAAACAGTCCTAAAGTAAAAAATTCGAAAGTTTAAAAATCGTAGACAACCTAAATTACGATATTCAATATCCCCATCTCAATTGTCCACAGCTATCTCAATATTTGCAAGGTCGAAACCATTAAATTGCCAAAATTTCAATATCTCCTAAAGTCGTAAATATGGTAAACCGGTTTCAATTCATAGAAAATCTGGACAAAGATGTGTGTACAGCGACGAAACGAACAATTGCTGGCCACGATGAATCGAACAAGGACTCACAGGGGAAGACCTCGTGAATGTATCTAGATTTTACGGAACATCTTAAAGCCACGTCGAATCCGTGAAAAGTCTCACATCCGAGCGGACTTTTGCGACGTCTGGAGTTTCAGCTCCGCGTTTAATCTCTCGCTCGATTAATAACGCGTTTGATCCGTGACAAAACTTTCTCCCGATTAATCGCGAAGAGTGCCCGGATAGACCTGAATATTTTATTTTTCGTATCGTACGAATGTGTCAGTGAACTTTGCGAGAAATTTGGCGGAAGGGTGATAATTATCGATTAACGCTTTCGATGATGCTGATGTCATCGTGAAAACATTTGACGGTGCACCTTGCGGATAATAGCGAGAGAATTTTTCATTTTGAACATCTGTGTCAATATCGAAATCGTGCTATAAATTAAAACGTGACTGAAATAAGTGGACTGTTTAAGATATTTTCACGGGTGTTTTATCTTCGGAATTTGTGTGAAATATGAGTGTTAATGTACAATGTTAAATTCTGAGCAAAGTGTTTTTTAAAAAACATTAGCATGATCATAGAACATGCAACGACGGATAAAAACTGTAAATACTAATGAAACTAGATATTTTCAATTCTATAAATTAGAAAATTTAATAATTAAACCTCTTCATGGATGCTTTTTGAAATTATTTGATCTTTTATATAATTGTATTTTATTTATTTTAAATCTGTGGTGATTGAATAAATAAAATTGCAGAAAAATTCATCGTATACAAGATTATTGATTGTTTAATTTAAAATGAACTGAACATGTGTGTAAATGTCCTTGAAGAGGTTTACTACAAAACGAACGCGGATATGATCCTTTTTCTTTTCATATAGTAAGACTATAGTGACAATTAAATAATTTCGATGTGGTAATCGACTTCTTAACTTTTATTGGAGATATAGAAATGAAAATGTATTGTTGATAAAATATAGAATATATCAGTATCTGATGGAATGCAAAATTTATTGAAAATATGTTTTGGAAATTTCATATGAAAATTTCATTTTGACAAGCTTCAGTAAAAATTTAGTTCGGTGTAAAGTTCATACATGTTAAAACATTAGTGATTATTGAACATGTGTCGGAAGTAATTGTTCAAATTAATCTGCATTGTATCTCGCACAATGTTCCTGATGTACACTAATGTTGCTAATTAAATTTGCATCGATTATGATTCAGTAATTATTGATTCTTAATTAAATGTACACAGTAAATTGTGAGATAGACAAAAATTGTAATAACTAACAAAGTATATATTCAATTTCTCCATTCAGAAAATTTGATATTTTAGCATTTCCAAGGTTACAAAATTAAAAATTTCCAGATTCTTAATTTCATGAACTTTTATTTTGCCAAATTTTCAGTTTCGAAATTGCTACATTTAATTTCCATATTCTCATTATTACCAAATTTCCAACCTTCAAAGTAACAAATTTCTATATTAAAAAATTTCCAAATCTGAAATTTTCAAACCCCAAAATTGCCAGAATTCTAAAATTCAATAATTGCAAATTACCAAATTTGTCACGGTATAATTAAGCAAGCATTATTAATGAAACAATTAAATCTCAAGAAAAATATATTGCTCTGACTTTGACAGTAAGAAATCATTTAGGTCACAGAATAAACTCCTCGTTAATTTGTAATTAACAAAAAAAAAATACAAAAACGATATAATAAATATTTCTATAATTCTTTATAAATTACAACAGCTCTACAAAGAAAATTCGATAAAAGACTGAGAAACGTGTATACGATAACGCATAAGGAACTAAAGTGAAACCCCAACAAGAACAAATCCAGTTCCATCAGAAAAAAGGAGCAGAATATGCAAAGACACAGCAAGTAGTCATTTAGGTCAGACGGAAGATCCAAGAAACGAGTCCTTGATTAAAAAAGAAGAAGAAGCAAAAAACGAATCGATGAAATTTTGATCGAGAGAAAGCTGATTTTACCGCAACGGGCGACTCGTTTGGTATGACCCTGTGTACCGTTGGTTTTTAAGTTCAAGGTCCCTATTCGAGGGAGTACTGGCTGCCTGAACGGAAGCATGTATTTTCCTGTGAACTTATATATAGAACGAATCCAATACGAAGTAGCTAATATAAGTCACTCGGGCGAGTGACACCGGTAGTCGCGTGTACTGCAATGACGAGAGCATTCTCTTAAAGTGATCCAAATGACTTTGGGACGTGACGTGATAAACGAAGAAAAGAGTGAGGCCGAGGTATGACGATTGGAACGTTCTGTCGAGGTGATCCACGATAGCAGATAGTGGCTTGTGTTACCGCGCAGTTTCTTCGTGTTTTCTTCGCAACCGATAAGCATCCATCCTCCAGAATCGAATTCAGCAATAAAACATACATACCAGAGAATAGTATCAAAAACGAACGCAAGATGAACGTGCTGGGGCCAACGTTAGTTACAGAGGAAAGACCGCGGCGTTACTCGTTAACCAGTTTAAGAGATCGTCGTCTGTCGTTCGACGAAAACGACTGTTGGAGCGTGATAGACGGAGACGGAGAAATGCACGAGAACGTGGACAAAGCGAGTCAGACGAAAAATAAACGGTTGACGAGTCGCGGCAGAAGAACCAGACATTATTCCTTAACCAGACTGAAAAATCGTCGGCCCTTTTGTTTCGACGACGACAAAGATTCCTCGCCGAAGACGGACAACACCGTTACAGATCAAATGACACAAACGCTCAGGTTACCGATCGCTCACGAAGGAAGAACGAAGCATTGTTCGATGTCCGATCTGAACGATCGATCCAACGATCTCCTATCCACGAGATTGGCCTCCACCTTTCGATCGGTCAGACATCGGCAGTCGAGCAACTCGGAAAAGATCGTGACCAACGACGCCCCTCTGATCACTACGACGAACGATCACGTGGAGATCGACGCCGGTACGCCACCACCCGTAGACGAGTCCCTGTTCTACGACAATCTGGATGTGCTCGGGCAAACTGAGATCAACAGTAACGATCTAAGGTCGATAATGTGGTCCATCGTCACCACCGCCGAGATGAAACTGCTGTTCGAACTGGAGAAGTGCAACGTCCTGCCAGAGATGCCTGCAGGAGAGAGGATACGAAACATCGCGTACTTGTGGTCCTGTTACCGAGGCCTGGTTCACCTGCTCCCGAAACTCGAAGAACGAGGCGTGAAGTGCGAATACGTGGAGCCGTGCACGGGCATGAACGCCATTCTTGCTGCGTCTCTGAACGGCAACGTATCCTGCATCGAGCATCTGATCAAGAAAGGCGTCGATATTAATTGCAGAAACCCGATTAACTATTACACGCCTCTTCACTTCGCCGTGCTCGGGAATTCGACGGACGCAGCGCGAGTGCTTCTCGATAACGGGGCAAAGCCTAGCACCTATCTTTATCAAGAGGTGGTCGAACCAGTTTTGCATTGCGCGATTCGGGCTGGGACGGTGGAGATCGTGAAGCTGTTGCTGGACCGAGGAGCGAGCGTTGTTGAAAAAAACCACACGGGCGAAACGCCGCTCCACGTAGCCTGCTTTGTCCAGTCCATTGAATGCGTGGAACTGTTGCTCGAAGCTCCTGGTACCAACATCAACGCCGTCGATCGAGCACACAGAACACCTCTACATTTTGCTGTTATGACCACGCATTCGTCCGCGAAGCTTGTAGAACTTTTGTTGAAGCACGGCGCCCTGATCAATGCCGCGGATAAAACCGGCTTTACTCCTCTTCACGTGGCGGCGTTGAACGAGCAATCCCATTGCGTTGATGTTCTGATATGGGCCGGCGCCGATGTCAGCGCGACTACCAGTGCAGGATTATCCGCATTGAACATTATCCTCAGAAAGATACCCGATTCCCTACAGGTATTTCGACAAAGGCTGGACGCTTCGATAACGCTGAGGAGACCTGTTCCACATAACAGGGAATTCGAGATGAGGCTACATTTCGATTTGCTGTTCCCTAGCGGCAATCAGTGCGAGACCAGCTTCATCAACACCTTCGTACAGGAACGGCGCAAAGACTTGCTATCGCATCCATTGGTGATGGCCTTTCTACACCTGAAATGGGAAAAGATACGAAAGTTCTATCTGCTCAGGATCATGCTGTACGCCATGACCGTGATCTGTATGACTACCTATGTACTCACCGCGTTAGCTTACAAGTGTTACAACTACGACGACGCCAGCAGCTCGAAAATCTGCAGCAGTAAGCGAATCTCTGGTTTCCTGTTCAGGAGACCCGTCATCGAGATTCAGTGGTACCTGCTGTTCATCTTCACGTGCATCTCCATCCCCAGAAAGATATTCGGTTTCATGGTGTACACGTCCGCGAAACAGTACTTCTCCAACATCGACAACGTGCTGGATGGCGTGGTCATCATCAGCGTGTTCGTTACCTCGTTCGTGTACACAGGCCGAACGTACGACTGGCAAAATTACGTGGGAGCATTCGCGATACTGTGCGCCTGGACGAACTTGATGCTGATGGTCGGGCAGTTACCAGCTTTTGGCACGTATGTGGCAATGTTTACCCACATACAGTTCGAATTTGCCAAGCTGTTGCTAGCCTACTCTGGCCTGTTGATAGGCTTCACCGTCAGTTTTTGCGTTATCTTCGTTGGGGAGCCATCCTTCGGCAACCCGTTCACGGGCCTCATCAAGGTGTTGGCTATGATGGCGGGTGAGCTAGACTTCGACAGTCTCATCACTCAGATCGATCAGGGATTAGAGTCCGAAGGACCTTTTGTTATTTATCATCCTCTGTCTGTATGCTCTCAAATCCTATTTACTCTATTCATCGTGTTCGTCACGGTGATTCTGATGAATCTGTTGGTCGGCATCGCTGTCCATGATATCCAGGGTCTACGAAACCACGCTGGTTTGACAAAGCTAGTTCGTCAGACGAAACTGATCCTGTTTACAGAAATGGTGCTGCACAATAGTTCCATCCCGTACGCTTTCCGAAAGTGGATGTCTGATCATAAGATCAATGTGGAGAATAGAAGACGGGTTCTGGTGGTGAAACCGCTAAATCCTCTAGAGAAGAGGTTACCGAAGGACATCCTGAAGGCGGCCTACGAGATTGCTCAGAAGAATATACCGTTTATGAACGATGATAATATCAGTTTGAGCGACCATGTCATGTGGATGAGACACCAGAGCGAGGAATATTCTGACTCCAGTTTACAACTGGTCATTGAAAATCTGGCAAACAAGCTACAGTCCTACGAAGATACGATCAAGTCGCTGAAGGAGCAGCTGTTAGATACTAATAAAACGCTGGAGAGTGTTGTGAAAAGTCTGACGAAGGAAAAGAGTAACTGAAATCTTCTAGGTACTGAAATTACACAAATAATTTAAATCTCGAAACGGAGGACAATCGTCGGAAATTGTTCGAATTAGTGCGCACGATGAATGATCGAAAGTTTCGCGACGAATCGATTAACTCTCTATGCAAATAACCATAAGTTTGAATGTAATAAAAATTGTGATCCCCAGGGGGGAAAGGGCGAAAGTGAAAGTGGCAGTAGGCGATAAAAGGATTGTTTTTACAAACTTACTGATCTTTTCGTATATTTTAAGTTGGCTCTTTTATCGCGATGAAAGTTTTGTCTAAATTTTCTTGTGTACAGTTATAATTATAAGAAATGTAAAGTGAATTCGATATCCGAATCGCATAATTCAGTAGTCATTCAAATGATCATTGTTCAAACATTTGAATTGGAGAAGAATTGTTAATAACTGTAGGAAATCGTCAAGATAGATACATTTTACTAGGACACGTTTCACTGTAAGAAATTTTATATGAATTAGGTAATTAAACTGGTGTCTCACTTCCTCTTTTTTCAAAGGTTATATACGACAAAATTCTAAAATGTCGATGCAACTTTAGGTAGATAGAAATCAGTTTAGTCGCCTCAAGAAAATATTTTCATGTGCATTGCACTTAACGCTTTGACTGTTTTGTCAAATTTTCATATAATTTTTTTTTTGGAAAGCGGTGATATTCATAAATTAGTTCAAAGTTATAACTCTTCTTATTTGTTAAATATTTTTACTGAACAATACGTATCTCCATATCTTTTAAATATTCTTTTTAAGAGTTATAATAATTTTAAACTAGTTTACGAATTATGAATCACCCTCTAATTCGTTACATTTATTCGATTATTATAGATTAATAATCGACTTACATTTGAACATTACATTAAATGTATACTATAAAAGTAATTTTTAGATCGCAAATGGTATTTGCTGGAGTATAATGCCATGAACAATTAAACGTCATAATCATGAATACGTGACAATATTCGTCAAAGTGTTAAGACGTTTCGTGCCGCGTTAAATTTATGTTTTATCAGAAAAACTTGAAAAATAAAGGAAGAAATTATGATATAATATTAAATTACGATGAAAATATAATTATATTAAATTTATTAAAACGCTTATAGTACAGAATGAAAATGCGAATTTATAATACTCGGATATCTTATGCTACCAGTTAGACATTATCTAGATAAAAAATTACCTAAATAATTATATTTAGATAATTAACTAAATAATTGTATTTTCTACAAATAATTTTTTTATATAGATAATATCAAATTATTACCTGTCTACCCGCGTATTATAAATTCAGAACCCTAATTGTAGACATGTTCGGCACGAAACTTGGTTAATGAACAGTTTTCTAATACTTGATATATTCAAAAATTTGGATAATTATATTGAACATCTTCCACTTTGCATTACAGGTTATATTTCCATTAATATTTTCGGATATGAGCGACAAAGTTGATGTTGAAGCATGGGTTTCTGGTGGGGGACCAAGTGGACAAGCAGGCCTCATTCGTTATGGTATTGCAAAGGCGCTTCGAAATTTTGTCAGTATCGAAATGATAGAAAAAATGAGACTTGGTAAGGAAAATAATCTCATTGCTTATTTGTATATACATATTCAAACTTATCCCTATTAACTACGGAAGTTACTGATTAATTTTTAATGAATTATAATTAAAACTTTCAAAATTTATATTGATCAAAATGAATAATTTATATATTTATGGTATACATACGACGGATATTATCGTACAGTTTAGTAGATATAGAATAATAACAAAATAATATATCGACCCGTTATCTGTATCCGTAAAGAATATAATTTATAAAAAAAATATATTATTCAGCTGGACTTCTAACAAGCGATCCGAGGAGCCGCGAAAGAAAGAAGTTTGGACAGGAAGGAGCTCGCAGAAAGTATACATGGAGGAAACGTTAGTTTTCTTTTCTGATTCTGTGTATGTCGAATGTATCTAATAGACTTAAACAAATTCTTATAAAATATCTTTTAAGTATTTTCAAAATAATAGATGTTATAACAAGATGAATGTTCAATAGAAAATGAGCAATAAGAGGTAACTAAGTAATAAAATTAGGATGTAAAATTTTGTTAAAAATTTGTTATTCATAACCTTCTGAGCATACTTTAATAAATAAATGGAAACATTTATGAAATTAATATAATAAATTATTGAGCACTGTACAATATTACTTTAATCAAGTTATAAGCATTACATAAATGTATGAAATATAAAATGTATTACTAATATTGTATTCGTTTCCATTACATTTCCTCTAAAGGTGTTAAACCAAGTAATCTCATACCTTGTGCTAGGGTAACTTTTGCTACATGAAAAAGTAATAATCTTTGATTTCCTACATCAATTGGTTCGTCTTTTACTTTCAATTCACGTAAAGCTACATTGATAGCTTTGCTATAGAAAAATGAATACATTACAAAGAATGTATAAATTAGTATACTTACAATCTTAATATACTTGTGTAATATATATTCATACTAACCATAAATGAAAAAGATATACTGTTAATATGCATGATTCTAATTCTTCATAAGATTTAAGTACTACTTCATCAAACTGACTGATTAATGTAATCAAATTATCAACTTCTGGTTCTTGTAAAAAACTTGGATCACATTCTGTTACTAATGCAGTGTTAGATTGACGTTCTAAACTACATAACCGGCAATGAGTATATTGCAATTTTATTCCACAATCACCTTTCATCTAGTATTAAAACATGTTACTTATAATTAACGAATAGCATTTAAATTTGTAATAAAAACTATTACTTTGTTCAAATAACTTACATTGGATATAGATTTCCAATCAAATTTGTAATTGTTCATTCTGTTTTGTTTTAAATCCTGAACAATTACGCCAGAAATACCCAAAATATCAGCAACTGGATCAAGATTATCTAATGGTATCTTAGTTGCTAAACAGAAATGAGATTTTAAACATTTCAAATTTAGATAAACATAAATTTTCTTTGAATGTAGATAAATCACTTACTCTTTGTATTCATTTGCTTTAATCTCATAATTTCTTTTGCTTCATTTAAAATATCTTCTAAAAATATTGCTGTTCCTTTTCTTGTACTCATACCATGTATTCTACCATACTTAATATGCTGTAATCTATTTACCCAGGGTAATTGCATTTTATTTAAAATCTCAACCAAACCAATGAAATGATCTGTTTGACTGTAATCCACGACATAATACATATTATCAAATTTGTTTCTCTCAAACCTAGCAATAGCAGCGGCAATATCTCGAGTTATATATAACGTTGTACCATCACTTTTAAGAATTGGAATACCTTTTTCTTTAGTTATGAATATTACCTTTCTGTTTTTGTCATCTACTGTTAACAATTGTTTTTCTTCCATCAAATTAAGTACTTTATCTATCTCTTTTGCAGTATACATAGATTCCCATTCATACTTATCAAAAGTAATACCTAGTCTTTTATAGACTTTTGCCAATTCCAAAACAGTGTAGTCTCTAATTGTTTGCCAATTGTTTAATATTGTGTTGTCTCCAAATTCTAATCGTTTAAATATTTCTTTGGCACGCTCACTTAGTTTTGGATCATTTTCAGCTAATTTATGAGCAGTAACATATATATTGTACAAAGTTTTAATAGGATCCATTTGTAGTTTTTCATTATTAGTATTTGTCATTTCAATTCCTAATTGAATAAAACCAAATTGTGTGCCCCAGTCTCCCAGGTAATTTATTCTCTCTACATTATTTTGTAAGAAAGTATTTATATTGGCTATATAATTTCCTATAATCGTAGAACGCAAATGCCCAAAATGAAATGGTTTAGCAATGTTTGGAGAACTAAATTCTACGATAATATTTTTACCATTATTTACAAGTAATGGAGGAGATACACCAGATATATTATTTTCTAAAACAGTTTTCAAATATTTATCTCTTGATACTTCAAAATGTATAGTATCATTATTTATTGTAATATTATCAAAAGTATCATTTAAATCATTTCTTCCAAGATTTTTAATTTCATTTGTTATATCATAATCTTTCGATTTTGAAAGGAGCATGAAAGAGTATGTACCACATGTCTGATTATATTTCACGTGTAAATTAGACATCATTTTTTCCCGATGAACATTGTCTACATTTTGTAATGATTTTATAACCTAAAAAAGAAAACAGTTCAATTATATGTATTTATAAAAAGATAATGCGTATTTGATTTAATTGATAAAAAACAATATTAAAAATAATGTATCCTGATATTAAAATTTGTAATAAACAATTTGATTATAACCAATAATCAACGATGAAATGAAACAGCCGGCATGACAACAAAAAATTTCTCAATCTCAATGACTAATTATTTAATTAGAAATAAACGAAAAGAACTTGTTATAAACATTTAAGTTGCCTTATAATTATAGTTATTTTATATAACTTAAAATATGTAAATAGTGAAATTAACTCATACTTTTTTAAAAATTACAGTCCTTAAGTAATTACTCATATTATAATAAAATTATTTTAACATAAATATATAAAGAATTCAGGTACAAAACACGTTTAAATTAATACAAATATATCATTTTTCAAGTTTTGACTTTATAACACACTCGGAAGAACCTAAATCCATGTTTGATTCACTCTTGTTAAGATGTTGTCAAAGTATCATTTCTTGGTTCATGTATACATTATTTATTATATCTTAACAAATATCTGTTATAAATATATATCAGCCAAGTAAATCCAATTTATATAAATATTGTAATCAATTTTATTTAATATATTGGACAGTGCAATCATATTAATGGTGAAACTATAACCTCTATATACAAATTATTATAAAATTTTCTCAAAAATTTTGAAAATCATTTTCAATACTTATAATTAGAACAAAATAGTAAATTATAATAAATATCCTATGTTAAATAAAAATAACTTATAAAATTTTTTATTTATTAATCTACAATATCTTAATATTTAACTTTAAACTTGAGAAAAATAAAACTATGTAAATGTAATTTATTAACATTACATTTATTTTCTATTTATGAAACATGTAATGTTTCATTAATTGTACCTGACAATAGCGAAAGTATGGAAAATCAAATTCATTCTGAATTAATTGTGAAAGAAGAAGAAGAAGAGAGAGAACAGAAATGTAACACTCCTACTACTGAAACTAAAACTAATGTTCGTAATGGAGTTGAATCAACAATTGGTATCAGACCAAGACCTCTGATTTGTAAACCAGAAAATGTAAATATTGGATGCAAATCTGAACCGATAGAAACTAAATGGCACTGGGCACCTGGAGCATGGCAAGATGCTACAAGAACCAGTGCCTTTCAACCATATAAGGTAAATTATTATTAAATGTATAAGATCTACTGTTTAAGATTCTTCAGTTTAATATAAATCTCAAAAATATTGAATCAAATCTCTTTGCAGCCACCTACTTTACTCACTAATTTACAAAGAGGTAATACGCAAACAGAAATACCTCAACTTTATGGTGATAGCGATATTACATTTCATACATTAGCTGGTCAAGGTGAACTTACACCTGAACATATACATCCAAGTATGTTATTTTTAACTAGTAACAAAAAATGTATTTAAAAAATTGAAATAATGGTTAACAAATTATTATTAGGTACAGTGGATGCACCAGATGAAAAAGGTTTAACTGGTCTAATGTGGGCTGCAGGATATGGACAGTTAGGTAGTGCAAGACAATTACTTAAAGCTGGTGCTAACAAAAATTATCGTGGTCTCAATGGAGAAACACCTTTACATTTGGCAGCTGCTTATGGACACCATGATCTTGTAAAATTATTACTAAATCATGGTGCTGATTCAAATGCAAGTGATGAGGTACATATAGACATAGTGTTCATTAAATAAATATTTATAAATATTTTTGAGTATTGTTCTTCTCTTTTATGTAGGAGGGAAATACACCATTGATATATGGAGCGTATGGTGATCATCCACATGTCTGCTATGAATTGTTATCGAGAGGGGCTGATATTACACGTCGTAATATTTATAATATAAGTGCTTATCACGCAGCAGTATTAAATAATTCATCAACTGGTAAGTAAACATCATGTACAAAATATTTCTAGCATATTATATGTACAAAGTGTTAATACATTATATAAATTAAAAAAAGATATTGTTTTTTCTAGCTAAAGCAGTTATTGAAAATTATTTAATACAACAAGTGGTAAATGTACCATCTGACATTTTGCAATAAAATAATGTAAATAATATAAAAATGTAATTTAAGCATATTGATAACTTTCAAAAAGATGTATAAAATATAAAATTAGAATTTATATTATTCAAGTTTTCACATTGATATAATTATTTATAGTAAATATTTACTAAAAAGTTTATTATCAATTAATTAAATTTATATTTTCAATTTTGTATGAACAAGCATTTTACATAGAATTTATTGATTATTTATATATACTTAAAAGAAAAATTAACTACTAACTAAATTTTTTTATTACTTATCAAAATAAATCTAAATAAAATTGTTTCATACGTATTAATATAATATTTTGTATATATGTATACAAACATTTGTAATACCTAATATTAATATCTTCCCTTTCTTAGCCTACATATCATTATTCATTTTATGAATATTTGTACAAAAGACGTATAGTGATACTTTTCATTATTGAACATGAAAAATGTAAAAATATTAAATGCTTAAGTTACTACCATTAAAAATAAAATAGTGAAATAATAGTAAAATTGAATTCTTTTGCTAAAAAGCATGTATTATGTATGTAATATATACTACACAAAAAATACTTTTACGTCTTTTTTAATATAATAATACATAATTTTCTCATTTTACCAAAAAACTTGTGTAACTGCACAAAAAAACTCGTAAAGAAATATTTTGAAAAATTTTAATAAACCATGCAGGTAATAAATATAATTCATGAAGTGAGAAAATTTTCAGTATTCTTTTTTTCACCAACTATAAAATATCTGTATACAAGTTTCATTAATAATTCAACATTCGACATATATTAAATAAAACAAAATTATTTATGAAAAGTGTATAAATACCGTTTAAAACATATTTAAGCATCCAACAATCGGTAAAAATAGTTCTGTGGTAATAACTTGTAATTTGAATGATTAACTAAAAATACTCATTGTGATTTCAATGAACAGTACTCAATTCTGTATCCGTGTACATGTTCAGCACAAGTAACTAACATTATTTTCTGAACACTTAAACCACTTCATAGTTATCAGTAAAGAAAACTGTCTCTACTGAATATTTAACTGGACTTTCATCTTCTACAAGCAAAACTTCAGTTACCTGCAAAGCATAAAACGGTTTGAATTTAGAAATGTATTAAAACTGACTTACAACATTTTGTTTCTCCTTACAATTAAGACACATTTTTTTTTCTTCACAAGATAAAATAGGATATTATATATATTACTTATATCTGATTTTAACAAATGTACGTAATACGACGTACCTTAATATTAACATATGACGTCTTGGATGAAAAAGAAATAACAAGAGGGAAAAAATCAGCAGGAGTAGAAGAAGGTGCTGAGAATTCCATTGACCCCGATTTCGTTGATGTATCAACTACTGGTAAAGACCATACAAGTGTGTTTCGTCGTGCTTCGTGTGTGTATTGTCCATCACATTCATTTACTATGGGATTGCATCCCATAGGTAATGGAATGTTTATTTGAACATCGTTTAATTCAAGATTAGCTTGCTCCAATTCATACTCTATATTGACATCACATCCACCTTCTCCATTTTCCGATGGCCAACAATTAACTGTTTTTAACGATAAACAAAAAAATTTTATGATATTATATTATAATAAAATAAATCTGGTATACTTTTCATGTAATAAATAATTTTTACTTGAAATAGGTAATGCTGTTTCATCTTGAGCTTGTAATCGCCACTTTAGTACTCCAACATCAGTATTCAATGGGAATGGTTTTGTAGGGATCTTTAAACCTATTTGTCCACGAGTCCTAAACAATTCTTTATCTACATTAGGATGTGTTTGTAATTGGATTCCTTTAGAATCCCTATTTTCTAATTGTACACGAATTCGACCCCATTTTTCATCGGAAATATGTAATGTTATTAAACCATGCAATTCAAAGTGTTGTAATCCACCATCTCGACCAATTCGCACATTAAGACGTTCTTCTTGCCGTAAATGAACTCTTAAATTAAAAATGTATTATATGGTATCCATCAATGGTGTACATACAAATAAAATAAAAAGGTGTCTTACGGTTCAGTGTTGACTGTCTGTGGTGTAATTGATGCTGGTTTTGTGCCTGCTGAAGGTAAAGGTGTTGACACAACATTTTCACCTTCTTCTTTTAATTGGTCAACAAATGAATCAACATCTCGAGACTTTCCTCCTAACTTCATTGCACCTGGTCCAGCATTAACAGGTTTTCTGTGTAAATAAAAAATAAATTATAATATAGTCTTTAATAATATTACCTTTATATTGTATTCTTTCTTACTGTGTTGGAGTATATGAAGGTCTGACTGGATCTGGCACAAAGTTAGCAGTATCTCCCACAGTAGGCGTTGGTGTAAAGTTACCACTGCTTCCATAAGCATTGCCAAAACCAGGATTTTTAAGACCAGGTTTTTTATTTGCTTCCATTCGTTGTCTCTGCAATTCTTTAGCTTTTTCGCGCATTTTATTCCTGGCTTCTCTTTCCTGGGTCATTCTTACAGCTTGATAAACTTTTTCTTCATGTGAATCCATTTCTACAAATGTTCTAATCTGTGCTAAATTGACACTTTCTCTATATCCCAATGCAACTATCTCATCAAATGCAAATATTAAGTTAAATGCATTTTCAGCTATTTCGAGTTCATCCATTGAATTGCAATATTCTGGAATCTTTAAACATATTAAATTATTAATAATTTATGTAAAAAGTTATTTACTTTCATATTCAGAATATACTTACAACTCTTGCAAAAAGCCTCAATGTTTCTAAATCTTCTAATATATTACTAGCTTTTGTTGTAATCAATAGCATGTATACCTTTTCCAAAGGTTGATAAACATATCTTACAGATTCTGTTTCTACAAATGTATGTTGTTTGCCAGAACTCATTAATTTTGGAAATGCAGCGAGTAAACCTTCTATTCTAGCCTTTGTCATTTCAACAAATTGACGAGAGATAATAGCTAAAATTATTGTACATTATTAAATTAAATTTGTCCTGTTTAATTAACAAATATATTTAAGTTAAGAGAATCAATGTGTTTTACATTAAATTATATTTTACAAAACCTGTTCTATCAAAACAAAAGTATATGGAATATTTTAAATGTAAGTAATTAAAAGTTATAAGTAAGGAACTTTAAAATATACTTCATAATTAATTAATATTAGTATGATTTTACAGTAAAAACGCACATTTATAAAAGTAAATATAAATAAATAAATGCAGCGAAAAAGATTTTAAATACTTAATAACTAAAAGTATAATATAAATTATGTATAAGATTATGAGATAAAACACACACATACATAAACAGGCGCGGCTGAACAGAATAAACGATACTTACTTTTGCCTGCTTTAGTGCAGACTGCTGCTGCGATAAGAACCTAAAATAACAGTAAATAATTTAACAATTATATATATTTCAATTTTTTTAATATATTTCGATAATAACCATCAGCGGTGGTTGACATCTGTAGCACCTCTTATCACAATCGTATTGTCATAAATATCACTTAAGATTTACGTGTTTTAACAATGACTTAAATTTAACGATAAATAAATGCTTACCATTTTAATTAATTATTTTGATACGTTATGTGTTGTACGATTAACCTAATACAATTTTTTTACATAAGCAAATCTCTCATCCACATCATATATACAAATACGAGGAAACGGGCAGAGGGCGCGCTATGCTGACGTGTGGCATGATGAAAGATATAAACCACGAATTACATGATTTGAAAGAACGGATAATCGACTTCTTCCTTCAACGGCAAATCATGTGCACCAGACAACAAGATTTGGCGCATTCTGCACATATTGGCTTTTATTGGTTTGAATATCCTTCACCAAAAATAACGTGCATTCGCAACTTTCGTGATACTGAACGTACTTATTCAATAATGATTTATTTTTTAGATGACGAATTTGCGTTCTTTCTGCGCATGTTAATCAAGTTTTATTCTCAACAATTTGTAATCTATGATGTCGCGCAAGCGCTTTTATGATAATCGTGACGCTAAAAGTATGTACCTAGTGTATTTCTTTCAATGTGTCCTCCTCACATCATCACCAGTTTTTGCTGTTTCTTTATTTTGTCCCACCGTGTGTATTATCATGATGATAGAAGTAGATTATAGAGGAGCATTACACTTATGGTTTCCCTATGCTGTCGACCTGCGCAAGTTGAATCCATTCTTTCGTGGAGTAGAGTATAATTTTATAGTTTTTGAAAAAGGCCAAATAGTAGTTTGAGCAATTTCTAAAATAGCAACAGTGTTTTTACTTTTATTCTATCTTTATTCTTTACTGCGCGTTCCATAAAAAAGTTAAGCTGGGTCTAGAAAGAGAGGGCGATAAACAATAGGCGTGTTACCTCTTTCTAACGTGGTTCTTGATAGAAACAGTGATATGCGAGAAAGAGAAAATGTTCAACTGTATATCTCTGTCCTTTAGAATTGGTTCCGAATTTTCTTATAGGGCATTCAATCTATGGCAACATCTGGCTGCGTGAAGTATATACAGGTCAATTTCAAATGCTGTAATGCATGGATCAAAGTGGTGGTGTCATTGTTTCCAAATTGGCTGATGTCAGTTAGATTATAAACGTTAATTTGAACTTTATTGTTATATTACATTATTTATTGTACATAATATCTAAATGCACTATTTATATGTTTACAGTTACAGTAGATTCTGTACACATATATCATCTTTAAATAAAATGTTCTACAATCTATAGTTTTTAAGATATAAACAGTGTTATTTATAATTTTTTGGATAATTATTAACATTGATAAATTATGATACACTCAAAGAATCACGATTTTGAATTAGCATATAAATTACATCAACAAAATAATTGTATTGGCTTGACAGAAAATGCAATTTTACCAGAAAATGTAAGTTCCCTTTTTTTCTTAAATTGTTAATATGTTATAAAGTTAATGTTTATGTTTTTATGTTATAATAATTTTATACAAGTCTATTTATGTTCCATATAATTTTATAAATGATAATATTTAAAAATACTCTAATTTGTATATGAAAATATTTTTAGAGAAATAAAGAAAATTATAAGCCCAGAACATTGATTGATCAGACTTTAGAATTAATAGATCCGACTCCTAATATTCATACATTATTTGTACAATTTAATGAACGTTTTTTTTGGAATGTTTTACTTCCTGTTGAAGTTAAGTGGAGTAATAGAATGACAAGGTAAATACTTTATTTTATATTAAACAAGTTTGAGGAGTTTTATAATACATACTAAACAAGTTTTATAATACATTTATGCAATACAGTTGTGCTGGTATATGTAGTTTCCATCCTAGAAATCGACAATGTATAATTACACTTAGTGCGCCATTATTGAAACTTAGACCAAGGAAAGATCTTGTTGAAACTTTATTGGTAAGGTTTATTAATCTGGTAATCTAATTAAAATTTATGTAAATTTTTATATAATTTATATATTCATAGCATGAAATGATTCATGGATATTTATTTCTCACAAATAACAACCGTGATCGAGATGGACATGGTCCAGAATTTTGTAAACATATGTATAGAATAAATAAAGAAGCTGGAACAAAAATAACTGTATGTATTTATAATAAAATGAACAATATAATGTACTAATTTTAATACTGTACTGTTTAAAACTGTTTTTTTTTTTACAGATATATCACAGTTTTCATGATGAAGTTAGACTGTATCAACAACATTGGTGGAGATGTAATGGTCCTTGTCAAAAAAAAGCTCCATACTTTGGTACAGTACGTAGAGCCATGAATCGTGCACCAGGTCCATCTGATTTCTGGTGGAATGAGCATCAACAAACTTGTGGTGGTCAATATATTAAAATCAAAGAGCCAGAGAATTTTAAAGCAAAAGGGTCAAAGCAAGTAAAATCTGTTCCAAAAAGTACTAAGTCACCAAATGGTATGGTTAATTGGCTTACAAAAACTACACCAGTTAGTATAAAATCAAAATCATTGGAAAATAACCAAAAATTATTAAATGCATTTAAAAAACTTGGAAATAATACAAATAATGTTCATGGATGGGGTACAGGAGGGCCAAATACTGCAAATACTTCACAAAAGTCTAATAGTCCTAGTACTACTTCAGTTTCTAACAAATCTAGATTCTCCTCTACTGGAATACTTGGTGGCTCTAAAACAGGACAGAGTAATCTATTGAACAGGTTTTATAATAGCAGTCAATCCCATGGATCAAATACAAATACTGTACTTTCAAAAAAATCAATAAATTTGGTAACTATCAGTCCAGTAACCAAAAAAACAAATAGTAACAATAGTCAGCCACAAAAGGAGTCACAAATAAAATTTGTGGAATGTCCAATATGCAGTAATTTTATATTAAATAATGACATAAATATACACATAGATTCTTGCTCAATAACAACAAATGAAAAAACAAAAACTATGATAAGGAGTTATAATAATGACAAATCTGTTAGTTCGCAAGAGAAAGCAGATCATTTTTCATCTGTACAAAAAAGAAAAAATGATACACATATATGTTCAAATAAACCGCCAAAATTAAATAAATTAGAAAATTCAACAAAAACTAATTGTCCTGTGTGTAATAAAACTTTTGAATTTGTAGATATAAACGCACATCTTGATAAGTGCCTCTTAGAAACAGATAAACAAGATAATAACTCGATTACTAATTTAGACGATACAAATGATAAAAATGAAACTTTAAATGAAAGTATTATTTCTATAAGTAGTACATCCAGTAGTACTTCATCTTCTTCTTTAAACGAAGATTCAAAAGATTCTCCTTCTACTCCAAAGCTTGTGAAAAGTCGTATTACTACCTCACATAATTGTTTAGTTTGTAATGCATTTATTCCGTCTGGGACATCGTTAACTGATCACCTAGAAGACTGTATTGGTAATGTTTTTAAGGATGATTTATCATTATTAACTGACTGTGATAACAAGGAAATATCGGAAACATCTTCAGAGATATTGATTGATCAAAATAATAAATATCCTTGCCCTGTTTGTATGCAATTAATATCAGAATCATTTATGAATCAACATTTGGACATATGTCTTAAAAGTACATAATCACGATAGAATATTTAGTAATTTATATAAAATAATGTATACGAGAAATAATAGAAAAATATGATTATTCATGTATCCTTTATTTAAACATTTAACTTGTATTTATGTGATTCTAGTTTTTTACTGCCATTTTGTACTATTTATGAATTAAATAAATATATTTTATTTTATAAATTGATATTATATTGTTATCTTTCTGAAGGAAATAAATGAATTCTTATTACTTTATAAAAGTAAAATAAAATATATTTTTCTTTTAATTAGGATACTTCTCAGTAAAACATTATTGAAAAATATATTATATGCAGTGATTATAATGTAGAATTATTATCGAGATAATTTTTCGCTTCAATATAGCAAATTAATATAGTATCTGTTTACTTAAAATTTTCTTACACTGCATTTTGCAAGAAATACAAATCATGTTAGATACAATTATACATATTTGTTAATATTAACTTACGTATGTAAATAATTACTTATTTTTTTACAATTTCTACAACAAATCTTCTTAAATTATACGTATTCATTAAAAACAAACCCTACCTCTAAATATACTATATTTCAAATATCTTGAGTGTAAATGTATGAACACTAGTCATAACGCAGGTTTTTTATAAATACGACATTATAATTTTTCAAACAAATTGTTGTTATCAAGAGTGCGCAACGTACATATACCGCAACTAAATTCCAGTAAATATGTTGGAAAGAACAGAAGAATTTGTTCTCGTGTCCAATGCATATATAAATAGAGATTAGGAACTATCATATCTATGGTATTATTGTCCAATCTTACTCTGAAACATAATGACATTTTTTAATATTATACGATTGTATAATTAACATATTAGAAAAACGAATAAAAGATAATTGAAGGTTTACTTCTTAGATCCAAACGTGTGGAACATATAGCTTTGTGGCAGTGGAATATTTATTGTATTATTGTATAATGTTGCTCCAACTTCATTAGGTACAATTCGTACGGTGTCTATCTCATCATATATGTTAACTTTAACACCATGTAAATTGTTTTCTGCTGTTAATGCATATCTCGGATCTTCATTATAACACTGACCAAGTAATAGAACTTCACCTTTGTTGTGAAATGGGTAATTCACATTGTGAATAGTTTTTATAGAGTCTGGTGTTATAACACACGTGCCTAAATTTGGAAGTGATTAAGACAGGTAAGGTACTGTAATCAGATAGAATGAATTCTGCAGGTACAAATAATTAACTATTTTTTCCAAGAAACTAATTAATAACACAAAAGATATAACAACTTACCAAAAACCGTTTTTAAAATCGATAAATCCAAATATTTATGAATCCCAGTTCTAGTTAAAAAATAATCTATAAAATCATAGTTATATTCAATAGCTACTTTATCATTGTTGAGAGATAATTCTCCAGTATCTGAATCTTTTGGAAATTTTGCCGTTACAATAAATTCTTTAGAAACAGAATCTGAACTACTGTTCCCGCCAATAAAATCATAGAAAGCACGAAATTTCCAAGCTAATCGCATCAAGCTTTCTGGTATCTAATCATTGTTAAACAGTTAAACATAGAAAGTTAAGCAAATATAAAAATATGAACAGTTATTAATAGTATAATACTGAATTTACATTTTCGTGTTGTGCAATGATTTGATATTTCCTCAAAGTTGATAATTCTCTTGAAGTCTCATAACACGCATCAGAATATGGTGTATAGCGTTTTCCCTCTGATTGTTTACGACACTCTTCATATGGCCATTTAGCTTGTTTAGCATCTTCTAATTGTTCCTTACTAATTTCACCAATTAAATTTAACGTAATTGAAGATCCACTGCATTTGCCTTTTGCTGTATCAGACAAACCCCAAACAATATTTAATGAAATTGTTGCTGGATTACTTGGTTTAGTACTAAGAAAATCCCATTCCCAAGGTATTTCTTTTTCTGCTTCTAAACAAAACTAAATAGTAAAGAGTAAGTTACTTTCACAATAGTTTTATACTGAATGTATTTTTAAATTTTCAGATAAAAGTTACCTTTAAAACTTTTTGACCTGGGGTAATTTTAGTTGCTTTAATTTTAATCATATCAGACATCCAACTAGTAATTTCATAAAGTATAGCTAAATTCCATTGTTGCAATAATTGAGATGATTCTACATCGCGATGCGTTAAAGATAGCATATGATGACTGAGACCTTTCATATATTCAAATCTTACCTAATGGAACATATTTAACATATTATCAATAGATTATATACTTAAAATATACATATATAGCTGTTATATACTAACTTGAGTATGTGTTGTATCAATCGTACTAATATAAGCAGCTAAACCACAACTACCTTTTGGTGGTATATATGTATAATAATCTAAAAAATGTAGTGCTGTAAAAGCAAATTGCAGAAATGGCCAAATACTGAAACAATTCAGAAGTAAAGTACAATTATTAATATCTACTACTAGTTAATATTTATAATAGATATTTACATTTAACTTACTGATAATTATCGTGATGCGAAGAAAATACATCTCGTAATAGTTTTTCTCGAGATATTGTATTTTCACAATCAAAAAGTTTCACATATATTTTACCTCCTAATTCCGCTAATTCCATTTGAAATAGATCCTTTTCCTATAGAAAAACATGAATGAGTTTTTAATAAATAGCTGTTAAAATAAAATTTTAATTATTATTTACCTTCAGTTTTTGTGCTGGTAATTTTCTAACTATATATAATTCGGGGCAAGTAGAACACACTCGATTTAATTTTGATTTAACATTTGCACCTTTTATATTGGTCGATGTTCTAGCATGAGTTGTAATACCCATTTTAAGGTGTTCTACAAATTACATCATTCTTACAACATTATACGTAATAAACACTGTGTTTAGAAAGATATTAAGTAAAATAATTAATACCTCCTGGAGTATCATATGAGATAAAAGGTCGATCCTCGAACCCAATAGTAATATTAACTGGAAGGTATCCATGAATAGAATGTGCTCTTTCTGCACTATGCCATATATCAACCAAAGGATTATAATTTTCTATTATTTCTGATTTATGTATAGATGTTCTAAGACCAATAAATTTACGGGATAAAATATTATAAAAAATAAACGTAATTTATAATTCATTATTTTATACCGTAATATGACATGATTATTTCGACCAACTGAACTATGCGTAAAATTCCCTCTCATTGAAAACAATGATGTTGTAGTAATTGCAAGTCTAATATTTGCTCCCAGATCTGTGACCTGTACTGATTCCATTGTTAATGGAATATTAATACGTTGTTGATTGACATGAAATTCCATGTTTTGATATATATTATATATATTATCAGGTAAAGAGGAAAGATCTGTAAAATTATATAAAAAGTATTATATGATATTATAACATTGACAAAATACTGCAATTTATGAACTTACATTTAAATCCTTTTATAATATTTGTTTCATTTATATGAAGACATAGAACTGTTTTTTCTTGAATACGTGCAATTATTTCTAAATGTACGGGTCCATTTTGCCTCTGATCTAATTTAAATTGCTTTAGTATATCTTTTATTTGTGTGGGACTATCAAGATGTGCTGATAATGTTGGTAGAAGACCTTCAGCTTTAATGTACAACTATATGTATGTAACATTTAAAATATTAAATATGGTCATATAAAAAGTTAGAAATAAATAATTCTAAAAATCGAGAACTTACAGACACATGATTGATATTAATTCCGCTTCCGTAAGTATTTACGGTTACATATAAAACTTCAGGTATATTTGTTAAAGGATTAGCAATAACAATTCCATGTACCATGGCACCAAATTTCCTATAGATATCTTGATAATCAAATAAATAATTTCCAGTAATTATGTACTGATTTTTTGGTGGTCGAAGTACTCGTGTAAATTGTGTAGCTATTGTTCCGCTAAAATATTATAATGATATAAGAAGTGGTATATTGCGCAATTTTTTAAAAATAAATTCATCACAACTTTCCATACATATGTACATAGCAAGGATGTGTAGTGTATTCCATGGATTTTAACATAGTATAAAAGTAATTATATAAATGTTGATCAGGTTCACTTTGCATATACCAATACAAAGATATTAATCTGTTTGGCGTAGGGCTAGAGATAATGAGTAATGTCAATGCAGCTACTCTCATTTCTAAATGTTCAGTTCTATTAATTAAAATTGGCCAATAGACTGGATATATCTATAATAAAATAAAAAGATAATATTCAATAAATTATTAAATTATATGTATAAGTAAAGTACTTACGACATCAGGCCTTAGAGAAGCAGTTGGAAGTGATGCCCATGCAGCAAGTACACGAAAATGTCGCGATTCTGCATTACTACCACTTGCAATAGGTTCCAAAAATTCAACAACTCTTCCCAATTGTATATTTGCTAATCCTTCCAACCAGATCATTTTCTTTTCATATTCCTTTGTCTCTATGAATGATTTATTGTTATAATAATAATTTAAATAAAATAAAAAATTAACGATTAAAAAGTATTATTATATACCTGTAAATTTATCAAGGTACAGACGTACATAATCGTCCAACATTTCATATGGGCAATATAATAAACATGTTTTATAAATCAATGTACCATACGTGAGAATAGCAGTATTTTGAACCTCAATTGATATCTTTTCTGGTAAATTTAAAAATGTTTGTAAATTGACTAATAACTGAATATCAGGTTTTCGTATGTGAAACGGTAGCTGGGTAAGAAGTTGAATTGCCGACATATCCGAAACTTTTTTATCTTGAATTAATTCTAATATAAATAATGCAGATTCTTTTGTACCAACTTGTGGAAGAGCTTCAAGAAACATATTTCTAAAATAATGTTAAAAGAATAAAATAATATGTAGTAAGCTAAATTTGTCAAAATTATCCGAATTGTTGAATACCGTATCGTTTCTTCTTTGTAACTAGTCCCTGAAATCTTCGTATATGCACCACGCAAATCAGCAACATTTAACATTCCAAGATAATAAAGTAACACACTGATTGTTGTGTTGTGTAAATTACCAGTCTCAGTATCTAAACCAGGATTTTCAAGTCTCTGGCTTAATCGATCTAATAAACTTCCTATCTGTAACATAAAAATATTATTATGAAACATAAATACATATTAGAACCATTACAAAATATATTGTATAAGATGGAATGTGACTTACAGATTTAAAGACAGTATTCTTATCAGGAGTACCTCTGCCTTGGGTGAGATCTAATTCTGGAAGTTCATGTTGTAGAACTTTGAAATGTAAGTTTTTAATAGGTATTTTATTTATTGTATCTTTCACCGAAATTAAATTAAAGGTTTGTCTGTGTACCAAGAAATGAATATGAAAGAAGTGTAAATGTTATATTAGTGATGTGAAACTATTTCTTTGGTATTATAAATAGTCTTTTTAAAATAACAGTATTTTTTCTTTTCAACATACCTTGTAAAGTGGAACTGTGCTTCTCCAAAACTTTGGAAGGGTTGAACATATATGCCTCCAGAAGCATTGACAAACAAAATCTCACTTATTTGTCGAGTTAAATTAATTTTATATAATCTTTCACTGGATTTTAGTATTGGATTCTAAATATAAATTAAATTTATTTTGTTAAAATTAATAACATATTTATGTAAAGCATATTTTATTTAATAAAATTTTTGATGATTATATTCTTTGTATTCAAGTTATTTAAACTTTATAGAGGATGTACATACTTGATCACTATTAGGACACAACATTTTGGGTACATTTGACCATGTATAATGAGGGTGTCCAATACAAGTACGAGGATCTAAAAATTTCCTTATCAGCCATTCATTTTCTTCTTCAAGATTAGCAACATATTCAATATTACATTGACCATAGTGATTTAGCTGAAATATAAAATTATTATAATATCCACTTATTGATTACAGTAAAAAAATATCATTACATGTACAATTACTTACTTCAGTTGAATGAAATGCTGTTGCTTTTTCTATACCAGACAAATCTAATTGTAAAATTCCTGCTATACTTCTTTTTATATTTGTGGACCATGCAGATGTTGCTTCTGTGCTAAAATTTTCAACCAGACCATTTCTATATGTAACTTGAAATGGTTTCAATAGTTCATCTGCATCAGCAGGAATATCTTGATCTTCTTTTATTTGTTCCTCACCATTCCACACAATCATCTTTAATGACTGTAACTATATAAGAAGATTGATGCATTATGAAACCATTCTTCAACTAATAGAAGGGGCACTTTAAAAACTAAGAGAAAATAAAATCATTTCAATTTTCATATCTTAATATTTATTAAACAATGCTGTAAAATATACCTGCATTGTAGAAACATTTTGTTCCATTTGAATTATAAGTTTTCCATGAAATCCCCATGAAGATGATGCAGTAGATGGTAACAAAACTCCAGAGCTTGAAAGTGCACTATAGGAATAAACATATTCCTTTCCTGATTGGAATACACTATATGTAACATGATTATTGCAAAATAAAAGGAACACAAGTACAATTCTTCCTAGTTTATATATTACTGACTGCAATGTATAATTATTATCTGTAAAAAGAAGTTTGTTTTTAATCAATGTTTACATATTTAATAATTTCCTAAAACTATTAAATCTATATAAACAGCTTTAGATATTACAAGTATTTATAAATGCTTGCTTCACAATATCAAGTATCATGTTTAAATAATGTATTTAAATTAAAATAAAGTATCTTATATATGCTAATCCTTAGTACTTATGTGGATGTCTCGCTTAAAAGATCAATCCTAATTATAAATAATGATACTTATTTAAATACCTGTGATTCTCATGGTGTGCAATGGTAGCTTAATAAAAGTGAACTGAGTTCATAGAAGTCAAGAGATGACCCTTACTGTCCCTATCTCTGTGACCCATGAACACGTTCTCACCATATGTGTGAGTCAAATTTATCTCCTGTCTAAATTATCTTTAATCGTATAAATCAGCCTATTACATTTTCTTTTGTACATTTTTATATAATATGCGATCAATACACGATGTTTTCTGAAGAATTACAAAAGATCGTTAGTACTAATTTTAAATAAAATTATATTAAAATTTAGTTGTTAAATTTTGTAACAGATTTTTATTATAATACGTATGTAGTAACAATCATATACTTCATAAAATGCAATAACATGCTGTACTTATAAATCTATGGAATACGAAACAAATAATTACTTTTATTTTAAAAAAATCGTGTTAAAAACTATGGTAAAAACAAAAATATAGATAACAAGACCCCTAACCATATGATTGTCAGTTTTATCTACCGCATCATTGAAAAAAGGATTTCTAATTTTTCAATGCAACCATAATAATTTAATGCTAAATTAAATTATAAACCATTCTAAATCGCTAAAAAATCGAATGAACGCGGAAGCGCATTTGTTTCGGCATAGTGATCCTTCAGGGAGTGATTCGAAAGCATGTCTGCGTCTTTGATTAATCGCCGCCAAATTGATCACAACCGGAAGAAAGACAGAGACAAATCATTTTATTAGAAGAGAACAGTTGTGATCCTAGATGGCGGCAAACTTAAAATCTATTTGTAACAGATTTGAAATTCACTCCTGCGTGAGTTGACATTCGATTTTTGTTAGTACGACGGAACATTTTCCAATTACTCCCTTGAAGATCACTGGATCAACTGATTATACGAAAACCCCTCAATTGTTACTTCACAACCGCTTTCAAACGCATCAATCGACTGCATAATTCAAATGCAGTGAAAATGCGGGTGTATAATTATCGTACATCGTATTGCCGAGTGGTGTTACCCCGAGTAAATGTTGTCTATTTGTACCCTGAGTAAATGCTGATCTGAAATAATGCATAAACTTACTGCTAAGTCAAGTAATACAGCCTATTGGTTTGTAGAGAAATTTTTGACACTGCAGACAAAGCACACTTGGGACATAAACTGGACCGTGGTGCGATCAACGGAACTACTCCCAACGATCTTCGTAACCTTTTATTTTAATAGCAAAATAAAATGAATATGGCATGGAACAGTTTTTGCTTCGTGAGAACAGAGTGTCTGAAGAATGACCGATACAATTACAGCGTATTTGTCAAGCGAAGCTTTGACTCATGAACTCAATTTAGCCAAGGAGATGAACCCCAGTTGGAAACGATACTGGTGAACTTGGACATGCAGATACAGAACTAAGGTCTGACCTGCGAGGACCACTCTCAATATAAAGTGATAGAAAGGATTTATTGGTCTAGCAGATGGGATGGAAGGAAAAAGGTAGTTTGGCGAAGATACATGGGGCTGGGGGATCCAAGAGTGAATCAAAAGTTATGCTAAAAAGTTATAGATAACTCTGGATATACCCTTGGTTACTCGGTTAGGTTTTACACCCCATTAGCTTTGGAGGAGAAGGAAGAGGTTGCTACTTTCATCGTGGAGAAATTGTCGAAAATTGCAGACTCGATGAAAACACGCAAGGCTTTAGGTCCTGACGACAAATTTGTTGGGAATATCTCAAAACTAATAATCGTAATTAGAAACGACGATTATATTTATATTTAGCATACTAAAAGGAATAAAATGTATATGTGCCATAAGCTAGGGAGGGGTTGAAGTAACGTTTTATCCTTCTTACCAAACTCTTCACGGACCACAGATCTTTTCGTCCGTACCTGCGAATGATAGGAAAGGAAGCATCACCTCGCTGCTTACACTGTGTTGGCGCTAAAAGCATAGATGTCGATGCGCTACACATATTTTTATCGTGTTTTCTTTTCGAAAATCGAAAAAGGTAAAATGCAGAACCGGTGCGCAGGCTATCGACCTCAACATCGTTGTGTGATGCACGCCAATGAAGACTGTTTAGGCGCCTGTTGCACAGTACATATGTCGAGAGCATGCAGCGCCGCAAGCGTGACGAAAGGTGCCTTCCTCTAACCTCTCAATACGATTCGACCGGTGCTTTTGCATGTTTATCTTTTATTTTCAATTAGTATTGCAAAGTGTGCTATATTATCAGAATCTTATTTAATTTATTTCTATACAAAATTACATTTTTTATATATTACACATCTAATTGTACTGCAAGTTTATCATGTACAAGATCTTTCCGGTATGTGTATAAAACTATAGACAGGCATATTAATGAATACTATGAAATAAAAATATGATAAAATATTATTACGAAATGCATACATAATTAATACATTACAAAGGTTTAATTATTTTTAAGATGGACTTTGAATATTCCCAGGCTTCACTGTAAAGATTAATAATTCAATTAAAACATGTGTAAGCTTAAAAAATAAATGTAAAATATTAATTAAATTGTTAAAAATAAAGAATGAATTATGAATACATACTTATGCGCTGGGTTTGCCTGATCTAATTGTTCGCTAAGTTGTTGAATAAGTGTAGCAAACATTCTTAAATGATCTATTGTTTCACCTTGCAACCATGCACGAGGAAGTGTACTCATTACCTATCAATTAAACATGATAATTAGCATTATATATAAAACAGATACTTCAAACCACATTAACAATTTAGCATAAAAATTTCTAACATATTACCATAAAAAATGTCAACATACCATATTTGCTTTAAATAGAGCATCGGTAGGGGCTGACACTCGCAAGCCCGCTAAAAGATACCGGTTTAATAATGAACCAAGGGCTAAATTTTTTAATTGCGTATCTCCAAGAAGACCTTGCCAGCTTAATAAGTTTCTCAGTAGTTTCACAGCCATTGCAAATTGTCTCTGAAAAAATTGATGTTTCGTATCTAGAACTCTGAAAAGCAAAGGTAAAAATTATAATTAATATTATAAAATTATAATTAATAATTTTGGCAAAATATGCAAAATATACTAACTGTTTTGGGAAAATTGGTATAAAAACATCGTTTTCGACTGCGGATTTAATTTTGTCTAATATAGCATTAAATAATGTTTCTAATGGTTTGCTCGCATCATTTAAATTTGGATATTCTCTAATAAGACGATTTACTGTGCCAACAAGTCGTAATGTTTGAGATGTAGACATTGGATCCCATATTCTCTCAACTATAGCTATAAATAAAAAATCAATTAGTAATTTATTGAAAAATTTTTAAATATTCATGATTAAATATTTTATAAATGAAATAATGAATAAAATATTCTTACATGTTAATCTAGGTACAACAACCTTTTCTACTGTAAATGGTACTAATCTAACATCTGGATCTTTTTTCAGAGATTCCTCTGTTTCTCTATTATCTAACGCATATAAGAGCAATGTATTATACCATTTCGTTCTTTCTATATCAGCACTTTCCTAAAATCAAAACGCAATTTTAAATTGTCCATAGTATAAAATAATAATTAAGTCAAATTACAATAATGCTATATAGAAATGATAAGATATAATAGAAAGTACCATGATAGGATTCCACGTCAGCAAATGCAGTCTAATAATAGGAGAAATGATTTTAGGTATACATAATGACACATAAGCTTCCATATAAGCATCTCTATCAGTTTCTCTCCAGGATTCTAATTTTGAAAGTATTCCTCTTATTGTACAATATTCATCCATGACATCAGCAAATATTTCTTTACTTTCGCTATCAATTTCGTCTGAAACAAAAGTATGGAGAGATTAAAATTTAGATAAATCGTAAGGTAATAGTAAATAGTAACGATAATTTGTGATGACAGTAAACATAATATGTACATTCCAATTTTTCGTATGAATTAAACTGAATTTATTGAAACAACCTTTTGTTTGTTTGAATGCAAGATTTTGCTGTTCAGTAACTTCATCGTCACTTGACATTCCATCGATATGTTTTGGCATTGTAGGAGCTAATTCTCTAGCTCTTCTTCGACGAGCTCTTCTTCCTTCTCTTTCTGTAGCTCGACGAATGCGAGCTTCAACTTCAGGTCCTTTGCGGATAGGTTGTCCTCCTATAGTTTTTGAAGTAATTGTTATTACAATTATATTGATTAAAAAAATTTGTATATGTGTATAATGTACACGAGACATGATCAAGTGGTCAGTGATCTACTGGTTTCCTATATTAGAAATTTGCAGATTTTTAAACTTAAAATTCCAAATTTTTAAATATTCATGTCTGTAAATTTTCAAATTTCTAAGTTTTTCAGTTTTCAAATGTACAAATTTGTAAATATTTAGGTTTCCGAATTTTCCCAGATTTTCAAATATCTAAATTCTAAGGTTTCCATCTGGTTTGCAGATTGTATAGCAATGGGAGCCAATGGAAGGAACGGAAAATTCTTATTCATGGCTAATGTACGATATTAAAAATGAAATATCTCTAATTCTGCAGATATAAATAAATGTATATAATTAGTATTAAAATAACTGACTTGCAGCTGTCGTAATTTCTTCTGCTTGATCTCTCGTATCTTGACGTCTTCTTTCCATTAGTTCAGTGGCACGTTCGCTATAAAGATCTAACCAGCGTTGCTCCAATCCAACGACCAGCGGCAGCTAACAAAAAAGTTTTATGTTAACATTCACACAGTGAATCAATTCAATGACTCTGGGAATTATTTTTGTTCCAAAAAATATTTATTCTATAATCTTATAATTATAAATGCATATTTAGCTTAAACATGAAACATGTATAATAATTGACTAATAATATCACTTATTTTTAACATTTGCTGGAACTCAATATATAATTCCACAGTCATCGGATATCTTTTGTCGAGATAAAATTAAAAATTAATATTAATTTACTTACCGCAATTATTAATTTATCTTTTCAAAAACTATAAGTACTTAACAGTAATTTTTACTACAGAATAAATAATTTGTTGTATACAGAGAAGATACAGACCCCCGGCAATATAAATGTACATAATATATAATTTCTAATTTTGTTTTATACATTTTTATTTTCAGTATGCATTTTTCTTTTTCATAAATTGTAAATACTAAAGTAAACATTTTTATAAAAATTTGAAACGATGTAAGAATTGATAAATAAAATTGAATTCTTACTTCTATTGTAAATAACTTTAGCTGAAATTATATAATTTTAAATTATAAATTTTTAATTTTTATTCTAACCCTTAAAATACTTTATTATTGTTTAATAATTTCATTATTAATAATTATAGAGAAGGAAGGTTATTATATTTTTCCTATGTGCAGTGTAATAAAATAAAAATATGTTAAATGAAAATTAAAGGGTTAAAAATATCTGTTAAATTTTTATCTAATTATAAGTGATTGTAAACTATAATTTTCTATATCGTACACAATATTCTGATTCATTTATTTCTGATAGATAAATAAAGTAAAGCATTATGGTCCAACATAAAATATCTACGACAAAACAGTTTTTAAAGCAAATTAAATTAAAAAATATATTTGTTTAAACATCTAAGAAAAAACAGTACTACAGAGATTTTATTAAAAAATTTATTCGGTAAGAAAAATGCATTGCTTCTAATATGGCTGAATAACTTGTACAGCCAAAAATTGCATGGAAAACCCCAGTGCACATAAAAAAACGTGACAGCGTATAAACCCACCTTCTCATCAAGACACTCTACCAAGTCAGTGACATACCCACGCAACTCTTGGTAATATCTGAAGCGCTGTGCAAGCTGCGGTGCACGAATTTCGCCAACATCCAGTTCTTTCATTGTTTGCCCTAACTCTTGTTCTAAACGGTCCTGATCTAGTTGATGACGTCGGTGTACTTCTTTCAAGCTATCCAATCTATAAATGATATTTCTCATTCTAATCTTAAGTAATTTTAGAAATACATAAAAAGTTTCTAATTTATATTGCAAAAGTTATTTAAAACTTTTAATAAAATTTATAACCTTGCACGTATTTTATTTACAACTTCCTGCGGCGTAATTGGCACTATTTTTGTTGGATCAGGTGGCTGAATTGTTGGAGGCGGTGGTGGAGCCGGCATCATTACCATTTCCAAAGATATTCCACTTCCCATAATCTGATTTACATTCATACCCATTGAATATTGTTGTTGCATTATAGAATCTTGTTGGACTGCTGCAATCTAAATATATTATTTACAATTTATCAAAAGAACATTTAGTCATATAAAATTGCAGATAGATAATAGCAGTTAGTGTGCAATCTTTAGGCTGTAGATACTCCGTACTAAAAGAAATCGAAAAGTCTTTTAACATTTTGTAATGTGCAGCTCGTTCTGCACATGCTACCCTGACCACGTACAATGTATCAGTTGTCCATGGATACGATTCATCCTCGTATAAGACAACGCGTATGCATATAAACGTGCACGCAAACACATGGAGTACCCAATTTTCAGTCGTTTAAATTGTGCGAATGAAACTGCAGATTACAAAATAGTTGCACACTTTAGTTTGGATACCGTATTGTACAAATAGAACAATGATATTACCTGAGCACCTGTCACACCTTTCCGAATTTGTTGAGCTTCCCATTCTTCCTCTTCGTTTTCATGTTCACTTTCATCATCAGAAACTAAAAAGTAGTTGACAATATATCCATTTGTTTGAGAAATTGTAAAAATAAATTAAACAATACCAACGTTTTAATGGAACCTGTGAAGCAAGAAATGCTTCTCTTCTTTTTTCTTTATCGCGTGCTTCAGTATTAACAGTCATATCGATTCGATCTTGAGAATCATCGTCATCGCTTCTGTCATGATCTTCTTCCCTAATAAGTCTTGACTTGCCTTTATCATCGCTGCAAATGTTAATACACCTAATATTTGTTTTGCAAAGTAAATAAGAAGTTTGTTGAATAATACCGTTGAAGAAAATATTACCTTGGTTCTTCTATAGGAATATATTCAGTTCCTAATTCTCTTGCTTTCTGTCTGCATTTCCTAGCTGCATGGATCATTGCAGCATCAGGTATACAACCACCTATGGGCATAATACATGTATATATAATATTTGTTATATTACTTCTTAAATAATTAAAATTGTAAAAAAAATGAATAGATTTAAATATAAAAAGGTCTCAATAATAGTAGGCATTTGTTTAAAATTGTAATAATAATATTACATACTTTCAAGTAGAATCTTCATTGTATCAGCCTTATCTGTGTTTCTTCTAAATTTATGACCACGTGGTTCAACATCTTCTTCATCAGATGTATAGTCATCCTTTCCCGCTGCTAGTGCAGCTCGTCCATTTAGGATTAACGATCCTGTATTCTTTATTTTAACCTAGTAATAAAAATAATTATGTTGTTTAATAAAATCCTTAATAAAAAAAACAATGTTAATAATTTCAGTAATTAATTTATAATTGTTATTAGTTTAGTTGATGTTAAATTATATTGAAAAAATGATATACATAATAGCAATGCAAATTTTTTTCAGTATTTCTAATTTCTATGATATATAAAGATACAAAAATGATTATATTATGGTACATTATCACATAATGTGTATATAAAACGATTTTTAACTTACTACATATGTTCATATTTTAATAGCTGTGTATACATAAATATTTAAAACTTTCATTAAACCCATTATGTTATCAGAATTATATTCTGTATTTGATACATCAAAATATTTTTGCAGTTAAAAAAGCAACATAACTTACAAGAATGATAAATGTAATGAAGATTTATTTATAATGCATTGATAAAGATTTCTATCACATTTTTCAATGAATATTAAATGTTGAACATTGTGAAGAAATGAAATCCTGATTTAAGAACAGCAAATGACATAAATCAGAAAAATTCTAATAATAATAAACATCATAGAGATAGCTTACTACTAGATCATCTGTCTTTATTTCTAAATCTTTTTCCTGTTTAATGGACATGTTCGCTTGCTCTGAGTCCACTTGCATTTTCTCTTCACCTTTCTTTTTTTTCCGTTCGTGATCTAGTTGTTTCATCAACTTTTTGCTCCTAGAAGACTTCTTCACTTTAAAGACTTCGCCATCATCCGCTGCAAAGTAATAAATTATTATGACTAATATATTATCTGAAAACTAAATAATTATATTAACAATCTTATATTTTAATGAAATTAAACATTTAATAAAAACAAAATACAAAATAGCATTATACATTACAGAGCATAACATTATTATTATTTACCACTCACATTTTAACACTTCAACAGAATAATTTGATATAACCACTTGTACTAAATGAAAAAATATAATTAAATATTAATTATATAAAATTACATATTAAAGGAACCTTCATTATCATTTCTTAACAAAAGAAACAAGATTCATTGAACTTACAAATAAGAAAATTTAATAAAATAGTTAACACATTCAATAAATCAAAATGCAATAGAAAAAGTGTGAGTTCTTATGACCTGACATATTTACATAAATAATCCATAGTTTTTAAACTCGATAAGACTAATGGTACCATAGACATATTACATGCACCAAAAACATGAACCATTAGGAGATAAAAGATCTAATCATCCTTATTAAATGAATGTAATATACAATAATAAATACAATAATTAAAGCTATTGTTTTATTTGTTTACAATTTCAATCTAAAAAACTATAGACTAATTTGTGAAAAAAGGATTCACGCAGAAAACAATGATTCAATCCTAAAATCAAATTAATGAAAAAACTGAAGAATATGATTAAAAGCGTTATTAAATTGGTATTATTGTACAATAATTAAAAATACTTTTTATTATTGCATTTAGTTGTAAATGTCATTTATGCACTTTTTATTATTAAATACACATTCTTATCATACCCCCTCATGTAACATTACAGCTTGCAAATCATTATTTAATTAAAATATCAGAACGCTTGAAAATTGTAAGTGTTATACTCTGCAGTATATTTCATTACATGATTATTTTGTTACAAAAAAGATTAAAATTATTGAATATTATTGTTATATTTATTTCATTAATTACCATGATCAAAACAATTAAAACTGAAATGTAATTTTCATTTTACAAAAAACATATACACTTGTGAACATATACTATACAAAAGTACCTTCTTCCAGCTCCTCTCCAAAACTAAGGAGCGTCTGTTTCGGTTTGTCCTTCTTCTTTGTTTTAGACTTTACAGGTTGAGTATCTTCCACTTCCATCCTATTTTCATTATCTTCATCATCGTCGTTGAAAGGCCGACGGCGAATATTTCTCTTCGGTTTATTAAATAATGACATCGTCCTTAACATCAACCAGCCCGTTTAGACAATTCGCATGTATAGGCTACTCTTAATTTCTTAAATGAGTAAGAGTAAAAAAATAAATCGAAATTTCATAGCACAAAAACGGAAACAAAAATTTGTTTAAATATCCGTCCGTATTGCCATAAAACGTAATTTAAACTCGTAAATATGCGACGGTGACCACAAAAACGCGACACCTTTGTGAGATTGTAATATGGATTATCCATTGAATAACTACAATCCTATAGACTTGGCAAATGTTTCCCAAATTTGTGTCATGAAGACAAGCACTTTGTTGTTTAAGCTGATGATTGGCTTACTTTAATACAGCTATGATATACATATATATGTGTAAACATATGAATTATAATTATATTATTACTTTATCGTAGTGTTTTCTACTAATATAAAAATTCAAATGATTATCACGTAATCAAATTTTAAATGCAAAAAAGATATCACCATGGATCTAGTACTAACCGTGCTTAAGGTAAAACTAGCAACGATGCGAGAGTCTGGCTTCAATGTTCTAACGCATCTACCTTATCAGCTTTCCAGCATTTATTTGTAGTTACTGATTGAACAAACTAACAACTATAGATGGCGTAAACTGCTTTTTTTTGTGGAACTTCAACCTATCAAAACTGACATTATTAAACGAGTGAAAAGTATGAAGATATTATTTATATATATTTATTTCTAGGATGAAAATCCATTGAACATAAAAGGTGAATTATCTGATTACATTTAAAAAAACTCATACAATAAAATATGTAATACTACACAGTTTCTTGCTTTTATTTCTTTTAAATATACATTGCATTAATTAAATGTTATAAATTGGTACTCGTATCATTTCAAACTTCCCATTTGTTTACATCAAATAAAATTATTTTATTATTCACTGATAGTTTGATTTAAATCATAATTTGTATTTTAAGAATATAAACAAAGATATGTAATAATATAACAATTAGATGAAATACAAAAAGTTGTGCAAAAATATAGCGAATGTTATATTAATTACAAATATACTAGGTTCAATACAATATGACCTACCTAAAAATGGATAAAAAAAATCATATGGCAATGTAAGATCTAAATTAGGACTCCCTGCAAAGTAGTATTTGGACGGCTTCGATATATCATGGAATGTAACATAATTAATAACATCTACTTTCAATATATCTGTACAGTTTTCAGACATACACTTTGACCAGAATATATCAGATTCTTCTGCAAAAGTGATACCTACTCCTAGTATATTATAATTAGTCAGGGATTTTGGTTTTGCTAATGCAGAATATAAAATATCTAACTGTATAGATGTTACTAACCCTGAACAGTATGCTCGACCATTAATTAAATGTCCTGTAATAGTATTTTGAGGCACTCTGTCAAGTAATATTTGTGCCCAATCAGCTGTATCATTGCTGAATAAGTTACCCGATTTGGAAACATAAATACTGTACTTATCTATTTGAGTGACATTAAATAAAGAATTTTTCAATACAAAAAGCATTATATGATTTTGCAACTCTATACAAGATGTTGTATTAAAGTTATTAGTTTGTAAAGATATAGAACATCTCAGTTTAATATCTTCTCCAAAAAGAGGAGTATATCTGTTATCTTCACTACATTCACCATGTCTTGTAGCTATGGGTAATGTAAAAAAACTATTAGTTTTATTAAAATTAATATATCTAACTTCCACGTTATTAGTCTTATTTATTTGTAAGGTACCAATAATTAATGGTCTTCCAAAAATATAACCTGGATTACCACTTAAAGAAAAAGTTTTTTCTTTATCTACTTCTGCCCATTCATAACTTATTTCAAATTGTTGATGAAAATATTGAGAAACGTTTCCTATATTAAAATATACATTGAAACTATTAATCCCCATGGAACCATTGTGAATAATCATATACTTCACACCTGTTACAATATTGTAACATGTTCCATTGGAACAAGATCCTAAGATAGTGTCATTGTTGCATGTTTGCCAAGAATATTTACAGTAGTAATTAGTTAATGTTAAACACACATTTCTGGGACAACTCTGCAAATAAATTTAAATATTATTATATTCTTGTGTTACAAGAAAAATACAAATTTTATAAATACCTCGTTTGATGTCATGATATAGGTTTCATTTAATAAATGAGGAGATACAATAACAGTAAAATTATTAAATGCTGTAGGAAATAAAAATTTATTTGTATTGTTTAAATCAGTTTGTAAACACTGATCCTTCCATTCACGAAGATATTTTACAGTTTTCTTAAATGAACATAATTCAGTAAAACCAGATTGTGGAATTTCTAAATTAAATGACAAACAAAATATTCATTAAAGTATTTACATGAGTATATTATATATAAAACTACAATAGTACATACCCAAAGGTTCCACATAATTGTTATGTATTTTCCATATAATGTCATTATCTTTATAAGAACTAGAATTGTTATATTCAGGTACATATAATTGGTCTTTCCATTTCCATGTCAGTCTATTTGGATTCATTGCTTCTCTTAAATCTTTATTTGTTTTTATATCCTGTATGACATGTAAGGTTTAATAAGTCATGAATCATAAAAATTAAAATAATTTAAAGTAATTTAATCTTACCAGATCGTTAGTAATGCTATATGTTGGTGGAAGATTGTCATATAAAATACAAAACAAATTATTTGCGAGTTTTTCAAGTATAAATGGAGTGTTATTCCGTTCTATATAATTTTTGTGATAACAATAACGTTTATCATACAATTCTGCTGGATGATCATCACAATGTGAAAAAACTGTTAAATGGAATTCATTACAATCTTTATCGCAACAACAATTAATGTCACAAGATGATACCTGTTATAAAATAAAAAAATTAAATTAAATATTACAATTAAATAAAAAATTTTATGAATAATATAAACTTACTGTTAAATCACATTCACATACAGTAGACTCCACCTTATGTACAGTATGATTTTTTAATTCACTATTGTATCTAATTTTGTGAGGTGTTTGCATAGTTGATATATTAATTTTTGTAATTTGTGTTGGATATATAGAACTACTTGTACTAGTACTAGTACTGGTTGTATTATAAATGCTATCAGTCGTGGTACTTAATGTTCCTTGTGAAACATCTTTTTCTACTAATTCATCACATTCTGTTTCATTTGCACATGTAAGTATATCTTCAAGTTTCTTTGTATGTATTAGTTGATTAAATGTAAGATAAAGAAATATTAATAGAAATATGTTTGTAAACATTTTGGTGGATTTTTATATAGTAGTGGTATGAAATATATTTATTAATAAATATTTTTATTTAATATTTATTTAGTAATATATTATGCATTTATAAGTGACATCCATATTTTTCAAAATTTCTTGTAAGTATATGTAATTCAATTTTAACTGTACCCATACTTTCTGTAAGTAGTTCAAATCTATCCAAAGAATTAACTAAAACACTTGGAGATTTCAGTTGTAAAGTTATTCCCAAAAATTTATCTCTTAATCTATCTTTCCAATTACCTACAACCATATTCTAGTTGAAAATACTATATGTACAAAGTAATAATATACTAAAAGTTTCTCAAGAGATATTCAACTTACCAATTGGTTTCCATGTGTGACATTCTATACAATGTAATCCTGGGGATAATGGAACATTACAAATTCCATAAGATCCAAACAATACCCTTCCATGTGTATCTCTAAAAAATATTTGCAATAAAAGCTTTGGTGAATTTTGAAGAGTTTGAGTTGTATAATGTAAATCTATAGGATGATCCCAAATTGGTTCATTAATGTATATGTCGCAGCTTTCTTGAGTTTGTCCTTCTTCACAACCATTCAATACCTTCCATCCATTACCTACATAAAAGAATACAATCATTACCACATATACAATTATATATTAATTATTAATATTTTATATGATATCATATTCTCAAATATGATAATGGTTACATTACCAGTATGAAAGCTCCACTTGCATAAAAGTTGTGACTGTTTAAAATCTTTTGCTGACAAAATCCTACCAATTATATGCAATTCAGCCATTCCATATAATTATATCATTTCATTAAACATAATTATAATGAACTTAAAGTTATAAATAACTTACGACAATTATTTTGTTATTCACATATTACAAATAAAACAATCTATTTTTAATGTATAGTTTTTTGAAATACAAACGTTATAAATTATAGATTTGAATACAAATATTTGGTAAAACGCATTATATAGAAATTGAAAAAGCTGTTTATTGTTTTAACAATTATTTTAATTAACGTTCTCTTAAATAAATAAACAGAACATAATGATTCCTAATTTACAAATTCATTATTGTTCTGTGTTCAACGAGAGATCACACTCATCGCACTGTTTTCATTCTTTCTGCACATGCTAACTTTTTCGTAACCAAGAGTTACGCGCATGCGTACTTATAACATTCGAAAATAAATTTTCGAAGTTCTATATTCCCCAATTTACAAATTTTTAAGTTTTTATATTTACAAATTATCAAGTTTCTATATTATCAAATGTTTATTTTTTCAAATTAATAAATAACATTTTTTCATTTCTAATGATTGGTTTAAAAATAATTAAAAGTACAACTTGAACATTTACAAATTAAAAATTTCTACATTTTTTTATTCTTGAGCTCTATCCCATGTTTTATTTGAACTATAATAAATACATTTTTATGTACTCTTACAGAGAGTATGGAAAAAATGTATACGCCACATGAAGTTTAATAATATCGCTTTATTTGAATTTACACTCCCCCGCTTAGAGAACAACCTATTTCGCGCAATGTGACTAACTTCATTATGTTTTTCATTAGTTACTGCTGTCCCACTAATTCAGTACTTTCCACTCATCAGTTATATACTCGACAGACAAAAAATATGTACATTAGTAGGGATAAAAATTGATGGCACAGGGAATCTATCAGATAAAAGAAATATTCTATGTGATTTTTTTGTTGGTACTATATATTTACAAAAATTTTTAAATGAAAGTTTGTAATTTTGTCAAAAATAATCAAGCTTTTTTTGGATGTTATTTTCTCAAATTTCTTGCCCACCGGGTATATATGCTTAGTGTCATGAAAATCACAGACACTTGCATGTTGTTCTTAGTTACGAACTATTCTCACATGCGCAAAACCAACAAAAATTGGTCAGACAGCGAATATGTTTTCCCCAAATAGAGTATATTCACAATAATCATTTTTAAGTTTATAAAAAAGAAAGTTATGAGAAAACTGTCTTAGATTATCTTAGAAAGAATGTAACTTGATAATTAATATTTTTGTGTTCAACAATTAATTGGTTAAGTCGGATCGAATAGAATGTTACGTGCTCCATAGGTTATATTTCTTGAGAAGCATTTGATGTCAATAATTTTTATTTAATTTCAATAAAAATTTATTTTTCAAGCTTTGTCTTTTATTAATCTTCTATAATCTACATAAATGGAAACTAAACCGAAAAGTGAACATTTGCTAGAATTAAAAGGTAATCAAAATAATTCTTGTATGATTTTAAATTTGATTAGAAAAATAACATGATTATTTTAATAATGTTTAAAATGTTAGTGATGACTTTTTGATTTTTCATTATTCTTAGTGATGAGATTAACAAGGCCCACCCTTGCAAGTCCAGTAGTTGTCACATGTGATTCAACAGATCTTCCTGGTAACACATTAAACAATGAGCTTAAAAATGATTGTACTGCTTTACAAGGAATGGAAACTCTTGCAGTAGGACAGTTTATGGTGTTACCACAAAGTTTTGGGTATGTATATAAATGAATATTAATAATTTTATCAAAGATAATTTTATGTAAGAATTGTACATATACTGTTTATATTTACAGGAACATTTACTTAGGTGAAATATTTTCAAGTTATCTTTGTGTACATAATGGTAGCAGTCAGTTGGTAAAAAATGTTACTGTGAGAGTAAGTAATATCTTTTTATGTTTTAAATATACAAACAAAACTTGTGAAAATTGCAATTAATACAGTAAATAATAAAGTCATATCAGATACTAAAAAGTAAAAAATTATAATGACTATGTACATATAATGTATATCTTATCATTCATTCTTAATGATTCATAGGCAGATTTACAAACAAGCACTCAAATCATTTCTCTTTGTGGTAGTAGTGGAGAAATGAAAGATTTGGCACCTGATAATACAGTGGATGAAGTAATACACCATGAAGTGAAAGAAATAGGAACACATATGTAAGAGAATATGATAAAAGAATAATATAACAATTTGATATCTTCATTCTAATATCATATATTTAGAAAAATGAATTAAATTTTATAAGGCATGCCAAGAGAAAGAAAACTGATTATTTCAATCCAATTTTATATCTTATGTAGTTATCTTGTATATACATTCTATATACGTAATACATTTTATAATGTATAAGGTAACCATACAAAATGTAAAAGTTGATTAAAATAATCAATTTTACTTGTTATTTTGTAAAATTTTACTTTTTTTTTATACAAGGTATTAGAATTAAGATATTAATATCTACTAAATAGTTATTTTCATTTCAGATTGGTATGCGAAGTAACTTACACATCTACAAATTTAGGTGGCACGTCACAATCATTTAGAAAATATTTTAAATTTCAAGTAGTCAAACCATTAGATGTAAAAACAAAGTTTTATAATGCAGAGGTAATATTTTTATAATTTTCTTTTCATAATATCCTCTTTTTTATAACTTTTTCATTTAATTGAATAATTTGTTTATTAAAAAGATTTATTTATAAAACATATCCTTTTTTTAAAGTCAGATGAAGTATACTTAGAAGCTCAGATACAGAATCTCACAGCGGGTCCAATATGTTTAGAAAAAGTTGCGCTTG
Source organism: Megachile ligniseca (assembly GCA_945859555.1). NCBI lineage: Eukaryota > Metazoa > Arthropoda > Insecta > Hymenoptera > Megachilidae > Megachile > Megachile ligniseca. Next base: position 3,700,862 of record OX243786.1, read on the forward strand.
AATCATCTCATTTATTTAGTGGTAAGTTTATCACTTACTGTTACTATAAGTAATTCAATACTCAGTTTTTATGTGATTATTGTAATATTTCCAGTATCAACGTTAAATACAAATGAAAAGGGTGAATCAATTTATGGGTTAGTTAATTTATTAGATACTGATTGCAGCAGGCAATACCTGTATTGTTTAAAACCACAATTAAGTTTATTGAAAGACCCAAAAATGATGCATAATGCAACTAATATTGGTAAATTAGATATTGTATGGAGAAGTAATTTAGGGGAAAGGGGAAGATTACAAACAAGTCAGTTACAAAGAATGGTTTGTTAAATTGTATTTTACTGGATATGTCATTGATTGAATTTTTCAAAACTGAATTTATAACTTAATATTTTTCTTTTCTCAGGCACCTGAATATGGTGATATAAGGGTTACTATGAAGGATATTCCTTTAACAGTTTATCTTGAACAATCGGTTAATTTTAATTGCCACATAATTAATACGTCGTAAGTATCGATATTATATAAATGAATGAAAACAAAAATAGGAAAAATCAGCTTAACTTTAGTCAATATATTAAAACAACATTGCTCTGTAAGTTGATCATTGCTTGAAACCATATCTGGTGAATGTATTAGAAAAGTAATTTTTTCAGGAAATTGTAGGTATATATTCTTTTTGTTATGTATAGGTGAGAAAAAAATCCTAAACGAATAAATCCAGATGGTCAACTAAAACGACAATGTTGTGTATTAATAATATCTTTAAAAATGAAGTAATCGACATAAAGTTTGTTTTTTTATTAGGGAAAGAAGCATGGATTTGATGTTAAGTTTAGAATCAAATAATTCTATAGCATGGTGTGGTATATCTAATACAACAATAGGAACATTAAAACCTGGAATATCAATAGATATTCCTTTATGCTTAATTGCATTACGCAGTGGTATTATTGTAAGTATTTTTAGTGATATACGTATTTTAAAGATAACGATATATTATTTAATATCATAATGTATAATATTTTAGACTATTTCAGGATTAAAATTAGTGGATACATTTTTGAAGAGGGTATATGATTATGACAATTTAGCGCAGATATTTGTTAGTCAAAAAGACTAATTTATTATATTATTTAATAAATTAATAAAAATATATTTATTGAATTCTTGCACGTTTCTTTCAAATATATCAAATATTTTTTGAAATACTAAAAGATAGTGATATGAAAAAAATATTAACTGGATTATTTTTAGAAAATAAATTCTTTAGAAATATGCATCTACTGTGGACATCTTTTCAGTTTCACTTACTGCTCCTACTGCACATGCAAGTAAAGTTTGAACGTCTTGAGGATCGTTTCCACCAAAAATATAGCCATTAGCTTTATCTACAGCATTTTTTACTTGTAGTAATAAAGCTTGGTTAGAAACATCTAATGGTATAAAGCTAACAAGACTATAATCTTCTATTAATGATACAAAAGCTGTATTCAATTTTTTATACCTAAAATATAAAATATGCAATACGTAAGTTTTCATAATTAGAATATTTCTAAATATTTATTATAAATTAATAAAAGAATAGGAAGTTCAATTGTAAAGTTTACTTTGATGTAAGTGGATCTTCGTCCAGTTTATCCAACAAGTATTTTAAGTCAAGCACTTCAGTATAAAAATCTATATTAAAATCTAGACAGTGGCTAAATTTTTTCATTTCATCAAATTTTGTCATGATATTAACATGAGGTAATCCTAATTGTAACATAGTTGTTGTGCATAAAATTAAAGAAGACAAATATTTACCTACAATCCAAAAAATTAATAATTATACATACGAACGCAATTTAGTGTGTAGTTTATACATAAAATTATAATAAGAAATAATCACCAGCATCACTACAATAATGAGAATCAACAAGATGTACACTGCACAACCTTACTAAATTCTGGGCTAATTTTTCAACAATTGTGCTGACTGATTTGTGATGTGTGTATAACTCAACCTGTTAATAAACATTAAATAAAGCTTAAAAATACATGTTTTGTAATATAATATTTACTTATATGTACCTGCCCAGGACAATCAATAATAAGATAATGATCTTTCAAATTTAAGATCTTTGTAATTAGCCATTTTACATTAGCTTCTAAAAATTCCATACAGTAAACTAAAGCTCCATTTGGTCCAAGCCTATAATGTGACATTACTTCCTCATGCTTTATTAATTCAGATATATCTATCACTGGTGTGTATTCCATATTCTCATTTGCAGGATCTGAAAATGTAAAAATCAAATAAAAATGATCAATGTATAAAATTTAATTTCTAAAATTGTTTATAAATAGAACATTTATTAATATTTACCAATATTAATAATAGCTACTTTTCTACCAAGTTTTTCTAAAAATTTGCCCATAGCATGACAGTATGTTGTTTTTCCACTCCCTGGTGGACCAATTACTAATTGACCAAATATTAAACTCATATTTGTATCGTTATTTTATAAAAGTAATATCATTTTAATGTATTTATAGCAGTAACAATAGCTTTCAAAGTATCTGGCTCATAATCTTTTAAGGATAACGATATTAGTAATGGTTTATCTATATTAATTTGTTCTGCTATAAAACGGGCAGCTGCAACAATTTCAATATCATCTTTTCCAAATAAAACCCTAAAATCATTGTTTGTTATGTTACATTAATTTGAAATTATATATTAATAGACCATAGATTTACTTACTTCGTAGAATATATACTATTACTAAATGGCTGAAATGATGATCCTCGAGTTACTGCTATTAATGATCCAAACTTTTTAAAATGTGTTACAACCAACAATACTCGATTGCTAAAAATAAATATAGATAGACAAATATTAGTAAACAATATACAGGAGTACTAAACTTGTACCAATAATTATTAGAAACTATAGTTACTAATACCTGTATTCCTTGTTTAATTACCTGTAAATTTTTAAAGCAATATCAGTATGATAACCCTTAGTAATAATGGCACAAGCATTACTTTTCATATTTATTATTTTATCTGTACCAGAAGTAAATGTTTAATTCCAAGGAAGTTAATCTAAATGACTTATTACGTGAAACTTACTTATTTCATATTCAAAATATGCTTAATAATTTCTGCTTATTACGCTCAAAACAAATGTTGAATTTGTACACACGTTACGAATTTCTAGTGTATTTTCTTGAGTTACAATAAATATTTCCTACCCTGAGAAACAAATTCTTTTGCGCATATCAGTTCTTATTGGTAGAATCATGCTTCATAATCAAAAGCAATGCACATGCGCTTTTGTTATGTAGTTATACCGAATGTATATACTCGGTGACTTAAATTTCCAAGTACATAAATCTCCCTTATAAATCTCCAAATTTTACATTTTCCAAATTTGAAATTCTCAAGTTTTCAAATTTATAAATCCCCATATTTCCTTATTAGGAAATTTTGTCATGCCTTATTTATACCTTTTTCTGCTCTTTGTATATTCTGCACACCGTGTATATGACTAGTGAAAATAGCAAATATATATTATCTACATTTTCAAGAAGTGGGGAACCGGCTGAAGTTAGTCGTGATGCGCAAAATGTGTTTAGTTTATTTAGTTTATTATTTTCTTCACGTACAGGAAGATGGCGTTTTGATCTCGTGTGATTCATTTGCCCATTCATTTCATTTTAAAAACTTACATCACTAACTTGCGCGTGAAATTCAAAACCCAAGTTGTTCTATACTCTGTAAATTGCACTCCAAACTTACATACATACAAACTACGAAATCTAATCTAAGGTACATTGCATAACAGGTCGAAATATATAAAACTGTATAAAAAGTACAAATATATAAATTCTGTGAATACATAAAATCTTATTAATGTTCTACCTATAAAAATAATCTTTCTTATGTCTATAATTTACATTTTCTAAAAAGGCACCTATCAGTCTAAGCACTATCGGGCTACTGTCTGTTTGGTATTGTGAAAAACAGCCACTCTTTTTCATCCGCTAATCCAGGACAGCTTCATAGGATATGTTCGATACCTACAAAAAGTTCCCCATCTCCGGAGAACTTATCATATTTTTCTTCGGAACCAATGGGTAGAATACCTGGGTTAGGACAATCCCCACCGAAAAGAGGTTAACCGCGGATTACCCCATGTCTACTCCGGAGAGTACTCCGGAGAGTACTGACCACCGGGCAGGACTAGAGTACCTATGAAGGTTTCCCAGGTGGAAGTATAGTGCAAATAGGGTGGTGCACCCTGATCCAGAAGAGAATTGAAACGAAATTAATACTCCGCATTTTGATATGGAGATAGACCCAAGGGCCATCTTAAGAAGTGCAAATTAGAAATTTAAGTAAACTAAACTACGATCTTGTTTTGTTAGTACGGAATGGGAGAGGTATGGATGTGATAAGGCGATAGGTTTGAAATTGCCGCAAATTGATGATATTGTATACATCTAGATGTGGTTGTACTCGGACAAAATGAGCAGCTATGTCGCTCAAGCGCCATCTTTCTGTAATGAAAGCGAATCAATAAATTAAACTAAACGTGAAAAAAATGAAATTTGCTTTTGTAAAAAGTTTTTAGTTGTATATACGGAATATCTTTAAAAATCCTACGATTCTAAATAATATGTTGTACTTGCAAATGTTGCATATGCATCAATTATGCAATGACTTCAATATGGATAAGCTATAAAGTTACATCGATGTAACATCTATAATAACGTTTATGTTTTAAGATTCAAGTATTCTCAGTGACCCAAGCAGAAGACAAAAAAAAATTAAATTAAATGCGAATTATAGCGCGTTCGTCTCTTCGTTTGTATATCTGTGGCGCGTTTTGGTTCATACGCGGTTCAACAAACACTCAATGTGGCGCTTGAACTTGGAAGGTTATGGATTAAAGCTTCGGGGTGTGGCATCATATTGCGAGTTATAAAATAAATGAAATATTGTATTCTCGCATAATGACGAATGAGCCTATTTTCTAAATGTGACGAGTGCAAGGGATCTTCTTTCAACAGTGTATGTGGTGTCTTTAATCTTTCAACCACTGCCTGGAAATTGTACTTCAAACAAAACAAAAATCGTTTAAATATATTCAGAACTCTGTTGCACTTTTAACTGTTTATTCTAAAATCTGATAAATGTTTACACGAAAAAATATACATTCGAAAATGTTTATGATATTTTTTAATTAATTTGCATATTGACACGTAATTATGCGTAACATTGACACAAGGTAGTTGATTGTTACTCGATAGGATACGGTCCATGAAATCACGTGTATTAAAGTCTACGTGGGATGTTGGGCGCTATCATCCCCACGAACTCCCACGAATATACCGAAATGTCTCGATTAGCCGACTACTTTGTTGTGGTCGGCTACGACCACGAAAAAGAGAGTAAGTTTTCACCTTTTAACCACCAATTACTCTCTAAAAATATATGAATGTTGTCCATACACATTATTTGCAAATATTTCATACGACAAATAATGATCATATCATTTTTATAATAAACTTTGTATATGTTTGTGGATGACATTTGATTCCTATACACTATAGTTGTCTATTTCACATTCTAATTTTTTAATTTAAATATTAACTTTTACACACACATTGTTATCTACAATACCTTGCATGTTATCTTTAATGACTATCACTGAGAACTGATTGGTTTTTCAATATTATTACCACTACTAGTAAGTCAAATAAACACTCAAATAATTGATATTGGTTATTACATTTTTTAATTAATTAAACTGAAATTTACATGTGATAAAATTTCTCTTATGATAGTATTTAAGAGTTAACTTGTTTTAAGATATAAAACAATGTTTAATACATTCTTTACTATTATTTACTATTATAGGAGGTGGTATAAGTAATGGGATCATTTTACAAAGATTCCCTGAGAAGGATTGGCCGGATACACCATTTATAGAAGGAATAGAATGGGTAAGTTATGATTTTTTTTAATTTTTATATTTTTCATTTAGTTGTGTATTATTTTATAGTTTTGCCAACCACAAGGATGGGCATTATCTACAGAAAGACAAGAGCCAAGGTTTTTTGTATCCATTTTAACTGACATCGATGCAAACCGTCACTATTGTGCATGCATGTGTTTTAATGAAACTGTGTCTATTGTGCCAAGTAAGCCTGTAGATGAAGAAGAAGACCCTGTAGATGGTGATAGTCGTTCTTTGGTTAGAACAATGCCAACAATTACACACCATAGCATTATGTATGCACCTAAATGTCTGGTGCTGGTTTCCAGACTTGATTACATTGAAACATTTAGAGTATGTAACATTCTATTGAAGTTAATAGCTTGACATTTTGGGTCCAACAATAAAATATTTATATTATTTCTATAGAATTGCCTTGGTATTATATACACAGTATATGTAGAAAATCTTGGTATACCATTAGAGACATTGGTAGGAAACATATTAGGCTGTATACAAGTACCACCTGCTGGTGGACCACAAGTACGGTTTAGCATTGGTGCAGGTGATCGTCAAGCACTTCAACCTCCAATCAGTCCTTCTCTTCCAATAACTCATAGTAGTGTAAACCTTTTATTTCAACAATTAGGTAAGAATAAATTGATTATTGGTATATACATGTTAATTTTGCAATCTTTTTCATTAAAGAAAAACATATATTTTATAGGTATTCGTAATGTATTAGTATTATTTTGTGCTGTCATGACAGAACATAAAATACTATTTCATTCTGCAAGTTATTCACGATTAACTGAAGGATGTCGTGCTCTCACTGCACTGATGTATCCATTTAGATATACTCATGTTTACATTCCTCTCTTACCTGCAGCTTTAGTTGAAGTACTCAGTACACCTACTCCATTTATTATGGGTGTACACAGTTCGCTGAAACATGAAGTTGCAGAACTTGTAAGATATTTAATATAGTTCTGTATTATTTTCTATATCATAATTATTTTTATTAGGTACTACATATTTTTTTGACAGATGGATGTAATAGTTGCTGATTTAGATGGAGGGTCTATCATGGTCCCAGATGGAGTTTCACTTCCCCTACTCCCTGAACCACTTCTTTCACAAACCCAAGATGCATTGGCTTTAGTATTGCAACCAGAATTATCCTGTGCAGATTATGCATTTCCACCACTTGCAACAAGAGCTCCTCATTCACCTATGTTAGATAAAGAATTAAGAGCAGTTTTCATGCGAACCTTTGCTCAATTGTTGCAAGGATACAGAAGCTGTCTGACATTGATAAGAATTCATCCAAAACCTGTTATAACATTTCATAAGGTTGTTAATTATTATTCATATTATTTTATAATATATAAAAATAAAGAAGTATATACAAATTATATTTTTCATTTCTAGGCAGCATTCTTAGGAGAACGTGGTTTAACAGATTGTGATTTTACAACTAGAGTATTGGATTGCATGTTTTTTACTTCCTTTATTGCAGAAAGGGGACCACCTTGGAGACCTTGTGATGTATGGGATGAATTATATAATAATTTGAGTGATCAATTAAAACAAGAAGCACAAGATACTAGTAAGTAATAATAAATATACAAAATGTCTTGATAATATTGAAATATATAAGTTGACCTCAGACAACATCAGTGAGTTGTTTGCATTTGTGGCTGTACAACTTTCTTGGAACAGCCTGTATAAAACATTATAAATGTCATTCAAATATGTATATTCTAATCTATACTATTATTAGGACTCATTTTAACACATATTCAAGAATTAGCACAACAATTATATACAAACGAAAATCCAAATCCACAACCATATGTACAAAAAATTTTAAAACCACCTGAAGGAGCATTTGCTAGAATACATCAGCCGCTTTTACCACGCATTAATTCAGAACAAGTTCAAGCAATTATAGATGAAGGTCTTGCAAAAAATAATCTTAAAGTTAGGTGTGTATCAAAGATAAGTTTTATAAACTTATGTACACGTATTATACTTTTATATATTATATTTGCTTTTTTGTATATAGATTATCATCATTAAGACCATCACAACCTCGTATTGTACCTATGGGTCCACACATTTCATTTGTCCATGACACTAGACATTTGGTTAGCAATTCTGCACGTAGACTGGAAGTTCTACGTAATTGTATAAACTGTATATTTGAAAATAAAATATCCGATGCTCGTAAAACTTTTCCAGCGGTCTTACGAGCCTTGAAAAGCAAAGCTGCTCGTTTAGCACTTTGCATGGAATTATCACAGCACGTTGTTGGAAATAAAGCTATGTTAGAACATCAACAATTTGATCTTGTTGTTCGATTAATGAACTGTGCATTGCAAGATGATTCGTCCATGGATGAACATGGAGTTGCTGCTGCACTTCTTCCTCTTGCAACGGCATTTTGCAGAAAACTTTGTACAGGAGTAATTCAATTTGCTTATACCTGTATTCAAGAACATCCAGTCTGGCAAAATCAACAATTTTGGGAAGACGCTTTCTATTTGGATGTTCAGAAAGATATTAAACGATTATATGTTCCTGGTGAAAATTCTCCGCCACGACTAATAAATGATGGCATTTTGAGTCCTATTAGTCCACGGGACGGTAAAGAATTTCCATTTCGTGATCGATACTCAATTTATCAAATTCAGGAACCATCAGCTCTTGAAATAGCCGCAGAACAAATGAGAATCTGGCCGACAATTGATCCAGAAAAACAGAAAGAACTCATAGCAAGTGAAGAAAGTACCATGTATAGTCAAGCAATACATTATGCAAATAGAATGGTTTACTTATTGGTTCCATTAGATGTAGGAGCAAAGACTCACCGTCAAGATAATATTTATGATGACGAGAGAGCAAGCAATAGTATTACAAATAGTGTAGCAAGTGACAGTGGCGATGCAGAGTCTGGGTTTGAAGAAACTGATCCTGGAGAGACTGGTAGTGCAGTTATTCGAATGGTTTCACGATTTGTAGACCGTGTTTGTACTGAAGGTGGTGTAAGTACTGAACATGTTAGATGTCTACATCAAATGGTTCCTGGCGTTGTTCATATGCACATCGAAACCCTCGAAGCTGTCCATAGAGAAAGTAAGAGATTACCGCCAATACAGAAACCTAAAATTTTGACGCCTAACATGTTACCTGGCGAAGAAGTTATTATGGATGGTTTACGCGCTTATCTTCTACCGGATGGAAGAGAAGAAAGTTCTGCAGGATTACCAAAGATACCACCACTCTTGCCAGCCGAGGGAGCTATTTTTCTTACTAATTACAGAATTGTATTTAAAGGAATACCTTGTGATCCATTTGCTTGTGAACAATTAGTTGTGCGAGCTTTTCCGGTAACATCGCTAACCAAGGAAAAGCGTGTCGCTGTACAACACTTAGCACATTTAGATCAGTGTTTACAAGAAGGTCTACAATTACGGTCTTGCACTTTTCAATTGATAAAATTGGCCTTCGATGAAGAGGTTACACCTGAAAATATCGAAACCTTACGAAAATTAGTTCATAAAGCTCGATATCCACCGCATATTTTCCATCATTTTGCTTTCAATGGCCAAGTGTTGGTTACTCAGACGGCTCATCACAAAGGAAAAGAAAAAAATGCTACTCTTAAGTAAGTTGTAAATTATTTAATATTTTTCTTTCATCAATTACTATAATAGAATTATTTTTTTTAGGGGATTTGCGAAAAAAACACTTTTAAAGACTGCACGTAAGGCGGGTTTTAAGCCAAAACAGTCATCTAAAAGACAAAAATACGTCTTGCCAAATATGAATATTATTACTAATAATAAATACATGACATCACCTGGTAGAATGAGTTTACCAGTAACAGATAACAATGATTTAAGTCACGATGATGATCTCAGTGGTAAGTAAAAGATGTACATAACTTTAGTATACTAGTACATTTTTAATATGAAATATGTTGAAAAAATTGTTTCACATTTTGAAATGTATTTAAGTGACATTTTTGCAGTAGATGATTTTGAAATTCCTGGTATTGTAACTCAACCACCAACTGATGCAAAAACATTAGAACGATTATCAGAACGTAGTTACGTTAGAGATTGGTATCGACTGGGATTGTATTTAAATGGACCACATAATAATCGTAGAAACGAACCATTTCGATTATCATCCGTGAATTGTGCCTACATGATTTGTAGAAGTTATCCCGCACTACTTATAGTTCCTTCGTCAGTATCAGATGAAAGTATTCGTAGATTTTGTCGGCTTTATAGACATAATAGGATACCTGTTGTCACATGGAGACATTCAAGAACAAAAGCACTTTTAATTAGAGGAGCAGGTTATCATGGGAAGGGTGTTATGGGCATGCTAAAAGCTCATCCAGCATCTGCTGGTAACCTAAAAAGTATTGATCTTACTAATTACTTTTATATTTTTATTTTTTATTTTTTTCATAATATATTACATTAGTTGTTTTATATTAATAGCAACATCTTCAGAAACAACATCGTCCTTAGAGCAAGAAAAATATATTATGGCTCTTGTATCTGCAACTCCATTGTCCGCAATAAGACAAGGTTCTGCATGGGGAATGTCGGACAGTTCTCTTAGTATTGATTCTTTGCTGTTAGCGGCTGAGGATCGTAATGCAACGCCTGAACAATCACGACGTAATCCGTTTAATAAAGCAATTGGAACATTGAGGTACATATATCCTAATATTATGTTTAAACTTTTACAGAATGTGTGACAACTTAATTCAATAGCCTATTTATATGGTCTTTTATAGTTCGTCGGGAGGTAAGGGGCCTAAGAACTTTGGTCGCTGGGGATCGCTGAAAGATAAAAGACATAATTCTCAAGCTTCCTTGACTTCAGTTCACCAACGTGGAACTGTGAGGCATTCTACAGATTCGGATAGTGGTACCGAATGTGTTCATACTTTTCAACGTGCTGCATTATACATTCTTGGTGAAAAGGCACATATGAAAGTAAGATGACTCATTTTTATTTTGTTCTAAATATATAATTACAATTTTATTATAATAAATTTATTTTATTTTTAATAAAAGGGAGTAAAAGCAGAATCAGCACCAAAAACAGATTTCATTTCAGTGGAATACTGCGATGTAAGACATACCAGAGCTGCATTTAAAAAACTTATGCGAGCCTGTGTTCCTAGCTCTCCAAATGTAGAGCCTGACCAAAGTTTTTATAAGTATGTGCCATTTATCTAAAAGAATGTAATTTTATTCGTTATCAAAGTTTCTAACAGACAACATTCATAATTCTAGATTAATCGAAAGTTCAGAATGGTTACAACAGCTTCAAAGTTTAATGCAATTAGCTGGGGCTGTTATAGATTTAATGGATGTTCAAGGCTCATCAGTAGCTGTTTGTTTAGAGGAGGGTTGGGATACCACAGCAACAGTATGTTCTGTTGCTCAAGTTTGTCTTGATCCTCATTATAGAACTATTGAAGGTTTTCGAATTCTGATCGAAAAAGAGTGGCTTGGATTTGGTCACAGATTCGGGCACCGAAGTAATCTTGCAGCGAACTCTCAAACTACAAACTTTACCCCAACCTTTCTTCAGTTCCTAGATATAATACACCAAATTCAAAAGCAATTTCCATTAGCATTTGAATTTAATGAATATTACTTAAAATTTTTGGCATATCATTCGGTTTCATGTCGTTTCCGTACATTTTTATTAGACTGTGAATTCGATAGAGTAGAATGTGGTATTACTGCCGTAGAAGACAAAAGGGGATCACTAACAAGCCATCACAAAGGTGTAGATACAGGTAGCGACGATGAAACAATTTACCCTGGAGGTAGATTAGCAGGAACAAATCAGGGATGTAATCTTGGTCAAAGCATATTTGATTACATTGAAAAACAACACGCAAGATGTCCCTTGTTCTATAATTTCATGTATACCCCTAATACGGAAAATACGGTATTAAGACCTGTATCACATTTGCCAAGTCTTGATATTTGGCAATACTATTTAGAAGAAGAATTAGCTCACGGACCTGCATATGACTTAGAAGTATTACAACAAGACTCACAACAAGAGGAAGAAGCAGAAGCTGCTGATGGTGTGGTGAAAAGTAACCGGAAAGTTGTTACACAAGGGTATGACTACATTCAGTTAATTCACTTTATCGTTTTATTAATGCTATTAATGGTATTAATATACGATAGGTATGATGGTGTAACTTCAATGGTACCCGATCAATTTTCTCATCTTTTGGAAGAGATTCATAAATTGGAAACTGAATTGGGCCATTTACCACAAAAATGGAAAGTTCTTTGGGATAAACTGGAATTGCCAAATACAGATTCACTTGCTGTTAGTAAAATATACATATATTAAGTTCTTTAAAACATTTGTTTATTTATAATATAAAATACATTTATTTTTATATAGCGACATGCTTCATTCAGTACCGCATTAGTTAGATATCATGGTCGACTGATTCATAAACGGTCTACGTTAGAATTACTTTTAAGAGGTAAACTCGCTGGTGGAAATAGTTCTGGAAATGATGGTTCCGTTTATGCACATCCTCATAGGTAATTGTTACAGTATTTTGTTTAAATGAAACAAGTTAACTTAAAAAAATATTTACAAATCTATTTATATTTTCTTAGATTTGAGAGATTAGATTCAGCAACGCCAACTCATTGCGATGCTTGTTCCGGTGTATTATGGGGTCCTGTAAAAGCCGGTTTGCGATGTGTTGATTGTGGTCATGTGTGCCATGATAAGTGTGCTGATGCAGTACCAAAAAATTGTACAAAATATAAGACAGTAACTGATAATTTACAAACTCACACACTTACACGAAGCGGTGGTGATAATGGAAGTGTAAATTCAAGTATGTGTAACATAGTATACATTAACGCAATTCTTTGTTTATAAATTGCGCTTATTTATTTTATTAATACACGAATTTTGTGTTACCTAATTTTGACTCATTGATTACAGGCGTTGCTACAATACAAACTTCTTCGCAACAATATTACGAACAATTCTCCAGTAATGTTGCTGAAAATAGAACACACGAGGGCTACCTATACAAACGAGGTGCTCTACTTAAAGGTTGGAAACAAAGATGGTTTGTGTTAGATTCTATAAAACATCAGTTAAGGTATTATGATGCAATGGAAGATTCTCATTGTAAAGGATATATAGGTATGTATTAATTAATTAAAAATCGTAGCGATACGTAAAGAAACTTAAAAGTACTATCAATTTTCTCCATGTTATAGATTTAGCCGAAGTAGTATCTGTAACTCCAGCCCAACCAATGCCAGGGCCACCAAAGAAAACAGATGATAAATCGTTCTTTGATGTAAGTATAAAATAATTTTTTATTTTTTATTATTTTTTACTTGCTGAAAAAATAACTGAAATCGTATTGATGATTATATTTGCAGCTTCGTACAAACAGACGGACATATAATTTTTGTGCTGGTGATGCAGCAACTGCACAAGAATGGATTGAAAAAGTTCAAGCGTGCTTACAATAGCTTGATTATAATTCTAATTTAAATTATGCAAGTGACTGATAGATTAAAACAGATTTTAATTTTGTTACATACTATTGTATAGTCTAGTAGTACATATTATAGACTGCAGTAATATTGCTTGAAATATTTTAAAAACAACAGTTGTTGGACTCACGACAGTATCATAAATTGAATGTGATGTACTCATATCTTCGACGTAGCATTATTATATAAATGTATATTGTAATTATATAATTACGTTAAATTTGAGTTATTACTGCTGGAAGATAAAAGATCGAATGATCATAAGATACTCAATGAACCGTTAAAATTTTTTTATTTTTTTTATTATATTTTTAATTTTAAATGCATACAAATAGAGCGTAAAATATGTTAAATGTTAAATGAATCATCTATTCTGCGATTTATTGTAATATTATTGTTAATATAATTACAATTATAACCGGCTAAGTAGCTACCTTGCTTGTTACGAAGAATGAACATGCATGAATACAAAATAGCATGTTCTTTCGAAATCTCATGTAATATTTGTTTAATAACTCTGCTACGCTTATCAGTAAAATTAAAATTAAAAAATTCTTGTATACTATTAATTTTTAGTTATAATTGCTTTTACATTTGTAATATTTGCTCGCGAAATGCATTATTATTTTCTTACGTTTGTTATGTATATTGCACATCAATTTTTTTAGTAAATCGTTTTTTAACTTAATGAAAAGTTACAGTTAAAAATAATGAAAGTCGTAAAGTTATATCCTATCACAGTTTATTTAATACTTTGTTAATATCGTTGTAAAAATTAAGTAAATATTTAAAAATAAAAATTGAAATTTTTCAATAACTATCCAACACGAAACTCTTCATATTTTATATATAATGTGCCTAACTTCAGTACTCTCTCTACTAGCTAATTTTATTCTACTACCAAATGTTTTTCACTTCGACCATATAAATGGTGAACAGAAATATACGAATGAAGAAAAATGATGATATAGGACAAATATGACTAAGTGATAAACTCGTATATTCGACTACTTTTAAATTCTCAAATTTAAAAATTGTCAACTTTTCAAGATTTCAAATACCCAAAATTCTAAATTATTATAGAGCGTATGAAATAAAAGATCACTGGGTATATACTAATAAACCAATGCCTATGGTAAAGTTGAACTACTGTAAATTAAATCGTGATTGCGTCCCTACGTGGCGCTGATCATAACATCACTATCGCCATCTGATCGAATTTTGATTTTGTTACGAACTACAAATGTCTTAAAAATTCAATGGCAGTTTCCGACCCCTGGTTAGTCTGTGGTTGGAGGGCGTTTTGCTTTAGAAGCTGTCAATGTACTGTCAATTGATAATTTTTTACGCTTTTTAACTGTTCACAACAGCTAAGGTATTTAGAAATAAAATGTTGTTAAATAACATTTTCAACAAATCATTGTAATAGGTCTAAAAATAATTACAATTAAGATACAATAGATACGTGATGTAAAAATCTAAAAGGTTCTCGTGTACTAATATTTTTAACTTATGGATATATAGTTATTACAGTTTTAAAATTTATTGATGTATACTCTTAAAATTGAGAAATACTCTTATTTAGTATTAATGTTTGAAGAATTTTGTTAGAGTTTTGTATCTTGGTTGGTGCTAGTAGAATGGTACTATACATATATTCTGATCATTGATCCATTCATGGTTTGCTATAGCGAAATCTTATTCAATTTTCCTACGCTATATAATACACACTCGTAATTATAACTTTGTTTTTTAGGGTGTAAATTGGAATACTTACATTAGAATTTAATAAAATCTAAAATCTAAAATGACAGATTCAAAGTATTTCACAACTACAAAAAAGGGAGAAATATTTGAACTTAAATCTGAATTAAATAATGACAAAAAGGAAAAGAAGAAGGAAGCTGTAAAAAAAGTGAGTTCATTTATTAATAATATAGTAATAAAAAACAAGTATTATTACAATTATTAAATGATTTATGTAAAATATATTTATAAATAAGCCAAGTAATACATTTTTTTTAATATTGGAATATTACTACTTTATCAGTAAACAATCAATGTATAGTTTTATGCAGCAAAAATCTGATTTTAAAAGGTAATGATTTTTTGTTTACAGCAGGTAAGGCATACAAATTATTAATAAATCAATGCACAAATATTCTTTATCCATTTTTGTTTGTCAAATTTGAATATTTATATACAATAGTTTTTGATAGAAAAAACTAGTAATTTTTAACTAATTTTTCATGTATAAGAATCATGTTTATATCTACTTCACATTTTCATATACATCTATTTTATAAATAAGTTAACAATAACATCTTGTCTATTATAAGTTTCTTAATCTATTATTCCAGTGACATAAAGATTTATAATTTTGCAGATTCTAACTTGTTTGCTAATTAAACACATTATTATAGCTGGCTTATATATACAATATAATAAATACGATAAAAGTATTTATTTAATGTAGTATAAAGTATTATTAAATCTTTGAACCTGCTTTTCTTGAAAATATTAAAAGTGAACATACAATATTTGTGCATCAAACCATCAATATGATTTTTACAATCTGGTTTATTTTATTTTGTTCATAGTTTAAAACTTAATATTTATTGCAGAGCATTGTTACTATCTTTACAAATTTGCAGTTTCTGAATACCAAATCAATGTATCTGTTTCATGCTGCTTAAAAACAGGATAATTAAAAGCACATGATAAAATTTGTTAATAATGACAAATTTTAATATTATCACTACCTATATACATTATATTTTAATTACTTTCCAAGATGCCTGATGTTATTAAACTTAAAATCACTACTTTAATGAGTATTTTGTTAAAGTGTTTATAAATCATTAATACTTTTACAATTTACTTAAAAAATAATTTATTTTTACTGTAATTGTTCATCTTTATTTGTACTTATTATTGCAAAACAAATCAATTAATTTATTAAGTAGCTGTTTAAACATAGTATTAACTGTGTGTAGGTCATTGCTTCCATGACTGTGGGCAAAGATGTATCAGCACTTTTCCCTGATGTTGTCAACTGTATGCAGACAGACAATTTAGAGCTTAAAAAATTGGTGTATTTGTATCTGATGAATTATGCCAAGAGTCAACCAGATGTAGCCATCATGGCTGTCAACACATTTGTTAAGGTAATGTAGCTTAGTAACTGAATAAAAACTTACATACTTTATTAATGCACTTTTATCCTTTATATATTTTAATAACACCTGGATGATGTTGAGAATATCTGTCTGCAAAGAGGCAAGCTGGAAAAAAATTGATGTGCTAGTTTCTTTATGTTTCACATCTTTTTTCAAGTGAATTTAATGTTAATTTTACAGCCTGCCTCACACTATGTACAGACTGTGCTTTGCAAATTACATCAGTTTGCACAGAGCTGTCTGCATTATGGGACGGAATGTATTTTTTTTCTTATTGAATTGCTTATTTTGTAAAGGGCACGAGACTGGAATTTGGTTGAATAAAATATATATCATTTATTATTCTATGTTTTAAACTGTATATTAATATATCGATAATTTTTATCAATTTGGTTTGTAACCACCAAATTCCAGAGTTTCTTTTCAGTTAAGCATTAAAAACAGGAATGAAATTCTGACAGTTGTAACATCTTACAAAATTGTGAAAAAGATCACATCAAGAATTCAATAACATATGTGTTAGTTTTTTTTAATATTAATGCACTAATACTTTATGCTGTTTTCCAAAAATGAGCATGGAATTTTTTTCTATAAATCACAAAAATATCATTAAACAGCTTGTAGAAAGATGTATAATATTAACACAGCTAGAATATTGTAATAAAGATATAATTGGTCTTAAGAAAAGAAATATTTAAAACAGCTTCAGTGGTAGAATCAAGAAGCTATTTTTTAGTCATGATGTTTAATGTATAAACAGCATGAACAAACCAATTCCTTAAATGTCCATTTTATATGTATGACTGCATCATAAATTGCTGCTTGTGTGCAGTGCATATATTTTCACTATCTGCACGTAAAGTATTTTATTTTTTCTAAAACTTTCGTGTTAATTAATACATGTAATAAGTGTTGAAATTCATGATACAGTTATCATAAATACTTTGATGTGTATTCTTTAATGTTTGAATAAATATCATGTAACATAAACTTATGTGCATGGCACCAAATTATTTGTGTTAATTTTAACTTAATTTTAATTTGTAAATTATTATTAAAAAGAGAAAGCTATAAATATAAAAGTTATAAGATGGATATCTCGTGCTCTTTAGAAAATGATCAGTTCTGTATCATATTATTTTAAATGGTTGATAAGTATAATATTTAACAATTAATCAAAATGGTGACGGTGACCAATTTGACCTTTTTCGTTCTGACACGCAAAAGGAGCTAGCGACATCTCCGATGACAAAGGTACCATACCATTTTCTATTTCGTTAAAATTCATGGGTTGAAATAGATAGCCACTGCTGTGACTAGACTTGAATCCCTGGCTTGCCCGATTTTTGCGCAGGATTGCGAGGACCCAAATCCGCTGATTCGAGCATTAGCAGTTCGCACAATGGGTTGTATACGCGTGGACAAGATTACTGAGTACCTCTGTGAGCCATTGCGAAAATGTCTGAAGGATGAGGACCCATATGTTCGTAAGACAGCAGCTGTCTGCGTGGCCAAGCTTTATGATATTAATGCAGCTCTAGTCGAGGACCAAGGATTTTTGGATCAATTAAAAGATCTTTTATCAGACAGTAATCCCATGGTAAATAGATCGAACTGATTTATCATTTAAATATTTATACAGAGCGTGGTATTTACTTCTTTATTCAACATTTGTACTTAGGTTGTTGCAAATGCAGTAGCTGCTTTATCTGAAATTAATGAAGCAAGTCCAAGCGGACAGCCTTTAGTTGAAATGAATGCACAAACTATTAACAAATTGTTAACTGCTCTCAACGAATGTACAGAATGGGGTCAAGTTTTTATTTTAGATTCACTTGCAAATTATTCACCTAAAGATGATCGCGAAGCGCAAAGTATTTGCGAACGTATTACTCCACGTTTAGCTCACGCTAATGCTGCAGTTGTCCTATCTGCAGTTAAGGTTGTGTATCAAGGAGGAATTAATATTTATATTTGTGACTGTAAATAATTAATTAGTAAAGTTTTTTAAAATATTATTTTTTCATACATAGGTATTGATGAAATTAATGGAAATGTTACAATCGGAATCCGATTTTGTTGGCACATTGACAAAGAAATTAGCTCCACCACTTGTAACATTACTCAGTTCTGAACCTGAAGTTCAATATGTAGCATTACGAAATATAAATCTAATTGTTCAAAAACGCCCTGATATTTTAAAACATGAAATGAAAGTATTTTTCGTTAAGTATAATGACCCAATTTATGTGAAACTTGAGAAATTGGACATCATGATTCGTTTAGCATCTCAAGCTAATATAGCTCAAGTTCTGTCAGAATTAAAAGAATATGCTACAGAAGTTGATGTAGATTTTGTACGGAAAGCTGTAAGAGCTATTGGTCGTTGTGCTATTAAGGTCGAGCCTTCTGCCGAACGTTGTGTTTCGACACTCCTGGATCTGATACAAACAAAGGTATCGTAAGATGAAGGTCAAGAATCAATGATTTATATGAACAACATATTTACTTGTCTATTGTATTAGGTTAATTACGTTGTTCAAGAAGCAATTGTGGTTATAAAAGATATTTTCCGAAAATATCCAAACAAGTATGAAAGTATTATTTCGACCCTTTGTGAAAATTTGGATACTCTTGATGAACCTGAAGCACGTGCATCAATGATATGGATTATTGGAGAATATGCTGAACGTATCGATAATGCAGACGAACTGCTTGAAAGTTTCTTGGAAGGATTCCATGATGAAAATACTCAAGTCCAGTTGCAATTACTCACAGCAATTGTCAAACTGTTTCTTAAAAGACCTACAGATACTCAAGAATTGGTTCAACAAGTGCTTAGTTTAGCGACACAAGATTCTGATAATCCTGACTTAAGGGACAGAGGATTTATTTACTGGCGATTACTTAGTACTGATCCAGCAGCTGCTAAAGAAGTTGTACTTGCCGAGAAACCTCTTATTTCAGAAGAAACAGACTTGTTAGAACCAACTCTGTTAGATGAATTGATATGTCATATTTCAAGTTTGGCATCTGTATATCACAAACCACCTACTGCTTTCGTCGAAGGTAAAGCAGCGGGTGCTAGAAAATCGCTGCCTGCCAGGAGTAACTCAAATGAGGAATCAGCTCAACATGCAGCGCAACCTCACGCTCAAGTTATTCCCGCTCAAGATTCTTTGATCGGCGATCTCCTTAGCATGGATATTGGTAAATAATATTTATATTGTTTTTTAACACGTTGATTATCATGAATGTTATCGATGATCAGCGCCTCAAATTCTATGTAATCAAATTGCAAATATTGATGTATGTTGATTTATGTGTAGGTGGTCCAGCTATGGTTACCCCAACGCCAGCTCCTCAAGCAGGGTTAGGTTTGGACTTACTAGGAGGTGTTCTGGATGGAGTTTTAGGAGGAACTGATACTGCAGGAAGTGCACCTGTCGTGTCACAAAGTACTACTGGACTTCTTGGTGATATATTCGGTTTTAATCAAGGTCCAACTGCTTATGTACCACCAAAAGTTAATTGGTTACCTGCCGAAAAAGGTAAAGGATTTGACATATGGGGAACATTTTCACGGAAGTAAGTAACGTAAATATAATTGGTGAAAAATCTATAAAGATAGTTGCAAATCCAGATAGATACTAAATGAAAGCTAGTATCGAAATTGATTAGAATATTAGAATGAAATCATACAGAGTAGCATTCTGTTTTAAAATTTCCATAAGTTTTTTTTCAGTCTTCAAAATATATCTGTATTTTGCTTTTGATGAACTTTACAATTATATTTATATTTGGTTCACCAATCATACATTATATGTTAAACAAATATATATATATGTAAACATACTAATTATTTTATAATAGGAATGGGCAGATTAGTATGGATATGACATTTACGAATAAAGCAATGCAACCCATGGGAGGTTTTGCAATACAATTAAATAAGAATAGTTTTGGTTTAACACCAGCTGCCCCATTACAAGTACCAAGCCCATTAAATCCTGGTGCTAGTATAGAAGCAAATGTAATCTTATCTACCGCTGGTGCAGTACAACGTATGGAACCGTTAAACAATCTTCAAGTTGCGATAAAAAATAATATCGATGTATTTTATTTTGCTTGTATCGTTCCCATGAATGTATACTTCGCAGAAGATGGACAATTAGATAAAAGAGTATTTCTTAGTACATGGAAAGATATACCTGCTCAGAATGAGGTTTGTTTTTTTTATTTCACATTTCAATTAAATGTACCTAACAACATTTCAAATAATTGCATTATTAAAACAAATATTCCAGGTACAATACACGTTGAAAGGAGTAATATCGACTGTAGATCAAGTTGTACAAAAAATGCAACAAAATAATGTATTTACAATTGCTAAAAGAAACGTCGAAGGACAAGATATGTTATACCAATCTCTTAAATTAACAAATAACGTTTGGGTATTAAATGAATTGAAATTTCAACCTGGAAATCCTGATGTCACTGTAAGTTCGCGTACAAATTCAAATTAATTAAAAATTTTAATTCGATAATAAAACCTATATAATGGATTTCATTTTCAATTGCAGTTATCATTGAAATCACGTTCTGTGGAAGTCGCACCGGGTATATTCCAAGCTTATAATGCAATTCTACATTCTTAAACAATTATTTAATATTGGAATTGTGTAATATTATATTTCATGATCATAATCTATTTGTTTATATAAGTTATTTATGTACTGTGCATATAACTTATGTAATTAAACATTTGTTTATATTTTATTATAACTTATGGTAAATTTAATATATCATTAAATTTATCATAAAATAGATGTAAATCAAAATAAAGGTATATTAAGGATCTATTTGTGTGTTTAATATATTTTTTTTATGTATGATGCAAAAACAATCCAGAGTAGAGTTTAATACTGATACAGGATTCCATGTATAAACTATGTCTTATACATAAATGCTCCCAATGCTTCAACAGTTTATGCTGCTAAATTCTTATCATTATTCTTCAGTTTCAAGTTCTACAAGGGCTGAAAATAACTGTTTGGAAATTATATACATGAAAATATGAATAAAATATAATAAATATAAGGTTATATAATAGTTTTTATTTGTTTAATATAAAGAGAAATGTGTACACATCATATTGTTCTTGTCATTGTTACATTAGCATTGAACCTTTCTTCTAAAAGAGCAACCTTCTGTCAACCGAGCTTTACCACCTGTAGATGTGCACAATATTGTACGACAACCATCACACTCTACTGATCTCTGTGCATGTGAAAATATCGTTTTAATGGCATAACATCCTGGACATTTAACATCCATGAAATAGCTGTTTGGCTTTTGTACAAGCCTTTTCAGCTTATGTTTCCTTTTCTCCTCAGCTGGGCTTGGATGGAGAAGATCCTTTGCAAGAGGCATTCTATAACAAAAAAGAAAAAGAAACACTAATGAAATAATATACACATAAATTATACATGTTAGTATCTTTCATTTGTTTTCATAATGTTATGCAAAGCACATGTATGTGGCTAGTGCTTTTAATTTAAAAGTAGACATTATAATAAAGTAAATATACTTAATAATGAGATATAAATTTGTAATTTACAATACTTGTACGTCAATTACAACATTAATCTTAATATAAGCTGAAAGACTTCCTATATAAAACATTACACAAGTTTAGGCAACAGATGACAAGTTCTATACTTCACACAAACATGTTCCAGAAATGTCTATCCATACCTTAATATTACATTTAATACTTGATAATTAAACAATATTGTATACTTTATAACTAAATTTATTTTTAACGTTAGAGAAACTATATTAAAACAGTTACATACATATCTGCTGTAATTTTAAAAAATTTGTACTATGCATTTTTGATGTACTGTCGGAAGCAGTACGAGTAGATACCGAATAACAACATTTTACAAAATGTAAATAAGTTTTTTCAATATAACGATGAAACGCATTACTTAATATTTAATTATGAACGTTTACTTACGTGATTACACTTGTATTTTGCTTTAAATTCAACGATTACACTCTTTGCCACGTGCTTCAGCAACAACGATATGCGCTGAAAAGGATAGAATCAATTTGTTTTTATGCCAATAAAATCCCTAATTGTCATTCATTGTGACCAACTACTTCAATTTATCTCATATGGGTATAAATTATAGATCTAGGATATAAGAACCAATAGGAAAGAAGTATAAACCCTGTTAGTCCAGTGACACAAAATAATTATAGTTTATAATTAAATAATATATATGTCTTCATCTTTTATACTGTATACAAAAACGGTTTTTACAAGAAGTTATATAAATAAATATTTTCTTTTTCTGCTTGAATATCTCTAGGAAATTATGTATTTTCCCTAGTAACTAACTAACTCCAGAAATCAAGTTCTCTAACGATTATATGTCCCTAGAAAATCATGTTGTTTTTTCCCTAACGATTATTCCGGAATGTGGTAACAAGAGGGTGAGAATAATATAAACTTTAGGCGTGTCGGCGTCTGTCTTTTTATGCTTTAAAGAAAATTGTATTAAATAAATTTTTTATTACGACATTTTTATATCATATAAATTCAATGTTTTAAAAAATGTACTTCCTACCCTAACATGTTGGAGGTGCAAAAGTTTTCATACATGGAGAATGCCCGTAAGATTCTGTGATCTCAACGCACCATTTTATAACATTATAATTTCAATTTTATGATTGAGATAAATTACGTATAAATGTAAATACATACATGTGCGTGGTGTTTAGTTATCAGTGGAAGAAGGTATGTTCTTATGGGGTAACAGGAGGGAGGTAGCCTTTGTCGGGGAATGGAGACGGAGAGCGTAAAGTCGGGGGCTAGCGAGCATAGCCATAGCCATCACAGTAGAACTTCACAAAAACATCATCGTACTCACAGTTCTAAATCTCATCATAGACAACACTCACATCGAAGTACCAGGTATATTAAAAACTACAAAAATACATGACTTAATTAATGTCTTTTTTGGTAATATAAACATTTTTTCGAAGGACCAATCGCAGTCAAAAGAAGGAGAGGCATAATTTAGATTCCACTGAAATGGCACCGTTTCAAACAACTGTTAATGTTAGAGGTGATAGTGTTGATAATTTAGGTCAAGAAGTTATAGAAGTTCAAATTTTACCTCAGGATGAAAACTGGGGTGAAAATACTACAGCTGTTACTGGAAATACATCTGATAGATCGGAGTCAACTGAAGATGTTAGCCATTGGCCAAGCGATAATGATGGATCATTTAATTCATGTAATCGATTTATGGGACCTATTATAACAATGATTCTTGGGTTGAGTGCTTTTCTCAGCCCTATAACTATGGTTATACTGCCTAAACTTGGATTTTTTCCTAATTCTACAAATGTTTTGCCAATGCAACAAAAACTGCAATTATTGTCATGTAACGCTGAATGCAAGGGCCAGTTGTTAGGGCTAGCCTTCAAGTTGGTGCTATTAGCTATTGGAAGCTGGGCTGTGTTTTTACGTTCAAGAAATGCTACCATGCCACGTATATTCTTATTTAGAGCAGGAGTGTTGCTTCTTACTACGTTATGTATTTGTACTTATTGGCTATTTTATATTGTTCAGGTATATATTTCCATTAAATATTTTGAAGTTTATACTTAACATTTTCACAGTCCAAGTGATAAATGTACTCTCCATTCATAAGTCTCCACTCATATGTATGAGCAGGGAATATGTTAACTCGTATATGAGTGAAGGGATTATGAATGTGTTAATATACATGTAATTACACATACTTATTATAATTTCTAGGTCACTGAGAGTGCTAAGACAGCTGCTAATGGTGAAATAACAGAGTACAAAAATTTAGTAAATTATGCAGGAACCCTTGCTGATACTCTTTTGTTTATTCATTATATTGCTATATTACTAATTGAAATTCGGCATCAGCAGCCTATGTTTTATCTTAAAGTAAGTATAATTATTTTAAAACAGTTTCCTTTATCTTATATTTACGTAGTATTAGTATACTAATGTTAAAATTAATATTTCAGATTGTAAGATCACCAGATGGTGAATCACGATCTTATGCAATTGGACAGTTATCAATACAACGAGCAGCAGTATGGGTACTAGAAAGATATTATACAGAATTTCCCATTTATAATCCATACTTGGAAAGACTGCCGGTATCAAAATCTGGTAGAAAACAATCAAGCTTCAAATTTTATGAAGTTGATGGAGGAGTAACTAGTGGTGTTCAGTCACGAGGTGGTAGTGGAGATAGAGCAGTAATAACAACTCAAACTCGTCGTAGAGATTCTAGCCATAATGAACGATTTTATGAAGAACATGATTATGAACGTAGAGTAAGAAAGCGTAGAGCTAGGTTAATCACTGCCGCTGAAGAAGCATTTGCACATATTAAACGTTTACATTCAGAAGTGGAGTCAACTCCAAATGCAGGACCTATGGATCCTATGGAAGCCGCACAAGCAGTATTTCCATCCATGGCAAGAGCACTGCAAAAGTATTTAAGGGTTACACGACAGCAACCACGTCATTCCGTTGAGTCTATTCTAAATAGACTTGCCCGATGTTTGGCTCAAGATGCAGCACCACGTGCATTTTTGGAACCTTTTTTTGTAACCAGTCCTGTTTTATCAAATGAGAAAGAGAGACAAAAACGATCGCATCATTGGGCTTTAGTCTGCGAGGGAGAATTACCTTCACGATCACTTGCTAACGGTTGCGAATTTCAATTAAGGCAAGGTGAAGTAGCGCTTTTATGTACAGTATATCATTTACCCCATTTTCATCTCACCGAACAACTCGCACATCCTAAATCTAATAAATTTTTGTTAAGATTAAATTCCGAAACGTCGGTCTAGTAACTTAAAACAGATAGCTCAGCTTTTTTATTTTTTGAAACGGGGGGTAAAAGGATAATTTACAACCTCATATTTGTATTCTTAATGAATACAAAAGTTACTAAATATCAATAACTTTTTTACTGTATATATTTGACAAAACATCGTAATAGTGTATCTATAAGTATCGTGAATTAAATATAATTATAGCAAGCAAATGACACTAAAGCATGCAGAATATAATACTCATAAAAGTGATAAAGGTTTTCTAAAGTATATTTTGTAATGGAAGAAGTTTCGTAAAGAGCAACATAGGTTTTAATGTAATACAGTGAAATCTCGATCTACCATTCCTTGAGTAACGGTTTTCCATATGTGTCCATATTTATTTCATGCAATCCCGAATAATCCAATCCGGAATCGTATATTTTCGCATCTATGGTTTTTTGTATTTATTGTTTAGCTCAATAGGCCTCTTTAAAAACGATATAAGTATCACTGTACAAAATGTTCTCCTTAGTGAAATTATTTAATTTCTGTTTACATGTTTAGATCACTTAAAACTTCATTTTTAATGATTATTTATTCCATCAATTAGTACATTACTAAACAAAAATCAAATAAAACAAGGACCGCTTAAACGAGATTGTTTAAAGAATTCAAACTTTCTACTTAAAAGATGTAAAGTATTAAGTGCTATTCTTTTATTTAAAGATTCCATGTTAGTATATTATTTGCTACTTAATTACATAGTATCTATGTATAAGGTTAGTCGTATATTTTTTATTTAATTGCATCGTTGCAATAATTTTTCTGACAACAATAACAAATGAAAAACAATAGAAATGAAACATTCTGAATAAGAAAATAGTTCATTTTTATAACATATTCCAATGGCATAATGTTCAATTTATATACCACATGCAATTATGGATTTATATATGCATGAAAATTATATTTAAATTCATAACTTTATATTTCACAGAGAGTAGATAATTAATTGTAAACATCATGTTGACAGAATATTTCGTTTAATGTAATATGTGATTTAATACTCTATTTTTTATTTTAAATAATTAAATATTGATTTACTCACATTTAGCACTGAACAATAATACATTTTTATATGCATTTATACAATTTTATATGTATTTATAATATTTTATTTTATATGTTTAAAATGCTATATGTCCTGGTATTATTTAATATAACCATTTTTACTATATTAATTTTCAATTTTATACTAAAGTTTTGTACTGTTGTTTTACAACACATTTTTATCCTGAAAGGCTGATAATATTATATTGCATTTAATTGTACATGCTATTGCGATATATGTACAGTAAATAAGTATAATTCTTTGCATTCAAGTTGAAATATGTATATATGATATATATGATATATACAATTTTATGAATGTATAATGTGCTGATCGGCATAATAACGAAACTTGTTACAAGAAAAGGTTGTTATATTGCAGTATTTTTTTTTGTATTATTCGATATTACCATTTGGATATTAAAAAGAGGTAATTTAATATAATGAATGCAAATTTATACATGCCTAACAAATGTTTAACATATCACAGTTTAAGTAGCAAAAAACGTATGTATATCACTTGCCTCTACCTATAAATTGTATTATTTAATGTTGTAGTAAGTTAAGAATATTTGTGTCTAAGACAAAAGTATTCCCAATTTTATAATTTTGTAAGTATGCAATATTGTTGTGGGTAGCCTTATCCATGAATCTTTTTTTTTATTTATGTGTGAGTGTGATGGATGTATTATTAATAATTGGAATATAAGTTGACTGTATAGTACATATTAAATTTTTTGACATTATGTATTACATTTTTACTCTGTTCTATGTGAAATATAATATGTGAAAAACTTAATTTGATAAGACAGCTATATTTTGTAAAAAAAAAGCACGCACAAAATAGAATTCTAATGTCATAAAAATGCTACATAAAAATAAATAAAAAACTTATTACTTCAAATTTTATTTATAAATCTCAAATTGTTTTATGAAGAAATATTTAAATGTAAGACATATATTTATAACAATATGTGAAAGATCGAAAATAAAATGTTTATTTCCTATATATTCCCGTTGTAGTAAATGTTTTACAAATTTTGTTTTAAATAAAATTGTACACAAAAGAATTAAATTAAAAATTAATTCAAAAAGAATTTTTTACATTCTAATTTGTATATATTATTCATAAAACATTTATTTAATATTTGTTTACAATTTACAGAATATATAAATATTATAATATAAAATAAAGAAATTACAAAATAATAATTCAAAGAATGTAGTGAAGTAATACATCTCTAATATGCGGCACATATTATTTCTAACAAGTTTTATTTTTTTAAATAACATAGTCTTTCTCCATAAATCGATTTTAAATAGGGACTTTCTGTACAAAGAGGTTCGGTGAGTCTTACGCATGCAGAAGAAAGCAATACAAAGCTCCTAATATGGCTAGCGATAAAAAGTCAGGAAAATCTTCAAAAGGTACGAAGTCCAATGCAGAAATATTATCTGAATTTCAAATGCTTCGCAATGAGCAAAGGACAATGGCTAATAAATTGTCAGAAATTGAAATGGAATTGAACGAACATAAGTATGTTTTCTAACCTATATCACCTTTTAAAGATTACTATCAATCTGTAATTTTTTAAATATTATAAGGAGATAATACATAAGTTGTTCAGAATTTTTACACAATAGAATTATACTACAAATTTTATTATAATTAATTTACTTTATTAATTATATATAGATCTTAAAGTAATGAATATTTACAACTTTAATGATTGAACTTTTTAGGATTGTAATTGATACATTAAAAAATATAGATCCTAAAAGGAAATGCTACAGAATGACAGGAGGTGTTTTATGTGAACGTACTGTAGAAGATGTGATGCCTGCATTGGTAACAAATAAAGAACGGGTAAGATGTATTTTATAAATACTTACAAAATTGAAAATTAAAAAAGTTATTTAATTACATGTCAGAAATAAAATATTCTGTGGTTTGTAGTTAACTATAGTAATAGATGTTTTAAATGATCAACTAATGAAAAAAGGAGTCGAAATAAATGAATTTAAAGAAAAGCATAATATCAAAATCAGAGGGCAACAGGACATACAACGACAAGGTGAAGAGAAAGATTCTGCAGAAGCAAAAAGAAGTGCAGTTGTTGTTGATTCATTATTAAGCAATTATGCATAAAAATCAAAGTTTCTTGTTTATAATACATATTACATTTATATTTGAATTATACATTGGTATTTATTTATTAAATCTTCTATAAAAACATTATAGTTAAAATTTACAAAAATTCAATTTTTTAACAACTACATATTTTGTATAAAATAAAAAATACTCAGTCGGTTTTGTTTGATGACACCATTCTGATCTTAGGTAACTTCGTAAAGGTCATCAAAGACCACCATTTATTTTTTAAATGAATCCAATTATTTTTTTTTATTGTATATCCTTACAGCTAATTGTCATAATGTTTTCAAACTGGTATGAAGACTTCAGGTGATTAGTGTATATTATCAATATTTCAGGGTTTTCATAATTAATATATATATATATATTGTCAAGAAACATTAACATCAAGTTCCCAAATTTGTGATCGGCGTATTGCCAATACATATAAAGGCTTCCGAAATATTGATATTACAATTATGTATATTGATCATCTGAGATCTCCAATATAATTAAACAGTTTCTTGTTAATAACTTTTTCAATTAAGATCTATAGAACTTTACGCATCGCCGGAATTATTAGTTTACAAAATATTGGTACTAGTATGTATGTACATGTATTATATAAAATTTGAAAACGTATTATTACTATTTATCTTGATTTTCTACTACTACAATCAAAGCATATGTGTAACTTAAAATATTTTTAAACTTAAAAAGCTAAACAAAAATAAATTCGTATTAAAAATTGTTTATGTATGATTATTATCATAAGTTATAATAATTCAATATATAAAATAAGATATACATACACACATTTAATAAGTATTATAAGATTCTTATTTTTTGCTTACTTTTGATTAAATTTTGTTTTAATATGAATTATTCATTCTTTACACTATTTGTCTACCTTCAAAAAAATTTTGAATTTAAAATAATATCAAGTTACAATTAAGCAAACTGTGGTATAATGTGTTTTATAGTGTTATAAATTTATTAATTTTTTAAATTTGCATTGAACAGAAATATTTTTTCCTTATTAACGATAAAATAACATATTTAAATATTTTTTTCAAAATAAATTTATTTTGTGAAATACAATATAAACATAAAAATTATGTTTAGTCTTTTTTTAAAATTTTTGAATTACAATTTTATGTATGCAAAATTCGTTTCTTATTTTTAAGAAGAGAAATTTACAGCAATAAAAAAGTATATAAATAAGTTTGAATTTTCTCATAAATTATTTATGAATAAAAATTGTGTTATCTTATGGATACATTTTAATATAAATTTACTACCTATAGTAATCACTATATGAAGATAGTAAATATAGTACATTATATAGATATAAAGGCACTATTTGTATTTATTACACAAACGTTAATGTTCACGATTCCACCTCCATACAGTAGCATCATCGCAGACGCACAATAAAACTGAACCATCTCTACTTAAGCTAGTTTGACGTATAGCAGTAGTACATCTCGGATGCTGAAGTGAATAACACCGTGCTTGTCCGGGTTCATCAACTTCTAAATCCCACACATATGTCCTACCCACTTGGTTTCCTAGAGCTATTGTACGCTGCCAAAAATCCATCGAAAATCGTATAAACCATATATCACATTCTTTAAATTCAAATCTATGTAAAACTGTGGCACTTGTTTCTCCATTACGCAGCTGAGTATCTTCAAGACGTCCTGGTTTCCAACATACAATGCAATTTTCACAGGATTTACTTAAAATAAAATCGCCATACCATTTCACGCAATCAACATAATTGCGATGAACATCGCGTGTAGTAAAATCCGGAAAGTGTTGAAGTATAGAATCAAATGGTCTCCCATTACGACTGGGATTGCAATAATAGGATTGCTTTATTGCTTCTTGCACATCTTGTTTATCCAATGACCACAGTTTTAAAGCATGATCCATACCACATGAAATAATACGTTCTCCTTTCATGTCAAAATCTGCACTTAAGACCTCATCTCTATGACCTTCAACACCACCAAATATTGCTATGCATACATCAGTTTTTATATTCCATAATCTAAGAGCATGGTCTTTTGATGCTGAAAGTAATATGTTTGCATCTTTGGGATGAATTTTTAATTCATTTATTGCATGACCATGTCCAATATAGTGTTTGATGCAAGTCATAGTTACAGGGCTAATAACTCTTATAACCCCGCGTGATCCTGCCACTGCTAATAAAGGTTTACCGGAATCATCATAAGTCCAAGTACAAGTATAAAAATTTTCTTCTGGATCAGGATCTGCATAACATTGCCGTAACCTGATATTACCTCCTTCTGGACATTCGTAAATACTAACACGATTGCTTCCTACAGAAGCAAATATTAATGGTTCACCTTCTTTCAAATGGTGATTAAATTGTACCCCAAATAATGGTTGCCCATGATCTTCCTTAACACTACAGCAATATTTATAAAGAGGTTTATCCATACATGTTTTATATTTTGCTGTTTTACTTCTACGTCTTCCTTTTCTTCTATAACGAGCACTACGAGTGGGTGTATCACTACGATGAGTACCTGCTGTTGAATTACTACCAATACTACATTCAGTCTCATCGCTATCATTTTCACTATCTTCCTGACTGGAAGCATATGCTTGACTCTTGCTGGTTGTTCTTTTCATTTTATTGTTAATTGTACAGCTAAATTTTTTAAATTAATGTATTACTAGTCCATTAACAGGCACCCCACTTGTTATACCAAATATACTTTCTATTAAATTCAGTATTCTATTAGCTAATTGAACAGAACCATCTGGTTTCTATAAAAATAAAAATTAACATGATATAATCTAATAACTATTGAATGATTAATATAAAAAGAGTATAATAAGTGAACTTACAAAAATATTGGCACACAAAAGTCGAATATTATATTTTTCTCGTATTTTTGTTGACATATGACAACTCAATCCCATAACATTGGAGATACCTTTACAGTTTACTAGGCATGCAGATCCAGAAATTATATAATATTCATCTATAAGACTTATGTTTGTTTCTACCTTAAATAATAATATATTTCTTACAAACATATATGATAATAAGGATTCAAATTATTAGAAATAAATTAAGTACTTACTTCAGATACAGATTGAGCAATTCCCCAATCAAATGCAAAAATAATGAAATCCACTTCAAGATGAAAATTTAATTGTATAATTTGAGTAAGAATTTCACACTGATGTACTGAAATATGCCAGTTTCTTGCTTTTGCACTTTGATGTAATCCTTCAGTAATTTTGTCACACAACTCTGCAGGTCCTATAATCTACATTAATTTGTAACGTTATTTCTTACATTTTATATATACCACCGCACTTTTCATTCATCTTTTTAAAGTTAATATAACCTTAGCAAAACAGGTATACAAAGTTTTGAATTCATGAACAAAATTACTTACATATTTTAAATAAATACAGCTACTCAAAATATTTATATAATAAACTCGTAACATAAATTAAATTTTTGTAATTATTTTGTTACAATATACAAAAATATAAACATATAATTTGAATTAGAATAAAAATAAAATACAATTTGGTATACCTCAAGATAAAATAAAATACACGTTTCAATTTTTCATTCTTAAGATAACTATATATTGTTTAAAATAACTTGCATTTCAAATAATTCAACAGAATAAAGATAAATATGTAATATACATATTTAAATATTATAGACGTACCAAGATAGAAACTACACAATCATTTTGTACTATACCATGATGCGTAAGAATCTTCGCCATATTTTATTTGCACAAAATGCATCGAAAGTATACGCGTAGAAGTATAAAGTTCACATTGTATAGACAGGACGAAAGAACATACCCTTGTAAACGAAATCAACTTAAAAAAAGAAAAACAATATTTCATTCAAGAAGAATTAATACTAATCGCTTTCATTTGACAAGTTTTTGTTCATTCGGATTCGTAACCAACAGCAACGTGTATGCGCGGTTGCAACTTTTGTGACGTCAAACATATATACACAGTGATTTTTTATTTTGTATGATTATTGAAAATGATCACAAAATAATCATATAAATAATTATTGAAAATGATCACAAGATAATAATGTGAATAATATAAAATTATTTTATGGAAGTATGTTTTACAGAGAAGTACTCAGTCCAATTTAGTCCATTCGGATATTTCGCGGGTACTCAAGTCTCCAAATATTTCAAATACATACAATTTCACATAAACAAGATTTACCAACTGTTTCGTGCAAAATGATTCTACAACGATCAAAACTCCTAGGAAGTATTTAGGAATATCATGTGTAATTGGTACAAATGTACTCCGTTCAGCCAGTTTTTTAAAAACTATTATTACAGAGGTTATTCAAAATTATTATTTATCCTTTAAGTCTTTTTTTATTGTGTTATAAAAAATACTTAATATGGCAGAGACGAAAAGAGTACTTATGATATGTCTAGGTATATTGCAAAATACTTAAATAAATATGAATTTTTAAATATTGTGTGTACCAATGTGATTTCTGATTTATAGGCAATATTTGTCGTTCACCTATAGCGGAGGCTGTGTTTATTGATCAAATAAATAAATTAGGCATAAACGACTTATGGGAAGTGGATAGCGCAGCTTTGATAGGATACCATACAGGTAAAAGCCCAGATCATAGAGCTATATCCACGTTAAGGGAAAAGGGTATCACTAATTATTCCCATAAAGCACGACCAGTGAGTACATTTTTATTACTTAAACTAATATCTTAATAATTACTAATGTAATCTTGTTTAATACAGATCACTGAAGATGATTTCAACAATTTTCATTGGATATTTGGAATGGACAATAGTAATATTCGAGAACTCAATAACATGAAACCCAATAATGCTACTGCTAAAATTGAGCTTCTTGGGAATTATGACCCAGAAGGAGAAGTTATAATAAGAGATCCTTACTATGTACAAACTTATTACATATATTAAAGTAACAATGTAGTTTGGTAGATTTAAAATCATATTTTGTTTGCTACAATAGTTAAATTTGAATTATTTATTCCAGGAATAAAGCTAAATCTATAAGAATTTCATTTACAGGATAGCAACAGTGCTGGATTTCATAAGGCATATGAACAATGTGTACGAAGTGTAAAAGCTTTTTTAGATAAGCATACAGGTATTAACATTATTTTATAAAATTATAATGTAGAATAAAAATATGTAAATATAATTTTTTTATTTTAGATAAAGCATTGTGATGAAAATGAAATTTAGGAATAATTACTGAATTTACAATTATTTAAATATTGTATATTTAGAAAATAAATATTCATTTTCATTTCTTTGGGAAGCTGTCACTACCAGTTGTGAAAACAGCTCAATCATTTCACCATTGATGTTTTGAAAATTGGTAACATATTTTTCTTTTGAACTTTATTTTTGTTAGCACTAAATTGCAATTCATTATCATTATTTGTAATATATTATCTGCATTGAATATCTTACAAACTTAAACAAACTGATAAAATTTAGTACTGCAGAACAATTAAACAAAATTCAATTACATTGTGACTGTAAAACATTTTACTTGCATCAATGAGTCACAAAAGTTGCTTAGTTTACGAAAATAAAATCAATTCTGAGTTTTAGTTTTTGTGCTTATCATTTTACAACTTATAGTGGTTCATATACTACAGTAAATTTTACGAAATCAATAAAGCATGTACTTATGTAAGATATCGATTGCGAAGAAAACAGTTCCGGAATTCTGTATAATCTCTTGAATCATATGACGCAAGAATGCGTGGCACAAGTGGTCTATTTCGTACTTTGTCTGTCGTATTAGTTTATTGCTGTTAATTTTGTAAAACAACTATGCTATAGAAGATATGTATACATATAAATATTTTGTTCCACAAGGTTGTTTTACATAACCTTAAAGAATACTGTAAACTACTGGTACTTTTAATAAAGAAATATAATTGTTCATTGTTCCAAAGATAATAGTTAACAATATGCCTCAAAAAAGGAAAGTATTAATGGTATGTTTAGGTATGTTAATGAATGCTAATCAATATTTAAGTAGGCTAAATACAAACATAGTATCTTTCAAGTTTTTAAACTTTAAATAGGAAATAGTTGTCGTTCTCCAATAGCAGAAGCAGTATTTAATGTTCAGTTAGAAAAATTAAATCTTCGTGATTTTTGGGAAGTAGATAGTGCTGCTCTTTTAGAGTATCATGTAGGTAATGATCCAGAACCTAGAGCTATGTCTGTACTTAAAAAGAGAGGTATTACACATTATACTCACAAAGCAAGACAGGTAAATTAATTATGTTTTTCAAGTATGAGAACAGAAACCATATTAGTTTATATGTTTTGAGATTACGAAAGACGACTTTTATAAATTTGATTGGATACTTGGAATGGATAGTGGAATTACTTATGATCTATGTCAGATGCAACCAGAAGGTAGTCAAGTAAAAATCGAACTCCTTGGAAAGTATGATCCAAATGGAGAATCAAATATACGAGACCCGTTATTTGTAAATATTATTTGGTATTAATTGTTGTTTATAGACTAGTATAATGTAGTTTAACTTGCTTACTTATAGGATCATAACAGTGTTGGCTTTGAAAAAGCGTTTGACCAAGCTACAAGAAGTATAAAATCATTTTTAAAACAACACACAGGTATATTTTTGTACCATGATGTTTGTCACAAATTTGTTTTGGAGTGATATATTAATTATAATGTAAATTTTCTTTATAGATATTGCAACTGAAGAATCAGATTAATTGTGATTAATTAATATGTTATAGTTCAAATGAAAGTTATTTATCAAAAATAAAATAAATGTGAAATATGTAAGTGCAGAGAATATATGTTATTTTTATTTAACTTTACATCCATTTATATAAACTGCAATTATATTACGATCATCTCCAGAATATATAAATTTTTCAAATTTTTCTATCACAGTATTATTTTGAAAATTATTTAAAAGACCAGTACTGGTATCCACGATAAGAGCATCGAATTTTTTACCCACCTCAAAATTTCCTATTTCATTTTGCATTGCAAGTGCTGAAAGAAAATAAAAGATAGAATATACTAATATCACAAGGATGTTTCCCTTGATTTTATAAACCATACCAGTTGCACCTCCTAATGTAGCCATATGAAATGCGTCTATATAATTAAGTGCCTTATAGTTATTCCTACTAAGCTGCAAATATTTTGATAGATCTAATGTTGATTTCATTGTATTTAAAATGCTACTACTTTGTCCTCCTGCAACATCTATAAATTAATAATATATTATTGAAGTGAATTAAATAAATAGCATTATACATATCTGCATACTAAATGATTACAAAATGTTTTCTTACCAGTTCCAAGACCAAGTTTCACTCCCATATTTTTTAACTTCCTAACATCACAGGAACCACTTTTCAAACAAGTGTTTGATGAAGGGCAATGAATAACTGCTGTACCTCGTTCTTTCAATAATGCAATTTCATCATCTGAGAGATAAATTCCATGAGCTAATACTGTCTGAAAAAAAATTAGACTTTTTAAATATTTAATACTAGATAAGGTATAATAATAAAAATAATTATATGCATACAATAGTTTTATGTACCTTATTAGTAAGAAGTCCAGCTGCATCATATACAGCTGAGTATGAAGAATATTCAGGAAACTTATTTTTTACTGCTGTTATTTCATTTAAGTTCTCGGATACATGACTCTACAATATGGAAATAACTGAATACACAATCTGTTTATGAAATACTTTTGGAAACTCTTAAATAGGAATATGATTTTATGTAATACCTGTACATGAAGATTTTTTTCTTTTGTTAGTTTTCCTAATTGTTTCATTAATGCCATGTCACAACTTAGTGCAAACCTTGGTGTTATAATTGGTTTTACAAGAGGACTCTACAACAAATGCATATGTAGAACAATTGTTGAAATTTATATGAATTCTATAACTTTATATTCTGTATCCTACATTTAATGCATTAATTTCTTCTATAAATTTATTGATATTTTTTATAGAGTCTTCTGTATTTTCATAATAACCATCATTGCGATTTTCATTCATACTTATTTTTCCAATAAGAGCACGTTGTCCTAGTTTTATAACTTGTTGTCCAAGTATTACAGATGCTTTCGTATAAAGTGATGCAAAATAACATGCTGTCGTTGTACCTTGCATTATAGTTTGTTCCTGTAATTGTTTTTTCATATTATTTTATTCTTTTGGTACATTAAATTTGTAAATTAAAATTCTGGTACACTAAACTTACCACAACTTTGTGAAATACCCGTTGAGCAAAATCTTCATCTGTATATTTTCTTTCTAATGGAAATGTATAAGTTTCTAGCCATTCTAAAAGCTCTTTATCATATCCAATTCCTATATTGGGAAGTTGGGCAGCATGAATATGACAGTCAATAAATCCTGGTATTAGAAACTGATTACTGGAGAGAACAATCGCATTTTCATCTTCAATGTCAGTTGGTGTTGAATTTATTATTATGTTACTAATCTAAAAATGAACAAATATATAAATATATTCTATATTCTTTCTTTTGCTTTATTAATACCTTTCCATTTTCAACAAAGATTGCACCATGATCAACGACAATCAATTCTCCCCGTTCGTTAGTATGAATAAACGAACCAACAAATACTTTCTTTAATGCAGACATTGTTTATTGTACCTATAAAATTTTCAATATATAAAATTTGATAGAAAATAGTTACAATAAGTTTAAACGTTCAGCACCTCTACATATTTTATACTACTTCTTCGGTTACTTATCTACTTGTTATTTACGTAAAACATCAATTTATCTTTAAATTATTTAATACGTATGTAACAGGTGTTCGAATATTTTTACAGATATATCTATGTTTACATGTACTTCCAGCGACTATAGTATGTATTTATATAGCATAATCTTCACCACGAAATAGCGAGGTCATAAATTTTCTCCAAAGTCGTGTACGAAATTAGAATAAAGAGCTGACATTTCACTCAGGACTTTTTTGAGAATTTAAAAAGTTGGAGATTTAATTTCATCCGATATTATGTTTATTATCATGTGACAAAGGTCCATTTTACAAATTTGCTATTTCGCGATAGAGACTCTAATGCATATCGATTTAACATAAACATTAAAAGCGAACGCTGATAATTACTCTGCGAAGTAATAGATAATATTGTGCAAAGAAATAAATAAATTATTATTAAAAAAATGAGTGGAAAGAAAGAACAAAAATCAGACAAAATGATAGACCCTCATCGAGAATATTTAGATATGGATACCGATGAAGAAGAATTTGGGCGGCAAGGTAAATTATATGCACAGTTTTGAAATTTATTTATCGAAATAAATAAATTATTCTCAAATATTTTTGGCGATTTTCACGATTAAAGTCTACAATTTAATTGAAATATTAATTTCTTATCAATTATTTAATTTTAAAATTCGTAAAAAGATTCGAAAGAGAATTTTAAAATGCATAGCGATAAATATATTCCTAAGTTATGCGGTTTCTCAAAAAATATACCAATTTCTATTAAAAACCAGTTAGTTTCGATTTAAAAACATAAAACCGCAAATGAAACAACAAATGCAAGATACTTAACTGTATTCCAGAGTCCCTCGAAGACGAAGAAGAGGTTTCTTTAGAACCCGAAAAACCAGTATTCAACGAAGAAGAACTAACTACTTTAGTTAGTATAAATTCTCCCAATGCAATTTTTATATCAGAGTAATAGCTCAAGGTCTACAACACGCGCTTAATAACCGCAAAATGAAGTACAAAATGAAAGATACTTACATGTAACGTTAAAATTTGAATATTTACGATAAATATTGAGTACTATAAAATGCTTTTATATTTTTCTTTGTTAGTAATTAATAGCACGATTTCGATAACATGAAAGTATACAAAAATACAATAATATTTGGATATCAGAACGAACTTTATCAAGTATCTGGATACCAGAATGTATAGTATCAACCTGATACTAATACATATAACGAAAATTAAAATTATTTATTGCTTTCACATTAATGGAAACTATAGAAGTCACAAGTATGATTAGATAATACTATTGAAGTGATAACGCTTTAAATGGTCATCTCACTGATGTATCATTATTAACTTTACTTGCGAGATGATTTATGGCGCGTTTTTCAAGATGCACTTTTCAACTTTTTCGTTTGCACATTGATGACTTCGTGTGCAAATACAATCTACTCGTTTTTTGTGAAATTTAAGTTTTTTTATCAATAAACAGTTCTCAACTGTCTCAAAAGGATATATAAAAATCACTATTTCTTAAATATCTGTTTTATACATTCGTTCAAGATCTTTTTTAACTGCAAGTCTCTTAATTCATTATTCTGATTACAGATTCAAACTATAATTGTATTACATTTGTCCAAGATAATACAATGCGTTTTATATTATTATACCTGTTTATTTCGAAATATTTGTGCACTAATTGCAAGTTACCGAATATTTTTACAGGTGAATTATGTAAAAAATTTTACGATAACCCCCGTTCTTTGCGATCCAATATGGAGTGAAGATTCGGACAAAGTAATACGAGACTATTTCGAGAACCCATCGCACCTGGTGCTAAGTACATTCTACGAGGAAAATAAATTGCAAGCTGTTTTAAATGTCCCTGCATACGCTCCCAAGGGATTCACATACTTTTCAAGATCACCGTGGCAAATTTATACGCCAGACAATTTTTTAAACACCGTTTCATTCGGCAGTATCAACGAGAGTTTTGAAAACTGTGTTTTAAAATTTATGGAAAATGTTTATGCACCATTCGCACTTCGTTGCGACGATTATTCATCATGTATCCACTTTAATAATTTTCTTTTAACGAAGTAAATGTTTTATACTGAATATACTTCAAATGTTTTTACGGATTAATTACTTACATATACTATTATTGCTTTGTTTGTTATAACTCGTGCGAATTATTTCTGAATTTTATCAATTTTATTGTTTTTATTATCGTAGCACTACAACTGCAATTTTCCATAACAAACAGTTCTAAGAAACGATCTGTTTTTAAACTTGCACGAGTTTATCGTACACCTAACCGAGGCAATTTATAAACCGATGGGTTTGACTATTTTGTACGTGCCAAAGGAACGTTTGGAAATATTTTCGAAATTATCTAGAAAGAGCGATTATTTCATACTGGGTGAAAATCAGACTACGACTATCTCGGAAGAAGATGAAAGAAAGCGGAAGATGGTCAGCAGATTAGAGAAAATAG
Organism: Megachile ligniseca; assembly: GCA_945859555.1. Taxonomy (NCBI): domain Eukaryota; kingdom Metazoa; phylum Arthropoda; class Insecta; order Hymenoptera; family Megachilidae; genus Megachile; species Megachile ligniseca. Next base: position 3,741,097 of record OX243786.1, read on the forward strand.
TTTGGCACTGGATCAGACAAATGCGAGAAGTAACAGGAAGAACATTGGCCATAAGAACAGTTAATATTATAAAGGATGAAGTAGACCTTTGCAACTCGGAACGTTAGTTTCTTATTAATTTTAATTTTCTAAACAACCCGTTTTACATTATCATACAATACTAACTTACATTACTCTTGTATTAAAAAATCTATTATTTGCAGATTCAAACTTAAAGCAATTGCAGGCTCAACTTCTTAATCCAGAAGTACGATTCATCATTGAGTTACTCAAAGACTTGCATTCACCCATAGCGACGAAATTTGAGAAATTAACTATGCTCGTCGACGCGAAATTAAAAGAAACCTCGTCGAATTTAACGTACCTAAACGTTTTATATGGTTTTTGTAAAAATTTAAATATTCCGGAGGACGTTGAAAATTCGGTAACAGAGGCCTTACTTTTGATAGTGTTCATTTGGACTGAATCACCGTTCTATTCTACCACGTGAGAATAATAACTTATACTTAATGTAACACGCTTAACAATTAGTCTATTTAAAATGAATGTTTACTTTAAACAGATCAAACAATTTATGCTTCAAGTTTAATATTTCAGGAATAGGATAGAAACTCTTTGTCAAGCATTGAGTTCGCAGATAATACATCAATGTAAAGAATACATAAAGCTGGATGTTATTCTTGACAGTAATTCGGAGATGGGTATACAAAATCTGGAAAAGTGTATATCTTGCTGCGACGTTTATAAAACAATTTACAATAATGTATGTAAACAATTTCGCTGTTGAAAATTGTTTAATTTTTATAATATTTTTAGATAGTGATAAACGTTATTCCTCGTATAAATCCTGCTAAAAAATGGAGTATAAATAATGGCGAAGTATTCGATAAAATTGACGCTTTTAAACAGAGATGCAGCGACGTTATCGAAATTTGTCAAGCTTTACTTATATTTGGAAGGTATTTGTATAAACTTAAATCGTGATTAACTTCAATGATTATACTTGTTATCTTTGTTATATTTCAGATGTAATAAAGTAGGATACATCGGAAGTGTTAAAGGAACCGATTACGAAGCTTACTGGCGAGAGATTGAAAACTTGTTTTACGAAAGTTTAAACGAAATTATAGCGGTTCGTGATATCGTATTCGATGTTACGAGATCCGTATGGCTTAGAAAAATTAAAAAATTTCGGTGCATGATACTGCAATTAGAAAATATGACGATAAATCTGATTAACGATATATTTAAAGACGTTAAAAATGTGGAGGAAGGTATCGAGGCGATTTTTGCTTTGCGAAAATTTGAGAGGAGAGAAAGTTTGAGAGAACTTCTGCAAAATAAACGGATACAGGTTTAGCATATTACATGTATCTATCTGTTTCTTTAACAAAATTCATTTATGCTAAATACACAAAATTCACAGGTGTGGAAAATTTTTAGTAACGAAATCGAGTATTGTTATACTAATGCGATTGACGAATCAAGGGAGGAAGCTATTAATACAGAATTGTTATGTATATTCCAATATTTAAAACGTCAATATTCTATAATGGCGAATGCATTGAATTGGATAGGAGAGTATGGCGTTGAGAAGTGAGTAAAATGATCGAAATTATTTAAACACATTTATTGAAATGATAGATCTTCATTTGAAAGTATCTTATTCACTTACGCTAAACATCTTTTTTTTTAAGTATAATTTTACTACATTCGTATCGCTAACAGGACGTATCATGCATAATTTTAGGAGTATCTTACAGCAATGCGAATATGTATTAGATGTAATTGACAAGAGAAGAAAGATGTTTAACATTTACAATAAAAATGGAACACGCTAATGAAGATCTGTGTTACTGGAATCACTACGAAACTGAGGGCATGGATAATTTCTGTCGAAAAAGAGAATGAAAAATAATTTCATTACACTAGTATAGGCTTCCACGGAGAAAATGGCGACGCAGAAGATAAACTTTCAAATTTATAACTTAGACATTTGGGGAGTTAGGAATTTGAGAATTTAGAAATTTAGGAATCTGGGAATTTAGAAATAGTAGAAAATTTGAGAATATGATAGACTTATGCATAACTTTTTGACCGAAGGAAGCCTACACACAGCTGTGTGCATTACACAAAATAATGCAGACCAATATTATTTAAAAATTATATTGTTATAATATTGGACGGGGTACTATATTTGTAACATTTACACTTTACATATATTATTTTCGTTTTAATTTCAAATATATATATCATTAGATAATCCAAGGAAATATTGGGATGTTATTCTTTTTACAATTTATTACTTACGAAATTTTATATTACTTATATTTGTTCTGAATGTTATAACAGCCTTGTAATGCAATTCACGTCGTTATTAATATTGTTCTACCTTTTTTCCTCATTTAAACTCCTAAGTAATATAGCATACATAATGTGATGAAAATTTATGCTATACGAATTCCTTCTTATCAATCACCCTGCCTTCATTCTTAACAGTGTAAAAATAAAGTTTATAATATAATCGGCATAGGATGAAAGAGAAATGTTAGATGGCACTTTACACATTGTGAGGTATTTGAATAGTAACTAAAGTAAATATTATACTTTAGTGATTTACTATATAAAAATTATTTTACATAAATTATTAGAAAACATTAACAATAATAATTATAAATTATCCTCTGTTAAATAAATGATTATAAAGTGATCAGTCAAAAAAAAAGATATTGCAATCCATATCACATAAAGTAAGAAAATAAGATTACAATATTGAAAGATTTATTTGTAAATATAATCTTACAACTTCTTTATAGAGTGTATCTTCTGCATTAAAACTAATCAACTTTGGGAATTTTTAACGTTAAATTGAAACGTACATAATGTCTATAGCAATTTTAATTTCTTATTTGCTGTGAAATTTCAGAAATCATTTTAAAATCCAAATATTTGTCCACAATATAAACTGAACTAATTGCTATTGTTTGCGATTATTATTTAATTCATAAAATTTCATTCCTACTTTTAAATAATTTATCTGTATTTAGGCACAGCATTCATACTTTCATTTTCTAATATGTCTATTAGTACCTTTTACATACTGTGGTCCCTTAAGCAACTCTGAATATGACTAAAAGTGAAAGATGGATATAATTTGGTACTTTACCTTATTAAGATATATGTTGCATTACATTTTTACATTTCCCAAAGTTATAGTAATTACACAGAACATCCACGTGGCATATATTATATATATAACTTTATAAAAAAGGAATATATTAATAACATAAAACATGAAATGCAATTAACGAGTAATATTAGATATAATCCATTTATGGCAATGTACATATATAGGGTAATCTATGTAATTAATAATCTCTGCTGTACTATTATATATATGTATAAACTATACAAATAATAGTATTAATATAATTATTTTTAAATACATAACAAATACAAAAATGCTTCTGAAGAGAATAAGAAAAATAGTATCATATATTAAGTACTATATAACAAATATAGGAAAATGAGTAAATGCATCTGTATTTACGTATGTTAGAATACATATGTAGGCATATTATAAAAAGTTATAATACGATCACAAAATAGGCTGTTAAATATGCACAGAAGTCTACAGATTTTAATATTAAAAAAGAATTTAATAAGTCAACATTAGGCTGTAGAAAGTACTATTGATATAACCTTCTAGAAAAGAAATATACACTACCAATTCTTCAGTGAATCGTTTAGTCATACGATTTTAATGATAAAAAATATATAAAAATAGATCTATTAATATTGCTGAATGTATTCTAAAAATAATATAGTAAGAATAGAATAGCACCATTTGTAAGTTTATTTAGGTTTCATAATTCTAAGTAGTATTTATATTACAGTGAACTGTATTAACTTCAGAAGTTCAACATAGATTACCCTATAATTAATTACTTGAGTACGTTTACTTAGGAACTATTATAAAATTTATACATAAATATTATGTACACTCACTTTCTAATTTTGATTATCGTAATACTGTAATCTACCATTCGCTTAGAGTTTAAAGAATTAGAACACTCTTTTGGCACAAGTAACTTAAACAATAGTACGTATTTGGTTTCCTTTTTGTTCTACTTACTTTTAATAGAATTTTCAATTTGATGCAATTACTAGATTTTCTTGTCCACTGGTTACCGTAAAAATTGGACTACTCGGTGAATCTTTATAATCAAGCAATTCGCTATCATCGCTAAATGAGCTGGTGTCTGGAGAACAGATTTGCTCCAAACGCGATGGTGGCAAAAGAAATATCAGTGAAATGGCTATTATCATATGCCATGCACTGTGAACATACTGAAGAATAAAAGAAAAGATATTATGAACAAAGTGTTTTACTTACTTGGTAAAAAATTTATGTGTCGACACACATACCTGATAATTAGCTTCCGTTTCAACTAAAGAAAACAATAGTAAGCCGACTATTGCCAACATTAAACCAGCTAATAACTTTGATATTCGATCAGGTTTTTTCCATTTTTTCAGTTTGAAACAGCGATAAGCATATGCTCCCATCTACAAATTTTCGAGCAACAAATAATATTGCCACAAATTTTCTCTTATGTTACTTACTGGTATCATAATGCCCATTCCTAGAGGTACCAATATACTGGTTAGGCCCGTCTTATTGGATTCCACCCCAAAAGCTATTATAAGGACTCCAAACATATGACATAATGATACAAAACGAGTAGGTATTTCAGCCATCGCGACAAGCGTTACCCAAAATGCTAATATGCTTGAAAAAAAGTCGCTGTATTGTAAAACCTACAAAAAATGACATAATAAGGATATTCTGTTTGTAATTTAAAGAAAAATCACAGAACTATTGTCAAAACCAAGCACTTTACGTACTTCATATTTAGCAACACAATAAGTCAGAACATGTTGATCACAAGCATGGTACAAAGACGAAAAAAGCATAGTTGCCAAATACACTAATCCTTCGGTATATAATCCGCGCTTAACAGCTAAGTATATAGCAGGTATGAAAAAACCATTACTTAAAGTGAGCATCATTGTTGTTATAAGAAGAGAAGACTCTGAATTGGCATTGGTAGCATCAGTGCATCCCCATCCTTTGTATCCTGTAAAAATGGAACATGTTAGCACATTTCAAGAAAAATATAAATAGTAAAAAATATTTATAAATAAAAATCAAACCTTCGAAACATTTACATGTTGTGTAATAAAGAATATCTCGATGAACTTCTTGACAAACACCGTGATGACCACACGGGTAATTTCCAGGAAATACGCATTGCCTGGTTCGTATATCCAATGATACTAAAATCTCTTCCATTTCACAGTTTACAGGTCTCCTAATTTTTTAATAATATCATTTTTGTATTTTTTTATTAAGATTTAATTATGATTTCAATGTATCGCCTTACCCATTAAAATGACACGATGCGTGTAAAGCAATATACCAAGTATCAGGTTGTGGATACGGTATTAATAAGCTTGCATCGTGTTTGTCAAATGAAGATAAATTCATTAACATCCTTGAATTTTCACATACGATGTTGCCCATAAATCTATCTGGAACGCGTCCACGGCGAATACAAAGAATAACTTTAACTAGTTGCCTTGTTGCAACCTAAACAATATAAAATTTATCGCAGTTGACTTAAATGTAAAATTATGTACAAGAATTTCTGTTATTATCGTTTACCTTATCCATCTCCAAATGTACACTTATATCGAGTGTACCGCCAATATCAACCAAAGGTAAGATATCAAACTGTGTTACTACTGGATGTATATCAGTTAACATTACCCAAGAAGTTAACCATTCTCTACCCTACAAAAAATTTATATATATATATTCTATATTTCAATAAAGAATGCATAATTATATACATTAAACATTTCATACCTGCAATAAATAAACACCAGAAAATGTTTGTGAGTGCTTAATTCTAGCCAATTGATATCTTGGAACACATGGATCATCCAAATCTTCATCTGACATACGAAATTCATTTTTGATAAGATCAACTCCATTGTATGATTTATTACTTTTATTTTCATCGTGATGTAAGTGTTTTGTTAAATCCTTCATGTGCAATTGAGCTAATGCTTTAGAAAATGAAGGTGCATCTAAATATTGTCTTACAAAAGACTTTTCTGTTATTCTGATTGGACATTCTGAAAATAATATGTAACAAAAACAATTTATGAAATCAAAGATAATATTAAGAGAGTATTGTAGATAACAATTACCTGAAGTAACAACTTTTACATTTACTTTAATTATACTATCGGAAATAATCATTAAATAGTAATAGCTGTCCTCATAAGGAGAAGGTTCTGTAAAGACATATGAATCTAACATAGTAAAATTTCCAATTTCATTTTGTTCAGAATAATTATAAACAGGTAGAGAGCGTCCTTGCAAAGCCATATTTTTAATGCAAACTTCATGGACACTATGAGATGTATATACAGTAAAATTACAACCCCAAATATGTACACGAAACTTCCACGTCCCTGATGGTATGTATATTCTATAAAAAGATTTGGAATATTAGGAAATTTTAACATTATTAACAAATAAAATATAAATGATCACACTTTTTACTTGTAATATGAAGTAGTTCCTTTTGTTTTTAATGTAAACTGGTAACCAATAGGTATATTTTCAATGCTATTAGTTTGTGTCCAAATAGCTACAGAACCTATACTGTAATGGCATTTATGACCAAGTCCCTAAAATATGAAAGATTACTACTGAACAATATTTTTATAATAAAAGTAAATATATACCTGTTGTTGCACTTTCTCATCCCAATGGGATAAATATGCCCCAACAAACCAATCTCCAGCTTCTGGCCCATACACTGGCACAATCGCAGTAGTTTTTGGTTCAAATGTTGTAACTGCAGAAACTACTATTGTATGATTACGTTTGGGATACATATTATTAGGAAACGTATCATTATTTACAGATATCACAGGGTAACTGCCCCATTGTAAATATCTAGAAATTATATTAAAAATAAATATTGTATCATAACACTGCATTTGAAAGGAAACACCACAAAGTAAATATTTACATATGCACTTTTCTTTCTGGGCAATCTTGTCTATCCATAAACGCTGCAAATTGCCAAGTAGCTCTGAGCACCTCCTTCGGAACTGTATAATGAAACATCGCAATATCTGAATAACTTTTGAACGAATGTAATAATCCTTCTTGACTTGCTTCTGGCATGGTACATTCCCTTGCTACAAATACAGATTATTTATAAAAGACATATATTTAGATAATTCTCATACAATATTAATATCAATGCTTTTAATAAATTATAGTCAGTAAAAAAACAAATATCATTACTGAAATGTTGATGAGATGTATAAATGATTTGTTTAAAAATTTACCTGGAAAAAGAAGCAATATTAAAAGAATGTCGAATTGGAGGATCATGAGATATCGCCTTGGAAAATAACATATCGGAAGCATGATAATTCTTTTTGACATCACAAAAAAATGAAAATTTCTTTTGATCCGATGCCTCCATTCACTGCTTATTAATTGTCTATCATTTTCTCGGTGTTGTGTTAACTGTACATTTTGCACAGACAATAGATAACCGCGACTAGACCGCAGTGTTTGCGTATTTAGTCGGATAGTTTATATGGGTTTCTTTCGATCAGCTGTAGCCATGTAGTAGACGACATATACAAATAGCAAAGGGTGGAGTGGATACAAGGGATGGTGATTTTACCGGCAGTCTAACATAGACATCACCGCGATATTTTAAACTTTGAATATCATAAACAAAAGAATATTAGTCCAGTGCAAAGATTTGAAAACGGGAGTCAAATACGTCACAGAACACTTTTTTAAAAATTAATTTTCTTGTATAAAAATGCTCTTAAGTTATAGTTACATTTTTGTGGTATGTTCATTTTCTTCTATTGTTGTAATTGAATTTTTAAAAGATAATATCTTTATTTTGATTGAGCTTTTATTTAGGAAAGAAAACATACCTCTGTCAATGATGATATAACTTTGTAGTTATTGCACAAATAAAATGCTTACATAAAGATTCTACTTGAAGGTCTGTAAGCTATCTATGATCTAAATAGTGACTTTATGACATCACATTTTTATCTCCTTGTATCCATTTCTAAAATGTGGGTCCTGACCTACTAATACACATGCTAAATATATGATAAACTTATTATTTCATATAATTTTATACTATGCACTTTATTAAAATACATTATAATATAAATATGTAACGAGTTTTATTAACATTTATCATTTAATATTCGACCCGACTTTTATATTACTCGAATGAAAACATTATTGTACAATTCGTAGATGTTGTAGAAGAAAAAATTTGTATAAAAAGGGAAAGTTATAACAACCTTTCCTACATCATTTACATTATTTCAAGAACAATACAAATGCTAATAACTGCAGACTAAGTAATCAAACTACATACAGAAAATATCACCTTACAGCTTCCATTACTCTATCTAATATGAAATGTTTTCATCTACGACACGATAAAGTATCATTACCTAACTGAACATGAACTCATCACATCTTTATAGATTGATAACTTAATAATAAAGCAATATAGTCAACAACCGACATGCACAACACATAATTAAATTTCAATATCCTCTTCTGCAGCTGGTAGAATTACCGACGTCACAGTTACAGGTTTTGCCTTCGATTTCTTGCAAAGTAAGATCTCTACCTTTCCCGATATGATGCCCTTCAAAAGTGCTTTAACGACTAAAGGAATCGGAACACCGCTCGGCAACAATGGTACATCCAACACTCGTGGTTTCACATCCGTATTTTCGCTTCTGCAGACGATGTACAGATCCGTATCGGATAACTCGTCGGATATATTCGTCAGCAAGATACGAATTTGATAATTTGGACCCAATCCTAAAACAGTTGCCTCCATGGTGATCGGATGAGGACCCGTATCCTGATTTTCGTTTAGAGATTCGAACGCTTTCTTAGCTACCGTTAATCGCAACCGAAGAAGACCTTGTTGAAAAGCAGTGTGGATCTTCTTTGCTTCTGACCTTTCTCTGACTGTTTGCTCCATAAACAGCTTCGTTTTCTTTGGTATCAAAAATTTGGACCCGTCGTTTGGTGCGGAGGTGATCATTGTATTATGTACACTGAAATCCGCGGTTCGTTTTAGAATTTTTACGCATAGACCACCGCCTACGGTGACCATCGCCATGGTCCGCTCCTCTTGACCCATTTTACCGTACTGTATTAACAAAATAAAAATAACAGAAGTTATATGTTATATGTTAATAATAACAAATTCTTTTGTTTTTATTAATATCTGGACCTCAGTTTGTTAAACATTGTTGTCCCTAACAATTAATAGGAGCATTACCTTCATAGCAGACACTGGTTCCATAATCTTCAGCGTGTCTACATGGTGCTTTCCATCGTACACACGAATACCGTATCCAGCGGTACTCACAGCGAGCAAAGAGAGTCCACTTTGGGGTACTGGTAAGCTAACTGAATCCAAAATTGCCCCAGGAACATGAACATACCAAAGTTTAATTCCCTACACAACAAATTCATCAATTTCTCTTTCATCGATCACAGTTTAAATATTAATTAATTAATTACAAAAATTAAACAATGATACCTTCCTGGAGAAACCAACTAGGGTACCATCCATAACAGCAGCCACAACACCATCATTACTAAGGGTTGAAACAGCTACAGCAGGTGCTGGTAACTGTTCCCAGAGTTTCACAGGACTTCCTCTTCGTATTGTACCTATTTTACCGTCTCTTCCAACAATTAATATCCTGCCATCACCCGTCCATAAGCCAGTGCAGGCAAATGCGACTGGTGGCCACTTCACCGAGTGTTTATCCATTACGGTGAACGTTCTGCAATATAAACCATACTCTATTGTTATATTGTTGGAACACTATTTTCAACTCGAAAATCATTCATTATAAATGACAGTGTATATCTTAATTAAAAGAAATTTAATTCTTAGGTAAAGGAATTGAAGTATGAATTAAACATCAATTGTTAATCACTGTCCAATTAGATAAAAATGATAATTAATTATTTTAAGCTACAAGGCTACATTGTGTAAGTAGAACCGAGCTTTTACCGAGGATCTAAAACGAGAACTTCTCCAAATTCCGTGCCAAGTACAAGACATCCACTGGCTGGATTGTTCCAAGAATCTCTTCGTATAACAGAAATCGCGGTCAAAGCGTTACTTTTAATAAGAGGAATTCTCTTGTACTGTTCCACGAAGCTGGGCCTCAAGTTTGGATCCATAGACAGAAACTTCAATGTTCGTGGTGAGATAAATCCCGCTCCAAGCTCCTTCAATAGTAAATCCAACTCGTTGGCTAACGTCAATATATTTAGTTCATCCTCTAATCCAGCCTTATGCCAAATCTGTGAACAAGTTTATTAATTTCAAATCGAATGAAACAATGAAAAGACTTTTCATACTTCGCGTTCTTTTGGATGCACGTCGATGAAGGGTAAGGTGTACTTGAAATATGGTCTCATGTTTTTGAAGATGAACACACTGGATCCAACACCCACACCTAACACGGATGATCGAGGTTCTCCGTTTTCCGTATAAAAGCCGACCAATCCGCAAGGGGCATTCACCATGTTATGCTCTGTTACTTGATCACCACCTTTGTAAACTCGTATCTGATACATAATAATTACATTCTGTTACATATATTATCTTGTAAACATAAGGTCGTTTGTAAGACAAAATGAAGCATGAAATTGCACATTCTGTAAGGGTTACATTATTTTCTAAGAAAACTAGTTTCTTCTCTTGTAGATTTGCAGAGCTTAATAGTACAACAAAATGTAATATGTGCATCTTTCTAATTTAGAACCTCAATTATGAAACATTACTTTAGAAGAATTAACAGCAAGTGTTCCTAAGTCGACGCAGACGAGTCTTGCATCCCCATCGCCGGTGACATCGAGCATATCAACCCCATTTGGCAAAGTATACAATTTGGCTCCTGGTTCCCAAAGTGCTTCGAGCCATCTACTCGCACCGAGACCGCTAACATTATGTTCGGCTCTGAAAAAAATCAAAATATGCGTGAAAAGTTATAAAAATTTAAAAACTTTATACTTTTATAATACTATATTTTGACATTTCGAAATTATCACATTTTCAAATTCCCAAATTATCCAATTTCTGGATTTCTTAAGTTTGAACACATCAAGTCAGTTGTCTAATAAATATAATCAATCAATTGCTATGTACGGTGAACAACCTTCACACCTACACGCGGTGTCCCTGATCGTTAAATCCTTGAAACGCACAAAAATTGAAAATAAAAATTATCGTTTGCCCTTTACCGTAATCCGTGCATGCTCGAAGTCTTCTTTAACGTCTGATAGAAAATTACTTTTGATTAAATTTTAATTGAAACACATCAGCCGCACTTTTCTGGACTTTCCATATGCGTTCTATGCACCCTGTTGTAATGCGGTGGAACAGATCGTCATATTGCTACCAATATGTCCAGCTTTTTGAAAATGTTTCTTCTCGAAACGAGACCGGTCGCGTATCGACACAATTTTATCTTTTGAACGAAACAATGATCGATCATATCGAAAGATCTGTTTGTAAAATTTGTTAAACGATGCAGCGGTGTCGGCGAATGATGCTTTGTTGTGGACACTTGTAGCCATAGTAATGCTCACGTGTACAAAATATCAATGATCGCGCATTACGATTCATACGTGATATCAGGAACAATGTTAAATTATTCTGAAATTGAAACAATATTTTTATAATATACCATGTTTTTCAAATACGAAATATAAATATGTACTTCTTTACTCTTTGTTTCAGCGAACTACATTCGAGCCCCAATTTTAAACTGTTATAATATTTTTATTTTTATTTAAATTTAACTTAGAATATTGATAAAGTAAAGAAATCTCAAACGCTCTGAGTACTGAAGAGCAATGTTGACGCTTGTGTAGTTCACCATTAAAAACATAGAAATAGAAATATTTAATAAATTAAAAAGGTTGTTACAATTTTAAACTAGTTTGTGAATTATAGATTTTACTGTATAAAAACTGCTTTTTATGACACGAAGTATGAACAATCTTAAAATAACATTATAGATCGATAAACTTTTAAATTTCGAAATTTTTAAATTACAAAACTTTCATATCTAGAAACATCTGAATTTTTGAATTCATAGATTTTCAAATGTTTCAATTCAAAAATTTCGAAATTTTCAAGTTTACATTTCTCGAAATCAGAGGCAAGTAGGAAACTCTTCCCTTACATATCTTCTTGGAAGACAACGTTGCACCCGAATGTACAAACGTTATTTTCGGTTGTTATCTGAATTAGCGTTGAGTTTTGTTTACTTTGAAATTCGAGTTTTCGAGATTGACCTCATAATATGTAAACACGATTTCGTTGCTAAATATTCGAAGCTTCGTTCTGTAGTGTTAGTTTCTCCAAGGATAATGTTGGAATTCAAGGTACGATGAGGCATGTAACGGGAAAAGAAAAGATCAACTTATTACAAAATGGTAATCGGAATAAATGTGGAGATTCGAGTACCTGGGACCATATCGAGTCTCCACAGTTCGTTGATTTCTCCAATTTACCAGACGTAGGAGATTCTTTCTTCAGTAAGTAAAGCAAATTATATCCCTTCTTATATGGGTGACTTAAATACGATCAGAAAATAGATCCATGATTTTACGTCTCCTTGATTCTTCTTTCAGATAAAGTAACCGTGGTTGTAAGCACACCAAATCCAAGGTTGAATAACGAAAAACTTCCTAATACAGTTGCAGAAGAGAATACATTAATCGCGTAAGAATTTATCGACGTCTTTGAACGTAATTTGTTTTTTCTTCTTAGACATAGAAATATATTTCATTTGATTCCAGGTCCTTTGATAATTTCTCCTTGTCTGGTATAAAACACGACTCATACAACGATGGGAATGACACTGTCAAAGAAAATTATGTGGTTCACAATTCCTCTGTTAAATTGGTATGTGCCATCAATTGATTAGATCATGGAGTTTTAGAATATGGGTTGTGACCCGCTTGAGGATCGCAAGCTAATTTTAAATGGGTTGCCTTTCAGTTTTTAACTTTGGGAACTTTGAAATTTTATAATATTGAATTTTTTAACTTCGGTATTTTGAAACTTCAGAACTTTGGCTAATGTATTTCAATGAATTTTGGGATATATTGTATCGATTGATAAGCGTTAAAATTTCAGGCGGAGATCAAAAATGAAAAGTATACTAAAACGAAGAAACCACTGAACACCATGATAAATCCATTTACATTTGCAACACGCGATAAATACATGGAACAACGTAAACAAGAGCGAATCAACAAGGTACAATATATGATATAAATTAAACATTAAGATTTATTGATCGATTAATTATTCGCAGATATTAGAACAAGAGAAAAAGATAAAAATATTTCGCGCAAATCCTGTACCCAAATTTTTGAAAACTCGGTTAGTTCAGAACAATAATAATAATAATGATAAGAAGAATGACCAAAAAGCAAACGGGAATATTAATGGAAAAATGACAAAAACAGTACCTTCTGCTAACCAAGTTCAAAAAAATACCGAGGTAACTGTAAAAAATTTCTATACAAATAAAATTGTGTTTCATGATATATAATAAATATTTTTTCATTGTAAAATAATGTAGGCTCAAAAGAAATCACTAATGTTACATTTTCCAAGAACAAAAGTTCGACCAAAAACACCCCCTTTACAAACTACAGCTCGAGCGCAGCAAAGAAAACGTTTCGACGAAGCAATAAAAGAGAAAGAAAAACAGAGAGAACAACTTAAACAAATGGTAACAGTGTTTTTTCTCGCAATATTTCATTAATAATAGTCTCTGTAATAAAAAATCATTTACTTTGCACGTGTTTATAAATTATTATTAATAGGAAATTGCTGCTAAAAAGAAACAAGAGCAAGAGGAACTACTGCTTCTAAGAAAACAAATGGTTCACAAAGCTCAACCTATTCGAAACTATAAATTAAACTTACCACCAATTGAAAAGAGACCATTAACAGATCCCGTAAGCCCAATAACGTTAAAACGACGTCGTCGATGATAAACATTTTTAAAAAATACAGTTAAGAAATGTATAGTAGTAATTAGTTTCAACGCTTAGTTTTTACTTCTTCTTTTTATGGAAAAATTAGTTTATTTATATTACGATAAGCATTTTATGTTGTTTAATCCATTATATAATTTTATATTAACGTATACGTATATATACATATACATTTTGACTCTGCAACGTTCATGAATAAAGCCAATGTTTTAATTATATTTTTCATTTTACAACCTGTAACTATCGTTTTAAATACGATCATTTATGTATACACCAAATATACCGAATAATTATTAGTGGAGGTATTGATTGAACATTTTGAATGGGAGTATGGAGATATAATCATATTGTAAAGAAGATGAGATGTATTTGTTTCATAATATAGATTTACGTGCTTATCACAGATTTTACTGGATAAAACATTAACAAGTATACATGTTAACACGAAATAGTTATTTAACATATATAACAAGCTCACTATATTATAACATACGTATAACATATATAGATACATATATAAATGTATTCAAGATCGCCAAGGCATTATAATATTATAGTGATAATTCTAATACGATTTCATTCAATATCATAGATTCTTATTTCTCTGAAAGCATGAAGTTGTACTACATAAATTGTCAATTTGTACCTTCCTTTTTTTTTTTTTTTAAGTAATGAAATGCTCGTGAAGCCTGAACTTCATTTACTATTACTACAAATAACTTACATTACAATTTAAAAGAAAATCATTTTTTATAAATGACCAGCTTTTTAAGTACGATCAATGGATTGTAAAATAAGAAAAAAAGAATAAAGTAAATTGTACATTCAAAAATAGTTCCAGATTATTATGAATTCATAAAACGTAAGTGATAAATGAAATGTATGTAAGTGATAAGTAAATAGATTTTATATAAAACTTTAACCAAGTCAGAAAAAAATTGTTTTGAAACATCTAGAAAATCTACCGATGAAAATTATAAAAGTCTGTCAGTCTTCTTTCAATATGTACTTCATACAGTATATAAATATAGATAATCTTAAAACAAAACTACGTACAACAGCACGCTTTGTTATGTTTTTTTAAATTTAATTACGACCACATATACACACACATCGTTTTATAAATTTGAAAATTGAAAGTCGTACAGCAAACTAATCAATTTGATACTCAAAAGAATTTCTTGCATTCGAAAATTGAAGACTTGTTCACATACAGTGTTTGATTTTAAGAAATCTTTAATTCTACATTAAAATATAATATAATAAAATATACTAAATTATATTTAAAACTGAAAATAAATTACACTTTTAAATATATGTATAAAAAATGATATTGTTAGTAAGAAATGGAACAATTAATTTCAAAGGTCTACATGTTTTCAAAAATACCTGTGTATACATTGAATTAAATATAAAAAAGAAAACATTGTATAAAAAATAAGCTATAATACATTCATAAACATACAAATGCAAGTATAATAGTATAATACTTTATCAATACTATGTGTCACAAACGCAGAATATAGTTTACAACCTCCTAAAAAAGTAAAATCTAAAAGAGATCGTAAAATATAAAACAATTTGCAATATACTTGGCACTTTAAACCTTGCTTATATCATGATAGATATAATGCATATAGTCTGCATAACTGACGTAGGAAGCCCAATGAATGTTAATAATAGATAAATGTATAAATAATTACCTTAAACTATTTTGAACACAGCCAATGACACATTAGTCGCGGATAACCATAGCTCTATATGAGACACAAGTTACATACAAACAAGTAAATTTTTCAATTCAAAATTTACAGAAGCATATACCACATTATAATCATTTTTTGCTTAAAATATATTTTATTACTTGACTTCCTTTATTACTGAAGTAACGCCGATGTTGGAGATGGAGGTAGTGATGGTGACGGTGGTTGTCTCGTGGTAAAAGTCTCTATTTCGTTACAGTGAAATTGACATACTGTACTAGATGTACTTAAAGTAGATTCTGACCACATTCCTCTGCCCTTAATCTTTCTTCTAGTTCTGTTATTATCTGTATTTTCATTAGGCACATTTCCAGACTTTCTTTTACGAAAGTAGCTCCATAACAAATTTAATCTGCAACTATTACAGTCAAGTAAAGACTATTTAAAAAACTGGTTGTACGTATATTTGAATAAAAGAATAAAATTATTCATTAAAACATTCACCTTGGATACTGAAACTGGGCAAACTCAGATGATGGACCTATTATTGCTAGCACTGGACACAAAAAAAATGTAGCATATATCCAGCTTACAGCCATAACAAGTAATAAAAATACACCAATCTGTATATATGCCAGTACACACGAAGGTAACATGAGGGCACCAGCAACACCACTTGTAAGAGCAGCCATTAAAGTTGGACCACCCATTTGTGTTAGAGCTGTTTTTACTCGGTCCTCTCGTTCTTTAGAAACGCATGTCCTATAACTGACTACATAATGCAAACTAAAATCTACAGCCAAACCTGAAAGCAACATCAATTTCATTATACATGTTACTGAAAATCGTACTATATATTAACAGTACCTATAGCTGTTGATACTGCAACGCTTTCTAAAACATTTAGTTTCCAACCAAGAAGAATTAGGCCAGCAATTGTTACTATAATCGCTGCACCAATCGTTACAATCGCATACAAACTGATGAGTGGATTGAATGTCACGAAAACTAATACTGTAAGAGCTAGGATCAACGAAACTCCCATTGCCCAAAGTGTACCTTCGTACAATGTTCGTTGCAATTCATAAAATTCCAATCTACTAACAAACCACCCGCCACGCATTCCGACTGGAGCATTTTTTAACTGATCTTGCATCCAATTTTCAACCTATTAATTTTTTTAAAATCAATTTAATTTTTAATCGTATTAAGTTATAAAAAAATTTCTGCACAGAAGTGTCTTCTGTAATGTCTATTATTAAACAGTGGCTAAATTACAGGCTAATGTTATTATTTAATAAAATTAAATATTTGTAAAAACAAATTCTGTGCAGAATTTTTTTACATTTTACATTTTTGTAAATGTGTACCTCATGAAAAAATTGATCCATACTTAAAAAGGAAAGACTGTAGTTATATGTACTGTCATATTCGACAACCACTGCTCTAATTTTAGGTAGTGGCATTGGTATCAGATTCGTTTCATTTGATATCTGCAGTTGGGTAAGACTTGGTTCATTTAAAAATTTTAATCCGGCGTAAACACCATTACGAACCCACAAGTATGAAGGAGTTCGATATAACTCAGCATTAGCTTCAGCAGCACATTGTTGCAAAACACTGGAATTATACGGAAACGTACTGTTTTCACAACATGGCATATAATTAATACGAGGATTGATAGGATCTTCGCAACGTCTTCGCATCCAGTTATGAAGTCTGTCTATAAAGCAGTTAGGAAGTAAAGGTCCTAAGGTCCCACGATAAAAAGGTTGAGCTCTCAAACTGAGGCAGAACTTTTCAAGCCATAATTGTGAATCTGGATCTGATACATCAAAAGATTCGTCCCATTCTGGTGTACCAATTAAATCAGGATCAAGATAATTGCCATTATCGATTGGTTTTATACCCCACACAAATCTAAGCGGTAATACATCTCCATTATCAATCTGAAATTACAAACTTTTTATTAATTTTGAAAGAGTTTCTTCAAACGACACTAGACTAAAACATTTCTACGTACTGATTCGTGCTTCTCAAACCAGAATTTTCGAGAATATATTAAATCATATTTTTCAAACGGATGAGAACTATCAAATAATTGGAAGTCGACACTATCGGGCAATTGTAAGCCTGGATATTGAAAAACAATGATGCAACATATCACTGCTATAATACTCAAACTCAATAACCAGTACCATCGGAAATTAATAACTATTTTTGTAAGAATGGTATTAAAATTATTTGTTATTCTATCCTTAAATAATCTTGAAGGCCGAATAATCTTCCGCGTTATAAAATTTGCAGGTGATAAAACACCTAATCTAAATCGTTCTGACACGACTACGCACGCTGGCAACCAAGTAACCATCAGAAAAAAATTAGCGATAATAGTCATTCCTGAAAATAAACTATAAATTTTTATAATTAATAAGGTATTCGTAGTAACTGTTTATAATTATTTTAATATTTGTCCAAGTATATTTATACCTGAAACAATTGATAGCTGTAACATTACTAACAATTGACGCAAAAAATGCTACCGCAGTAGTCAAAGATGTAACGAACATAGATGGAATAGCATGTTTCATAGTTTCTTGCACTAAGATAATTATTCCATTGTTAGATATTTTTTGTGCTTTTCCTTTTTCCCAAAGTTTACAATATATAAATGCATCATCTGCACCTATTCCTAAAAGTTAATAAGATTATGCATTTTCTGTATTTTATTACTAAAAATGATACTATAATTATATATTTCATAAATTCTTACCTACAGCAACAATAATTGCTAATAGATTCATAAATGGGAAAAATTTTACATGTAAAACCAAAGTGTACAAAGCATATGAAATGCCAAGACTAAAAATTACGGCGATAATTGTTGCAACAGTTACCAATAGTGAACTAGTATATGCCCATATGCAAATTGTTACAAAAACAAAACCAGTCAGCAACAGAATAGAGTCTGCTACTAACAATCGATCAAACAATGTAGTTTTTAAACCTAATTGCATTCCTTTAACACCAAACTTTCCATAAGACAAGCCACCACTGTTCAATTCTTTATAAAAATCTAAAGTGGCAGAG
Source organism: Megachile ligniseca (assembly GCA_945859555.1). Classification (NCBI taxonomy): domain Eukaryota; kingdom Metazoa; phylum Arthropoda; class Insecta; order Hymenoptera; family Megachilidae; genus Megachile; species Megachile ligniseca. The sequence continues at coordinate 3,760,090 of OX243786.1, forward strand.
CTTGCAGCTATTGGCAAAAATATCATTGCATATTTCAAAGTCGAATTTAATTGATTTTGAGAATTTTGTTTCTGCAATAATAACATTAAATATTAAATGTTTTATGTATTTATGATAATTTTTTATCATTGATAGTTACTTGACTTACAAGATTTAAAACAAAGTCAATATCCAATAAATAATGCAGCAAATGGTAAGCTGCATTATGCATATAGCACTCAAGTGGAACATGTCTTTGACAATTCAAATCTTCTGCACAATTTGACGTCAAACGACGATTTTGATAATAATAAGCGCATCTTTGTAATAGAATTTCTACACGATTGAGATCATTTTCTGTTACTCCTAAACAGGAACTCCGATTAGATAAAAGTGCAACATAATTTGCTGGTGACCAACTTCTACAACATTTTTCTGCTGCATTATTATATTCTCCCTGTGTTTGACATAAAGATGGAAAGTAAGGATTTGAACGAATCTCTGCATCAATATGACACTGTGCTAATACACCTTCCATTGACCATAAGTTTGTATCTTCAAAATTTCTACCAATGACAACGCGTGCATAGGCAGAAGAGGGTAAGTTGCAAAAGAAATTCTCGCTGTCAATATGATCTTCATCTTTGTAATCCTTCATTATATCAAATGTCTTCTTATTTTTTAATTCTATCAACTCTTCCCATTTATCTTTAACTGCAACTTCAACCTTATTTGTTTTTAGTTTGTTACTAGTTATTTCCTTCTGATATTTTTTTCCTCCTTTCTTTTTATTCTTAGGTCTTTTTCTAACAATACCCTGACTCATCCAAGTATGATTTTGTACATTAACTGGGTTCTGTAAGTTCTAAAATATAGTATTATATCATTTATGAATACAATAATGGCAAGACACAACTACAATGTTTTAAACAATTTGTTACATACACAATTAATATAATTATACTGACATTTAATCCTTAATAGAAGTACCTGTTGATTTCGTTGTTGTACATAATAATAATATTCTAAAGGATTATCGATCAGTTGTCCTCTTGGTTTACTTGCTTCTAATAAGTTTTGCCAAGCAATAAGCCGTTGTGCTAATACAGTACCTCTTGCTTCAAACCCCTTAATAAAATATAAAAAATATAAATTAATGTTAAGAAACAATGTATATATATATATATTTTTTGCATATAAATTATATGTACTTACTAATTGTGGGTCAGAGAAATCAGGAAATTTTTTGACAGCCAAAGGAACAATTAAGCATGTTGAAGAAAATATAAATATTGTTGTCAAAATGCTATAAGGATAATGAGCTACGACACGAGAAAACCACCACACTTCCATTTTGATAATTATATTGTATTTTCCTTTAAGTCATTTTATTGAAAGTGTTGCTAATTATAAGGTGTCATGTTAGTTTACTTTTTTATTCTGAAATTTAAACAGTTCGCAGTAAAAATAGAATCTTGCAGCCTAGTAAATATATATATACTTTTGAAAACAATTTCTTGATCATGCAATTTGGATGAAGCTCACTCTACACCAATACATAACATAAACAGTTGTTACATAATATTTCAAACGGTTTTATACTGTTTTATTAAAATAATTTTCAGCAACTCAGAAACGTTTTTTATATAAACGTTTCATTCATTATTTTACAGTTGTAATATAAGTGTAAACATACAAAGAATACAGTTGACAACCACTGTTTACTTACATATATGGGAATTTTAATAAAATTGTTTACAAAGAAGCTCTATTTTATGCAAAATGATGTAGCATAATTCTCTAATTTAAAAAGGGTAAATGGACTGTCCACTTTAAGGGGTGGCACGTGTTTACATCGAAAGCAACTACCCCCCTCTCTGCCGCAGCCAGTGAAAATACAATGTTCACACTAAAAAAATACTAATCGACGTATTTTTATTAGCTGTATTCATCTATGCAGTCGCATTAAATTACTTAATCTCTTTCTTTGAAAAACAAATGGAATAAAAAAATTGTATTTTTGACATTGAAATCGTAATACTTTCTAAAACAACGGTTATTTTAAATTACTAAAAATACTACAAAATTGCTGTAAGTTCAATTTTAGTAGCTTAAGTTTCAAATAGTGCTAAAGTTAAAGTATTTATAAAAAGAAAAATTAAAGGATTGTTTTCTTCAGTCTCTTGAATAGAGATACATAATGCACATGCGCTTTATATGCAGCGCATGTGCATTATGTGTTATCGTTGAAAAAAACATTCTTTATTTTATTTCAATAAGTACTTTAATTTTAGCAATATTTGAAACTTAAATAAGTGGAACCAGACTTATAGCAATCTTTTGACGTTTTGAGTAATTTAAAATATTCGTTATTTCAATGTTTGAAAGAAAAGTTTTGTATTCTATCTTTTTTTCGCAAACGAAATTAAATATTGTAAACGAAATGCATAGATGAATACAACTAATCAAAATACGTCGATTAATCTTTTTAACTGTAAAAATTGCATTTTTGTACATCAGAATGGTGGGGGTAGATAACAGATCCTCCCAAAGCCAACCATTTCTTTCTATAATTGGAAGTGATTGAAGACAACCATTTTTAACGGGATACGTGTTCTATACTTTATATGCTTATGGTCTGCTCAGGAGTGTATGATAATTGTTGATAATCAATATATTGTATATGGATACGTGTATGACACGTGTCTTCCTTCAAAAAAAGTTAGACATTTAATTGCTCTATCAACTAATTTAGTTAATTTATCAACTGAATATATAGATATTACTTAATTTCACAATTAAATACAATGTAAGTTTAACATACATTGACAATTACATTGACCCATACATTAATTATAATATAATTCATTAATATATTTTTATATTGCAGATGAAAAGCTTAATAGTGATTTATCCTATTCTATTTGTAAATATTTTTGTTGAATCTGCAGAAGTTGATAGTAAGCTTTTAAGATGTTTGGGTAAGTAAAATGATTTGTTTTTACATGATCATAAAAAATTTTATGAAACTGTTTATCATATATCCAGACAAGATTATAGTAAATTAATATTAATAATATATAGTTTGCAGATCGACTATGGAAGAAATTGAAGGAGAATTAGCAAAAATCGATCCTTCAAGAGAAATTGAAATAGGAAACTATAGATTAGATGCACAGGGAAATGTAATTCACAAAAAGGTAATAATTCATTTTTATACTATTTTTATATATTTTATTTTAAAAGACTATTTTAAATCTTTATTTCCATTTGTAGATTCCACTTTCCCAATCTGAAGTCCATATATCTGATGTATTGGATAATATCTGTGATAAAATGGCAGATTATGTGAGAGCAACATATAAATCAAATGGTCAGTTAACAATTTTGAATCTTATGACTCCATCTGGTACTATGAATCCTGAAATGAGTAAGGTTGATATTGTTCAGGATGGTGATTTCAATAAAAGTTTAAAATATTATGTAAGTATATCCATCTTATTCATAAATTTTATCAGTTAAAACAATATGAAACATTATATATTATTTTGCATAAAATACTATCAAGTTTTTATTATATTTCAGTGTGAGGGAATAGTAGAAGAATTTGAAGATTCTATAATTTCATTGTTTATCCAAAAAGAGGACAATATTAAAAAGCAATTATGTACAGATACTGCAAAACTGTGCAATCCTATGGATTTTAGTCATAAAGATAATGAAGATACTGAGCAAAGTGATGAGGATGAAGATCATGATGAATTGTAATATAGTAAAAAAAAATTATACCTTTATGTCAATTTATTTTTGATATTAAAAACTTATTTAAATATTGTAACATGTTCAAAATAAAAATGAAGTACAAAAGTATAAATTGTAAAATACTCTTTAAGACAAATAAATACAAAAAACACACTTAATCTTATATTAAGAACCTTAATTTTTGTTTGAAGTTATTCAATGTCAGATTTTAAATTTGAGACCTTAGAAAATCAATAAAATTAAAAGAATTCAAATGCATACATGTGATATGGGTATTTCACAGTTAAAGAAAAACCGTTATCTTTGGTAATTTTAAAATAGACGGTTAATTTAAGTTTTAACGGTACATAAATAGATAGCGCTCTGATCGTTGGCATACATTTTGTGTTTCTTGAAATTTCTGTAACCTACGGTCTTTATACCCAGGTTTCCGTGCGCGCTTGTTTCGTCTTCGTTCGCCGCCATCATTACAAAGACGAAAGAGGTTGGTTTTACAGATTTTTGCGTGGTAGTGTCATTATTCGAAAGCTAGCACAAATGAAGATGGTTGATAAAATAGAAATGAGTCTTGATGACATTATCAAGCAAAATAAAGGGACTAGACCGCGTGGTGGCGGTGGCAGACGTGGAAGAGGTGCCGGTAATTCACCTCGCAGAGGAGCACGCAGAACTCAAAGAGTTGGTGGTGGCGTCATGCGAGGACGCAGTCGTGGTGGAATTACCAGAAATTCTCTTCCGTATACGAGGGTAAGAAATCATTTGTTTCTTGATAAAATTTTCATTATTCGAATGTTGTATTCGTTCTGTCACATGTGACTATATCGGAACCTATCGTATTACTTCCGTCTAAGTGCTTATGCATCAAATGCTTTAATATATGGGTGGATTAACGGTCGTATTTTTAAATAAATTAGTCTTACAAAGTGGAATTGTTCATGTAAAAATACTCCTGCTATAAAAAAAAATATATTTTTAGAGACCTCAAGTTTAAATTCTTTAAGAATTATGGTAGTTTGAACTTTTATAATATGCTTAATGTTGCTTTTAAGAATGATTATGTTAGTTACTTTTTATTATTGTTAACTGGTCTGAATGCTGATGTAAAAGTTTTATATTATGTTATGGAATTATCTGATATCTTCAGTGAATGTGTTTACAAAATTTCCATTTAATCAAATATTTTTATGTCAATTCTTTATGAATAATTTAAGCTACTAAATATTGTTTGATTATAAAAATTTATACCATATCAAATGAAACTTTTATTGGTATGTATAGGGTGATGTAAACAGTGCATGGAAACACGACATGTTTGATGGGGTAAAAAAGGTTGGCCGAAGTGCAATAGGTAGCGCAGGAACAACCAAGCTCCTCGTATCGAATCTTGACTTTGGAGTATCAGATTCGGATATTCAGGTATTACTAAAAAAGCTTTTAATTTTATATAAACATTGTTCAGATTTAAATTTTAACTAAAATAATGAATAATGAGTATTTAGTTGGTAGTATAAAAAATATTTGCTAATATATATTTTCAAAAATTTAATATTAAATATTCAAAAAATAGTGTTGCAAAAATAATAATATTAACACTCTTTCATTGGTAACTGCAGTACAAATTTACAAATAGTTGTATGTTTATATGTTTCTAGGAATTATTTAGTGAATTTGGTCCCTTAAAATCAGCAGCAGTACATTACGACAGGTCAGGTCGATCTTTAGGCTCTGCGGATGTTATATTTGAAAGAAGAGCAGACGCTATTAAAGCAATGAAACAATATAATGGAGTACCATTAGATGGTGTGTAGTTGAATTTATGTTTGGACTATAATTTTTGCTTTGAATGTCTCTTTTTAATTATAAAATTCCGCCTATATTTAGGGTTTCAGTATCACTTATTAATCTGGTCTCCAGTTTATACCTAGCAACATACAGTTTGAGCATTTTCTCTTTTATCCTTCCATAAATACTCCAACATGGGATGAAATTAAAGAAAAACAAATTTCAAAGAAGTTATTGTGAATTATGATTTGCACAACTATTCACATCTATTATTGCAATATGTGGTATACATCGGCAGGTCGTGAAATGAACATACAAGTTGCTACCTCTGAAATACCAGTCACATCAATCCGAGGAGGACCGAGACTTAGCGGCACTAGTTATACACAGAGACCTCAGACCCGGTTTAGGGGTAGTCGTGGAACAGGATCCATCAGAGGTATGTAATTGAATTATTTGGAATACAATGAATTTTTCTTTAGAGTGAGTGTATTAATATATCTTTATATTTGTTATCAAAGGTCGTGGAACTGGACGACGCGGTGGCAGAGGGGGCAGTCGACAAGCGATGAAAACTCCTACCGCTGAAGAATTAGACGCCGAGTTGGAGGCTTATGTGAAAGAAGTAAAGTAACAACGTCACAAACCTTTATACTTCTAAGATTTTGTTCTGATTTGACTTAACACAATACAATGTGTTTCCCTAATTTTCATGAGAATATATAAAAATAAGTATAATTGTATCATTAGCAAGATGTTATAAGAAATTTCTTTTAAATCAATCTTTTTTTATTTCTGACGGTTTCTTTGGAAATTGGCATGTAAATTTTACAAACACTTAAAAAAATAATTTGTAGGAGTTCATAAATTTTTTTATGATACCGTAACATAAAGAAAATAAAAAGTTATGATGTAAAGACTGTATGGATTTGTATGTACTATCGTGCGAGTGTGATTATCAGATGAAAAATACAGTAACATTCAACTTTAAGAGTTGTTGTTTATCAAAATACAGAATGTGCTTCTAGCCCTCTATTTAATTGACTTTTATGAATCATGAAATATCAAAATATTTAAAATATCCATCATCATATGTTACACATTGTGGAATACTCTATTATATACTACATGTCAGTTACTATATTTAGTAGTATAATATATTTGTAAATTATCTTTGACAAATTGTTTTTTTTTTTTACCACGAATAATGAAAATTACCACTATGTGTAGCTCATAGCTTACAGTGGAATAAGGCTGTGACATACTGTTATCTAGTCATCTACTAGAGATGAAATTTTACTATGCAGTAATGGGTTCGAAAAACGATGTACACGCTTTTATTCATGCAGCATATAAATGACAATGCAGTGGTACAAGACTGAAGCAAAAAGAATAATGAATCATTATCAAATAAAGAACAACGTTCTTATGAGTAAAATAATTTTTATTTCCTACCTAATTGAAAAATTGTATTTGAATCACATTGAACCATTTAAGTAACATTGACATTTTAGTAACCAGTTCTTTTAAAAATTAATTTAATTTTTAATTATAATACCTGTTCAGAGATAACAAAATCTTTTATTAAAACACAAACAAAAATATTTTTAAAATTACATTTCATATTTATAAGTACTTAAAATACAACAATTTTATTTGGAGAACATTCTTTATTTTTATTTAAATAATCACACGAGGTATTATTTTGTACATATGTAAAAATATTTACTAATAGATGTCACAGAGTGGGTTAAATTACTTTTCACTCTTGATTGTAAAGTAGATCACTACAAAGTTGTACTTGTTTGCATCTTAGGAAGTCATTTAGTAATGCTTCTAGAATTATTAATTTCTAAATACTTAATAATAAGATCAGTCGAGTTTAGATAATAAATTTTTACTATGCAATAATTGTGTACAATATGAGGCAACATTACCACACCAGTATTTTAAATTATAAAAGATAGATAAATTATATGGATTTTTTTTATAATCTTTTGAGTGTTCTCTTCTTGTCTTTTAACAGTTTTTTCTTTTCCGCCGTTAGTTTTTTATCTCCTGCATGCTTTTTTGGAAGAGGTCCTCCAACTTCAGAGGAAGTACAACTTTCTAAAGCTGCTTTGTTACCTTTTCCACCTCCCTGAAGCATAAATTTATTAACCCTTTACAGCTGGAAGCTTTATAGTTATTAATTAACTGACATATGCCTAATCAATTTTCACTATAATGAAACTGATCATATAATGATTTTAATATAAGCACAATAAAATTAATTAGATCATTTTATATTAAAGAATGATTGAATCTTATGTTGAGAATATCCTGGCTTTTGATGACTAAAGGTTAAGTAAGTACATATAAATTAAAAGTACGTATATTATAAATTTATAATATTATTTTACCTGCGCATGTATTTCCGTCATCATTTTCGCTCGCTCTGAGTAATCATCGTACCTTTCTAAAAGTAATTTACCAGCTTCTTCATTTAAAGCAGATTCTGCATTTGGCACTATTAAGAGACATTTTACAGTCTGCAAATATAATATAAAGTAAATATTTATTGTATAAGCCATTAATGCTTGTCTACCAATAAATAGCTTACTAGTAATATGTGTTTAATTCCGAGATCTGATTTCCAATCCTTTTTTAAAGTATTGACACATATTTCACCATTTTTTGCAACATTTGGATGAAAAATCTTTGTGAGAAAAAATGCCTTTGGTGGTCCTTGAGGAAAGTCTTTACCAAGAGCTAATTTTACTCTAAAGAAACCACCAGCATATGGTGTCCCCGCTGATATTAAAAAAATTAGTATTTTAGTTCATGAACATTATAATGGTGCATTTAAACTTTTGTAAAATTTAACAAAAGACATTACATATATAAATTTGTAAAGTATCTGATATTGTAAAATAATTCTGAATAAGAATGGATAAAAATCAATGGACAGATATAAACAAGATGTGATATTGCAATATCATATATTGATAATTTCAGAGTTAATTTTTCAAATAATATTTTTATAATTGGCAGACTAAAATCTAAATATGTACATATATGTCCACATAACATATACCGGGTGTTCGCGGTATTAAAGACGAGCATTTTTCTACCGAACGGTAAGTATTTGAAAAAAGAAGTGAAACAGGAAAAAATTATATTGTGTTCATGGGCATTATGATGTTAGTTCATATTCTATACTTGTTATATTTTTCAAACTATAAAGTTGACATGTTTTTTTTTAATGAAGTACTATACAATTTTTATATTATACAACAGTGTATGCAAAATAAATTTAATTATGTGACATACTATGATCTTCACAGGGACAGAAATGATAATCCCATAATGTATTTATTGGTATGTTGTATTTACTGTAACTTCTCAGTGTTTATTTGTTTTCCATAATAACAATGATATTAAATATTTTATGTTCTGAGATTAAATACTTTATGAAATCATAACACCACAGATATTTTCTACTGTTTCATTCATAAATAATTAAAGTACACAGAAATAAAAAAGAATACATTGCTTCAATAAAAAGCATGAACATTGAGGTAGTCAATGGAAGTCGCATAGAATGCAATATGTAACCGTAACAATATAATACACTAGTAAATACAACATTACAAAATTCTCACCTTCTGTAATCCTAAAGGTCATAGTATGTTATATGGTTGAATCTGTTTTAACACCCACTTTCTTATGATTTAAGAAAATATACAGCATTCCATTTGGAAAACCTTTGTTTCTCAAACAATATAACAAATATGAAAAATTGGCTGACACTATCATGTTGATCACAAAATGCAGTCAATCTTTTTCCTCTTTCATTCTGATCAAATATTCATCATTTGTAATAAAAATGATCCATAGTACCGCGAACATCCGGTATATTTGACATGTGGATAGGTTATCCTTCAGTAACTGTATAACTTCTTACATAGTATATATTATTCAATTTTAATGTTACAAGAATAGTAATTACGTGAGACTTAATCTTACAGGGTCCTTCTATGATAGCTTGAATATCAGTAACATCTTCTTCGTTTAAAATCACACGAATACCTTCGGGTGGTTGTGAAACTAATTCACTCACTTCCTTAGCTACTCGCCTAATAATTTGCGGAGATAAGTTTTCAACATTTGATATCTGAAAACATGAATTATAGTACAGAATACAAGGTATAAAAAATAAGATGTATAAGGACAAACTTGCCTCCTTAACCAGAACATAAACAAGAAGTACCGCTGTTAAAGTTTGTAAGAAAAAATAATACGTATCATTAAATACTTACAGAACTTACAGCTGCCATATTTACTAAATTTTGAACCAAATTTCAATTAAACACGCTTTAGATGAGATTGTTTGAAGTATACTGTTAGAAAATCTTTAACGTCACAACATCAGCACAGCATTGCCTTCAATAACCAACATTTTGAACTGATAGCCAATCGTGTGCGAGTTACAATAATCTCGAAAGTAGAGGTCGATTCTCTGTCATTTCATGTGTTTTCAAGCAAAAAGTATCCGGCGTCTCTGACATTGACGGCATATTACAGTAACCAACTTAATAAATAATGAAATGATTGGTTTTCGTAAAATATAAAGCTGTATAATGTAAAAAAATTACAACTGTGTTGTATTATAACTTACACTTTCAAGTTTGTGGCGTATTATTGACACCGTGACTTTGAATAGTGTGAATTTGAATACCTTTTAAACTATTAACAGGATGTCTGATAATACAGGAGTAGAAAGGGTAACACTTTCTGTATATTTTTCTTTTTTAAATACTAAAAATAGAACTAGTATTTATCATCTAATATTTAAATAAAAAAAATATTATGTGCTAAAGTGTTTTTTGTATGATAGAAAAATCAATGACAGGAGCATTTATTTTTCTTCTTTAATAATATAATAATATTGCAGGAAAAACATATGAAACAATTAAAGCGTCGAATGGAATGTTGGCGTGAAGTAATACTCCCATTAAATTCCATTCTATTATGGGAACGATCTTGGTATCCTGGTCTTATACTTGGAATTACTAGCACAATATTTTTGTGAGTGAAAATACCAAAATATTGTATTTAACGTGTCTTTTATTATTGTAAATTAATTATTTTAAATTTCATAAAGTGATATAATATATTTTATTCATATGTATGATATTTGGTGTTAAAAATATTTTGTATTTTTCTCAGAGATCTTCAAAGGTATAAGTTAAAAAAATTATTATTAGTTTATTTGTAATGCTGTTTTATCTCTTTTTACAATATACTCTGTTAGAAAAGTTTGTATATATTATTTGTTTTTAGCATTAATGTATTTAGTGTACAATATTATAAAACGTTTATAAATTTTACCTGTTTTATAGTCTTATATGGATGTTGGAACCTGCTTTACTTACAATGATATCTGTGTTACTTCTTCTATTGGCTTTAATTGACTATCTTGTGCCACCTATGACATCATTTTTATATCCTGTTAATAGTTGGACAGGTCAGAAAGAGAAAAAATTAAATGAGATTTGTCAAAATTTATCTGCAACAATTTTACGGTTGCAAAATGTATGGAATTCAATATTACAAACCAGAAAAGATCGTCCTAATGTTGTAAGTTAAATATGTATATTTAATATTCAAATTGCAAGTGTTAAGTATAATATTTATGATAAAAAATGATTATAAAAATATGTTTTGTGTATCGTAGTATTATGCAGCAATAATAACTTTTCTTATCATTTGTATATGGATTGGAAGTACGGTCAACAATTTGCTTCTGTCTTATATTGCAGGTAATATGTTTATATATTTTTCTAATTATGTTTTCTATAAAATAGATATATTAGTATCATCTGGATTCTATTGGGTTGTTGCAGTGAACAGTATTTTACTTATGCCAGGACTTAGACATAAAGGACGTGCAATATCAACATTTGTGCGTGATTATTTGCATCTACTTTATGGTCTTTCTCATTTATAAAATTTCTTATTTATATTAGGTTAATTAATAACTTATTCATTCACGATTAATGAAAACTAGATTTTCAGCTTTTAAAAGGTACAATTACTATGATAGACATTATGTATTCATTGATTTGTTGTATCATATAATATCTAATATTATAGTTTACTTTGAATGCACTTTTATACCATAATCATACCTGCATGTTGTTTTTAAATTCATGAATCATAATAAAACTACTTCATCTTTTATCACAGTTCTGATACTTAACTAACGAAATTCGTGTACTTATTTCATTGTCATATATTTCATCTAGTGCTCGTTATTATATTTCTAATATATGCGTTATATTGCATTATATATTATGTAATAACAATTGTATGAAGATGTAACATTAAGTTGTATAGAATTTTGAAATTTTTGAAAATCGCGGGTACAGTGAATGACATTTGGCGGCGCTGATGGCATTTAGGAGTAAGCTTGTATCAGTTATCATATGTGTACCTTGACCAAGTCACTTCAACTTTAATATAAGGAAAATAACAAGAAGTATTATGCTACGCACAGTTTCAATTACAGATTTTACAATAATCATTAGTGAACAACACTTGTTTTGTGTTTTACATCAATTAGTTTAAGTACTTCATTATAATTTATTTATTTATTGTGGATGTTAATTGTTTACATGTAATTGTAAACAAGCATTATTTCATATCACCAAGGCCGATCAATTTTGCGTAATATATTTTTAAAATTATTATCATTTTAATACAATACATTAAGTGGAACAGTCATGGACATAATAATAAAGTTAAATGAACAGACTGTGGGTAGAGACAAAATTATCAGGTACGTAACTAATTTATTCACAAATATTGTGGAATCTATTAAATATGTAATTAGTTATTAATTTTATTTAAAAGAAATTTAGTATAATGGTTTATATGACTCGTTTTTGCTTTATATTGTTAGGTCTTATATACACAGTAAAATAGTCTATGCAAAAATATTTAAATTTTCATTAATAGTAATGTCATGAAAATACAGTTGTTTGTGTATAATATTTTACAGATTGCTGCAATATGGAAGTCGCACTTATTGGTATTATGCTCAAAATGTTCATAGTACACAACAATCCGCAGAAATCTTAAGAAGCCTAGAATATACCTTTAGTTCGTTTAGAAAATGTATTTCATTTTAATTAAGATTTAATTTTCAGTATGTTTAAAATTATTATTAGCATTTTAATCTTACCTTTTTTGTAGTATTGCGCCTTGGAAGATGTTTGGATAGCTTATACTCTGCCTTGAAAATGATGAAATATCCAGATGTAGTTATAAGGGTTACTTTAACATTATCAAAAATTGCTAATGCTCTCTTTTTAATAGCAGATCATATTATTTGGATTGGTCGCGTGGGATTGTTAAGGGTTAATATTGAAAAGTGGAGTAAGACAGCCAATAAATATTGGTTAATGAGTATTATTATGAATCTAGTAAGAGATATTTATGAAATTATTACAATACTTGAATGTGAAGGAAAAAGTGTATTAATGAAAAAATCAAATCTCACACCTAATATATGGAAACAGTATAAGTTACTGTTTCATTTGAAAAACCACAAAGATATTGTAATGGATGCAATTAAAAACGGATGTGATTTATTTATTCCATTAACTGCATTAGGATTTACTAAGTTTACTCCTGGTACAGTAGGTATGTTTGGTGTTATATCTTCAATTGTAGGCCTTTATACATTAATTCATCCATTGTATAAGTTAACTCCAGCTTGAAATTTATTTACTATAACATTTTTTATTTTATGTCTGTATGGTATACAGATATATTACAAAACAATATGTATAAATTAAAAGGAACTAACTTTTTATTTTGTGGTTTTTCTATGTATTTTGAATGTACATATTGTCATTATGCATTTTAACATACTATAAAATCATAATGCTGTGATATTTAAATAGTTATATTTATGATGTATTTTCTATAAATTTTATAAATGTAATATAGCAAGTTATTTAATATAAAAGCTGGAGTAATATTTTATTGTATGAAATGAACAGGGATAAAAACAAAGTAGACATATTTTTACATGTTTGTGATTTTAAGTTATATTTATATGAAAATATATTTATTTATTGATTATTGATCATGTTTAATTTTATTTTATACCATTAACTCTTACTTAAACTAATCTATATCAAACCCTTACATTTATTAATATTTAAAAACCTTAGGCATCACCACTTTCTGTTAATATGGGTGCAGACCCTTCTTGGATAATTAGTTCATACTTATGAGAGTAAATCATCAAGATAATACCCCAGTTTCCACAAATCATAGACGAAATAGCTGAAAGTACTGTACTGTCTGCAAATGGTTCAAGGGCTGCAATGTTGAATATTTATTGTATTTTTCCATATATTTTAAACATTTTTCGCAAAAGTTTGTTATTAAATAATACATAAAATACAGAATTAAAGCTCTGATTAAAGAAAACCTTATATACTTACGAATTTTATAATAAAATGTAAGGAACAAATACCAAATTAATGCAGCAATACCAGCAACTGCACTTATAAAACCAACAACATTTAAATTTCTTAATGTAACTTTGGTATGCCATCTTCCTAAACTTTCATTTCCTTTAACCCAATGTAAATGAAAACATACCCCAGCTAAAATACCTGTGTGATATGTAAAATAACAGGTTGCTTGTAAAATTAGTGGTATAATTTATAACACTGTATTATAAGTGAATATTTTATATTTTGAATGTTTACAGACAAAACTGATTGATATTATTACAAGTATCATAAAACAGAAAGTGTTTTATACTTGAAAATATGGTTACCAGGGAGAAAGTATTTAATGAGTAAATATGATAATACATTAAAATATTTATTTTGTATATCATAAATGTCAAATCTGTTGATTATTTAATGAATAACAGTGCAACGTGATATATGACCATGATTTAATATAATACCATTAAAATGAACACAGAATAATTGTCATTTAATAAGTAATACTAACCTGATAAGATCGACCAAAAACCAACATCGTGATTTTTATATGCTACAAAGTAAACGAAAAATGCTGCTACACCTACAATTACACCAACAGCACATGTTATCAAATGTACTATAACATTCCGCAACATTTTCAATTTTTTGCATTTACAACGTAGACAGTAAGCAGACTATACAGTCTCATAAAAAAAAAATGCATTGACTGAATATAAGTTCTGCACAGAGTGGAGTTGTGCGTTAAAAGTTACTTCGCGAATAGTCATAGCTAAAATAATTGTTTTACATCAAGTAGGGGTTATCTAAAATATTTACAGCTGATATTCACAACTGTACAAAACAGTCTATTGATAACTAACAATTAATGTTTTGGGACTATAACAAATGTAGTTGAATATTTAATTAATAGTTTATTAATAGTTTTTTAATACTTAATCATTACGTTTCTTTGTATTTTACAATAACATACAAAGTTTTAAATATAGTATATATTCAGTGATATGTGTAATTTCCTTAATAAAATGCAGTCAAATAATTGTAATTCTTTGCGGCGTCATTACAAATGTATAGGATGTGGCATCAACGCGAACCAATGGGATATGTGCATGACAACGCGTTTGCCATAGTCACTTATTTACATTTACCAAAAGATTAGTTACTCAAATACACAAAATCAATTTCTTTGCATAATCAATACAGCTGTTTGTTTGTTTGTTTGTTTGTTATCGTTTATAAGTACAGGGGATAAAAAGATTTCTTTCCTTAGTCATTGGCGTAACCAGCATATTTGTTTAAAAGAAATCAGGTCCTCCATATTTATCAGAAGTCATTAAATGATTATAACATAATTTTTATAGTGGATGATTCAGATGAATAGACACAACAAATTAATCGGTAAAAGTTTGACCTCTTGCTCTGCTCTGTTTTTGGGTTTCTTAGCTCACAGGGTTATGAAATATTGAGAAATGTAAAAAACGCATATAATTTTTTGTGTGTATGAATAAGTATCTGTGTATGTTGATTTGTTTTTGAACTATGAACTTCGTAAACGTTAGTAAACGTAAAGGCAATGACACTGTAACTTTGAAAAGTGAAAGTCCGCGGCGCTGTAACAACTGTGTATATGCGTAGTAGTGTTGTGCGCATGTGCGGTAGTAATGTGCGCATGCGTAATAATGATTCTCAACCGCCAGACGGGTATAAATACGCAAGCGTTAATGCCGAGCGGCAAATCCAACTTCGGTTGAGCCATGATGGTTAACCACGATAGTTAACCATGATGGTTAAAATCCGAGTATCTTTCATTTTTGTTATAACTTTGTAATTAAACGTTTCTGAACTTTATGTTATATAACATTTTGCTCTATTTTTATCCAAAAATATGAGAAATAAAAATCCAAGACATCAAATGTACTTACAAATGTTTAAATAATTTTTAGCTGTTTAATTTTGAGTACTACACGGATCTATTTTTGAACTTTCGGTATTATTGTGTTTAGATGTTTCCATAATATTAGACATTTCAGGCTTTGCACGTTTCTTATCGTTCTCTTGTAGTATTATTTTCGCTCCTGTACGACCAATAGTATCTTGATACATTGAAAGGTTTCCATGTAGTAGTAATGGTCTCATGTACCCAAGTGCTAAACATAGTAAGAGCAAACACATTAAATGATTTGATCGAAAGCAAATAAAAGATATTAAGATTCAATCAAGGTACATATTATATAAAGTGTCACACGAGGATACTACCCCACTAAATTCAAACTTCAATATTAAAAATTATGGATTTCAATTTGAACGAAAGGTTTACCTCGTTTCGCAGTCACAGGAGGAGCAAGAACTTTCTCCTCGTGAGGATTAAAATAAATATCATGAATGCCCGCAACTAATTCGCTTTCAAAATCCGTTTCTTCCACTTTCTCTTTGGCGACTTGTCTTCTAAGCCGTGGTAACCCTACACTTAGATATATGCAGGTGTTTGAAAAATTCATTATTTATTTCACCACCTTTAAGTCTTACGAGGATCAGTGTAGGTGACTTGATAAACAGATCTCAAATAATCAAGACGGTGTTTGTAAACTAATTCTTCAGCGGCTTGATCCAGTTGACTAGGAATCGATGCTGTACGAGGATCAATTTGTCCTTCCTCTAAGCGTTCCTCGAAACAGCCATCTTGAACTATCCTGAGAAATTATTACTTAAAGCTTCCAATAAACTTTTTAACCTTTTAGTCATTTTCGTATTACTTATGCACCGGTTTCAATTTGTATTTCACAAAATTGCGTCTGTATTCTGTGGTGAACAATCGGCAGTGGTTTGTCATTGTTGTGCATTTGTTAATATTATATTGAATAATACAAAAACTTATAATTTTGTACCTCGACAATAGGTTAATAGATTAGAAAAGTTTATCGAAATAACTGATGGTAATTGGTACCCTGTCTTTTGTTTATGGTGCACTAATTCAAGCTCAAACAGAGATAATTATAAACTTAATAAAATATTGTTTTCTAATAATAATACTGAACTCTATAATAAACGATTTTAATAAAATATTAAAATTTTTCAAATGATGTTTATTGTAACTGCATGACTTCAATAATACGCTTCATTGAAAAGTAGACATGGTGATTAAAAAAATAGGGATTTGTGATTTCGAGTCTACAATTTACAGTCGCCAAATCTTCTTCTAGATGAAGGTAAAGGTTCCAAGTATTGTTGTCGATTTTTCATGTTACTTAGGCCCATCTTATTGATATTATCCATGTATTCTGAACGACCAGTGAAAGGTGACTCCCACATATCGAAAGTTTCTGGAACTAAAAATACATTTTTACTTTTAATATGTTAGGCAATGTTGATATTACTTATTCACTGCACTTTGCATAGTCGAATAATCGAAAATTTCAAATCTTTAAATTTCCAAATTTTTAAGTGTCTAAATTTCTAAACTTCTAAATTTGTAGGTTCTCCAGTTTAAAAATTTTTAATTCCTTAAATTTCTAAATTCTCGAATCTTCAAGTTCCCTGAAAGCCCAAATCTCTAAATTCCTACATTCCTAAGTTTTTAAATTTTCAAATTATCAATCTCCTATATTTTCAAATACACTTCCCAAATTCCCAATTTCTAAAAGCTCAAATCTCCAAAATTACAAATTCTTTAATCTCAATTTCATCTTTCATTTACGTTAACAATCACTTGTTTAGTGTCTTTGTATTTGAAAATCACAAGAAAAAATTTGTACCTTGTGAAAGATTGATGGTCTTCGCAGGTTGAATATGCGGTCTCTCTATGGCGGTGTATCTAAATCTCGTAGGATCTCTATAGCCTTGTTTTATTTCCGTGACTTCAGCCGGTATAGGCGAACAATATGAAGAATCGACTGCAGCCATGAGTTTTCTGTATTCGCCAATCGGCAATCCTAAATTCGTTTAAACTGATTATTTGGGAGAATCATTTTTTCTTTTTAGCGCTATCATTTTTTTCGAACCTCTCCTCGAGTAGTCCGTTTGATAAACGCTTCTCATCGTTTCATCCAACGATACGCACTGATTATCTAACATAGCTGTCACTACATTCTTCATATTCTGATTAACTTTCATCAATTGATCGTAAATTTGCCGTTCCTTCTGGGCTAAATACTTATACCTACAAATATACGATTACAATATATTTTACAAAATGAAAGTTTTACTTTGTAATTACATTCTTTACTTTATTAAATTACTTGAATTAAAGTACTTATGTTAAAGTATAACACATTATGTTAAGCACTACAGTAATTATGTTAAAATATACAGCACATTTAAATTGAATTTTATATATTATTTCAAGAAAATATAACATTGATTAGGTCAGTCAGATTTTGTACATACTAGTACTATAATTTAAATTTTTACATAAATGCTAATGAGTTAGAATAACAAATATTAACAACTAAATTTTAAAATAAATTCTTTATTTAATAAAGTAGGTTCCAGTGAAGAAATCTTAATTTACTTATTTTCGTTGCTTTGTTGGCCATGCTCGGCGCATTTACAATCTTCAGGCTCAATTCTGGGCAAGTATAACCGAATCCCCGTGCTCATGGGTGGTTGTGCAGGTTTCGCAATAAGCGGTACCGGATATGGCCAAATAAAGTCATGGTGTACGTTCGTGACGAAATTTTCACCCGCGGTAGTCATCGTGTACCGGCAATTTTATTCTTAATTTTACAGGAAACCACCAAAATTTACATTGGTACCTGTCGACAGAAATTTTATCAATCGTTTCATCTTTTTATCAAATTAAAAATAAGATCCAAATTTTGTAGGTTATATCCTTCACAGGCTTTCCGATTTCTCAACCTCTAATTATGTTACCTCTCATAAATTGTATATAATAATTTATTACTATCGATCATTTTGTAAATAACTTGAAAATTCTGAAATTACATTTTTACGAAAATTTTGCTTACCGAGAATTTCATGGCGGAAAACAGCGACTAAGCGTTACATGACAGAGGAGACCGAGCTGATTCGTCGGTGTGGCCAAGGTTTAATACTTTTCGGAAAAACCAAGACAATGTTCTTTTCGCTAGCATGATCGCGGCAACGACGGCTCTATAGAGAGCGTAATGCAGTATAGCGTTCAAACAGAAAACACCGATGTGAGCGATCACCGATTCGGTCGTAATCCTTAAATCGTTCATTCTTCGAGTAATTTTTAATCCGAGTTCAATTGAATCTGTTATCTATTCACTCAGTACTAATTTATCAAATTATACTCATGACTCAAATTGATCAGTTTGAAGTTCACATCGCCTTTGATCGATTATTTCATGACTGTACAACAAAATCAATGTATCGATAATCAATGAAAATTTACTGCCATAAATGAACGAATATATATTGCCCTTAATGAACGTACAAATTATTACAAATTCGATTCTTAAATAGAAGTTGCGGAGGTATCGCTGAATTTCCGGTGAGGAGAGACGGTCCTCGAAACGCGACCGATCGTTTCCGGTTCTTGTGGCTCGTTTCTTTTCTCGTGTTCCGCTTCGAACTCTTGGTCGCCGGCAACTTTCATGTACATTCGGGGATCTACGGATATTCTTTTTTTCGATTTCACTCGGTATCTATCCTTATGCGATTCCTCCAGCGACGAAAAGAAGCGCTCTTGAGGATTCGACGAGGTTAGCTTCAAAAGCACCTCGTTCTGCGATTGACTGCAGTTCTTCCTTTGTACGCGACCTCTTGGTGTCGTGAAAATTGGCCTGGTTGTCTCTTGTACGCAGCCACAATTCAATCGTGTGATTGTTGTCATTGTGCCGCACGGCTCTAAATTCTGAGAAACACAATTGTTCAAACGTTTGTATTAAGTACTCGTTTTCGAAAGAGTGGAAAAATAGATTTGCTTTTTATTGTATTGAGTTGGTCAGAAAATAAATTTGCTAATAATAAAAAATAAATTCTCTTTCGACTTGGTCGAAAATTATTTTTGCCAGTGAATGTAAATGAAGATAATAGTTCACTAATAATTTTTCTTTAAAAAAGATACAGGGTGTCTTAAGTAGAACATCTAACTCTTTTATTATTAAAAGTAGGAAAAATAAATAATGAGGGCTTATATGGTTTCAGAATCTTTTATTTCACTAAATATACTGAAAGCATAAAAGATCACGTCAGTTATTTTTCTCTACTTTTAAGAGCCATGAAAATGATTTAGATGTTCGAATTAAGTGAAATTTTACCAATAACTAAGTGAATTATTTAAGAGTATCATTTTAAGCGAATTATTTAAGAGTATAATTTTAAGCGAATGTTTGACCAATAACGTAAAAAATTCCAAAATGTATTTACTCTTTTCTGTAATACTTTGGGTACGTTTTTAAATCGATTTTCAGAATAGGGTTGGAAGCTGGAGCTCTGCAACTTTTCGGCCGTCCTCAACGGTGAATTAGCTGCTTTAGCACCGAGATAATATTCGCCAATTAGTCGTTTAATCTCCTGCGAGTAGTATCTCTCGGTGATGTCTCGTTTCATTTGCAGTTCTTTTAACTTCTGCAATTTTTGCATCGCCAGTACTGCCTCGGGCATGTTGAACTCCGGGTGGTCGCTGTATGGTTGTAGCTTTTCGCGAAGAGTAGCATTGGTGTGTTTCGGAACCACGTTCACGTAAATCGTTTCATCTGGATAATTATGTAGCTAAAAACATAATTATGTGACTATATTTTAGAACTGTTCAGATTACAGGTTATACAATTAAAGTAAGTATTACAAATATAATGAAATAATTTTTGTAGTCGTCAATTTGACCAATTATTTGTAAAAATTAAGTACAGGCTTAATTTTAGTTTCTAAGATTGATTTTACATTTATATATTTTTTCCATCTCTACTTTTACCTATTCGTGATCATTTTTTAATTATTCGTTATATTAATGTTTCTTGTCATTTAATGCACAGTATGTTCATATGCAAGAAATGAGTTTAAAAATAAAAAATTACAGAAATATTGACAAATGATTTGATAAAGAATAATGCTTCTGATCTATCACATTCTTGATTGAATTGTAAAAAATAAATGTAAAAATCTATGATCTTTATTGCAAATAATTCATTCATCTATTTTGTCCAATACTAATTGTAATTTAGAGATGAATAACTTTGTATGGTGCATACAATGCACAATGAGTATGAAGTTTTATCAGTAACATCTAAAAATGACATATAAAATTGGATAAATTAAAATGTACAATAAATGTACAATTGTATGTGCGGTCATCAAAGTGTTAAGAAATTAGCTCATTTTAGATTGAAAAAGAAATCGTACGGTATTTCTAACAGCGCCCTCTTCGACGATCATTTCCACGGAGCTTCTCTCTTCCGGAAATTTCTCATCGTGTTCAACAGCGCAATCCTGTTGATAATCGTTCAACTTGGCATATCGATTAGGGTTTTCCTTGGTCCAATTATTTCCGGAAACGGTAGTTGTGTGGGGCAACGTTTTCCTCCGATTGTCCACAGGTCTCGATGGCCATCTTTCGTCCAAAAATAATTCAGAAACATAAAATGGTAGTGCTCGAAATTACACATTGATGTATAAGAGGATAATTTACTCGTCTGGTACTTTGCCATGAATACGACCTGGCGATATAGTCGCCATTTTAATTTACTTTGTTGAAAAAACGTCGCGTGAAGCTAAATAACGTTTTACACATTATTACACAGGATTTATTGTACCGTAAATCCGTTTACTTTTACATGATTTAACCGTTCATATTACGAGCGAAGAAACTGATCTGTTTGCATAACTTCAAGTAATTTTACTTCTGGCATAAATGATATGTGGTATAGATTACACACTTGATGCATTTTTATGTAAACTATATCAAGTGTCATAAAAATCTTAGCACGTGTCATGTTCTTTTGTGTCGATTGTGAAATGTTAATTTATCATCGTTTTCACAGACGTTTCCTTTCTTAAAAAAGAGCTTATTTGCAGAAGACGTGATTTAGAACATGGCGGTTTTCCGAAGAACAGCCAAAATTACTAACAGTTACTGATGCAGTCGATTTTGTATTGAAATTGCATCTTTCGGTAAAGAAGAATTTCAGAACAATATCGACTGGAACCGATTTTACACCACGGAACCCTTCATGAAATTAAAATTCAAAATACTGGTAGATATTTGTTATTTATAGAACATGTTTACGTATAAAATCTACCAAATTTAAAACTTAAACGATAAAAAAAATGCGACAGAAAAACGGGCGAAAGTTGAAAAAGAAACATGAATTTCAATACATACAATAATAATTTAACGAAAATTTATCGAAAAATTTTAAATAATATTAAAAAGAATATATAATTTACAATTATCTTTTGATATCATATAAAAATCTTGTAACCAATGCACGCGTAAAAGTTAATAAAAATGATAAATTTTAATATTATAATAATAATTTGTTAAATAAACAATTGAAAAATTAAAAATTTAAATAAAAAATCTCGATATTACAAATACAGGTATGAATTACGTAATTGCCCGGTATTGGTTGATTACATGATAGCTGATTGGTCCACGGATCACCTATCATTGATCAATCTAGTATAACTTGATAAAGGTCATAGGTGTTCAGGATTGTTCAAGTTGCCTGGTATTGGTGCATTGACATGATTGGTTCGCGAATCACCTATCATTCTTAACTCGTTGAAAGTCACAGGTGCTCAGTCTTGTTCAAGCTGCCGAAGTGTTCGGATCAACATTGACATGTCCTACCGGTACGAGTCAAAGTGTTAATTAACCGATCGTGTGTTCATCACTGTGTTATCTAGTGTTCTAGTGCAAGTGTTTAGTGTGTTTTAACAAGTTTTTTAGTGCATATACGGGGGTGTATTAATGTGTTTTATGGTGTGGTTCCCCATATACCTACGTGCTTACTAGTGTGTTTTAATTTGTGATTGTGCATGTGTATACGGATACATTAGTGTGTTTTATGGTGTGGTTATTTAAGTGTTTTACCAGTGTTTTACACAAATTTTACCGGATTTTATGGTGTGAATACTTATGTGTTTTGACATATTTTAGTGAATGTTTTAGTCAGTTTTATAGTGTTACCTATGTGTTTTCACATTCATTTTTAAATTTTTACCGGGTATTATGGTGTTGTTATCTATGTGTTTTGACATACTACAGTGAATATTTAGTGGGTTTTATGGTGTGACTACTTATGTGTTTTGACATATTTTAGTGAACGTTTTAGTCGGTTTTATAGTGTTGTTACCTATGTGTTTTACATACATTTTTGAATTTTTACCGGGTTTTATGGTGTGGTTACCTATGTGCTTTGACATACTTTTCCAAATTTTTTATTGGGTTTTAAAGAATATTTACCAAAGTGTTACTACGTACTTTTTCAAATGCTTGTAGTGTGTGCAAATGTTTGAACGCGTTTTATTTCTATATAGTTTTGCATGCTTGTATTTGTTTGCATGTTACCTATTTGCAAATGTGCTTGTTTGTTATAATTTGAATTGAGAAAGAATCAACTGAAATATGAATCGATAAACAGTTCGCTAACGTGCTTTGACTTGTTCTGTTTTCAGAAGGACGTTTCTGTGCCGAACCAAAGTGCCCAATCCTAATCGTACGAAAGCAACCGATCATGAGTCAATCTCCGAGATGCAGTCAATCAACCTCCTACGATGCGATACGAGTGCAAACGATCAATCTGAGGCGCGTTACGAGCTAAGTGATGCGAGTCAGCGATCGGTGAGTCGCATGCTTTACGGTTCCTCCGGTTCCCATCATGTCGTAGGACGAATGGTCCGAAGCGACACGGGAACTGGTTGTATTTTTATATTTTTGAGCGAGCATAGTGACACACGACTGTACGATCGTGCAAAATTCGTACAAACTGTTTATTTCATTTATTAGTTCAGGTCAGGGTTTTCTTGTACATCGCGTTTTAATTTCCTTACGAATCGATATAACGAATTTAAAATTACATAGAAGTCGGATGACCCTCCGATTTCATAGTAGTTTAATTTTTTTTGTTACGCGTATCGTGAACTCTTTTAACTATACACATATGTACAAGAAAGTTTCGCGAGAAACAGATTTTGATATCAAAGTTAATTATGAATGTTTGAGTCATTTAGTGAATTTACTTTGATATTAAAAATCTGTTAAAAATGAAACAATCGATATACTTAGATTTTTGCAAAGTGTTCTTCCATTTTCTTTTTTGAAACATTAGAGTAAATTTTTTTCGGAAGAGACACTTTATTAGCATGTTATTAATCATGTTTCTTAGCTCAGGATTTTCAGCACACATGAAGAAAACTGGTAGGTGAAAATATTGTTGGCCGTGTTCATTTTTATGCTCTAAACTCATACGCGTGCTTAGATGCTACTCGCATGAGTTAGGGCAGGTGGACACGGTTTAGTTTTAAGATGTTTTGGCGATCGACAAATTGACAGTGAATTATCGACACAAGTTACACGTGTGTGTGTGGTTAGGTCGTGGACCTTGTGTCGATTACAAACCATTTTAATTTATTATAAAAGCATAAAAATTTTTCAAAAAGTTATTGCAAGATATATTGAAAATGATTTAGATTGAATTACAAATTTATAAAAGTTGAGTTAGATTTACAAATTTATAACATGCACATATTACATTGAATATTCGAAAGAATCAGAAAATGAAATATGTTCAATAAATATTCACTGTCGATTGTCGATCGATTTCAGCAAAAAGGTATGAACTTAGAGTGTAAATGTTGTATTGAACTCGGGTGTCGGAGACGTCCCGGGACGTACTCCCTAGGAGTAGGCTTTTTTGCACCCGGGTGGCGTGTGTGAGAATCGTGGAGTGTGTTTTTGTGAGAATGGACTTTGCAATTTTTTAAATATAGCGATAGGCAGGCAGGTAGCATACTTCTGGTGTGATTGAGTTAGTTTTAAGTAGGTAGGGCCAGAGCAAGCTTTCATGTTTCTCTGTCCTCCGTAAAACACACGTGAGATGCTTGCATCTGGGGGGTTAACGAAAAATCGAGAAGAGAAAATCTAAATTTGAATTTATTCTATTTAATATTCTCTTGAACTCGATTGTTCGTAAGGCCAGGCCTTTTAGTTTGTAAGTCGCAGTCGTGGTTCTAGACCCGATTGCAAAAATGAAGTATACAGTGCAGTGAAGTGAAGTGAAGTGCTTTAAATATTCTGCTCGGACATTCTTTTACGGACAGCGCATTCTAAGAATCGCTGGTCGTATATTTTGAGTAATTCTTACAAAAGTAATTTTAATATACATTATACAAATTTTCGATTTTGTTATCGATCGAAGTAAATGGATAGTGGTGCAATTTTATTTCTATAAAATTGTCTGCTATCTGTTTGTGGAGATCGATATCGAAATTGAAAGTTTATGTAATTGAAAGCAAAGAATGTCCGAGTTACCGTAAAATTTCGCGAGTGATTTTTGTGAGGCACAGCCGAAGAAAGAAGAGGCTATATGCCGAAGAGCCCCGGCAAATTGCCAAAGAAGAGGGGAACTATTAATGGCTGTCCATCTTAGGATGGAGAGTCATTTTGTCACTATGCTCGCTATTATTTTTTTGTATTTTACATGTGTTTTTGAACGGTACGAAAAGTATCGTCGAGCAACACTTTGCTCGAATTTTGAGCAAAACGCTCAAAGCCCCTTCGCGATTAAATTTTGACATTTGAGAATTTTATATCCCTTCGCGATTAAATTTTGAGATTCGAGATTATTATATCCCTTCGCGATTAAATTTCAAGATTCGAGATTTTTATCCCTTCGCGATTAAATTTTGAGATTCGAGATTTTCGTATCCCTTCGCGATTAAATTTTGAGATTCGAGAAATTTATATCCCTTCGCGATTAAATTTGAGAGATTTGAGAAATTTATACCCCGTCGCGATTATATATTGAAATTCGAGAAATTTATATCCCTTCGCGATTTTATTTTCATTACGATTCCCCTTTTCTTCTCGATAA
Source organism: Megachile ligniseca (assembly GCA_945859555.1). Classification (NCBI taxonomy): domain Eukaryota; kingdom Metazoa; phylum Arthropoda; class Insecta; order Hymenoptera; family Megachilidae; genus Megachile; species Megachile ligniseca. The sequence goes on from OX243786.1 coordinate 3,786,143, forward strand.
TTTTATTTCGAGTAAAGAAAAATTTCATTCTCCCCCAATTTTCTATGTTAATTATATTTTTCTGTTTCAGAAATTGATTTTTAATAAATTATTTCGTTGTTCATTGATGTTAAATTTTCATTGCAATTTATATTTTTCAAGATTTTGTTTCAAGTGAAGTAAAATTTTGCTCCTCCTCCCACAAATTTCTATGTTAATAAAATTTTGTATGTTTCAGTCTTTGATTTTTGGTAAGTTCTTGCATTGTTCACTCTTCTCAAATCCGCAATTTTCATTGCATTTTCTATTTTTTGAAATGCTTGTATGAAATAAAGTAAAATTTTGCTCCTCCTCCTACAAATTTCTATGTTAATAAAATTTTGTATGTTTCAGAATTTGATTTTTGGTAAGTTATTATGTTGCTCTCTCTTCTCAAATCCGCAATTTTCATTGCGTTTTCTTTGTCTCAAAAATTTTGTATCAAATAAAGAAAAATTTCACTCCTTCTCCCAAAATTTCATATGTTAATAATGTTTTGTATGTTTCAGTTTTTGATCTTTTGTAATTTAATACATTACTCACTCTTCTCAAATCCGCAATTTTCATTGCGTTTTCTTTGTCTCAAAAATTTTGTATCAAATAAAGAAAAATTTCACTCCTCCCACAATGTCATATGTTAATAATGTTTTGTATGTTTCAGTTTTTGATTTTTTGTAATTTAATACATTACCCACTCTTCTTAAATCCGCAATTTTCATTGCGTTTTCTATGTTTTAAAAATTTTCTCTCAAATAAAGTACAATTTCACACCACTCCCCAAAATTCTCTATCTTAAGTATGTTCCTTATTTTCAGGGTTTGATCTTAAATAAGGTATGATATTTAATGCATTAGTTTCACATTAATTCCGAGCTTGTGGGAGGAAGGGTGGGCTCGGGCGCAAGTTTTTCGTCACTATACGTGGCGAAAAGCTTGCGCAAATTGTTAGTGCCTTTTGTTCTAACTTGCACTCATATTCGTGACAATTTGCCAACTTTTTACGTATTAGAAATTTATGCAACTTTTATGTATTAGAGTTATTATAGTATTACTTTTTACGCAGTAGCTTATTCTTGTCGATTGCTTCAAAGCTAAAAGAAAGTTCTTCTAACTTTCTTCCCTACTTTTTTATTTTTCCTTTTACATAATTTTACATTATACGAGTGCAATTTTAGAACAAGAGGTACATGTAGAGTCTTTAGAATATTGTAATATGCGTGAATGTAATTGCAATTGCAATTGCATATCTTAAATGTTTAAATGATTTTATTTTCAGTTTCAAGGTTTTCAGATAACATTGAGGTTTTATTTTGTGTTTTTTAAGGTTTTTGAATCTTTCGTAATTTTATTTCGGGTTCTGAAGTTTTAAAACTTCATCATTATTTTATTTCGTGTTTTGAAATTTATAATTCTTCGTAGGATTTTACTTCGAGTTTCGAGCTTTCTGGATTTCTTGAGGATTTTAATTCGTGTTTTGAGGTTTCCAACGTCATCGTGATTTTATTTCGGGTTCTGAAGTTTCAAAACTTCATCATTATTTTATTTCGTGTTTTGAAATTTATAATTCTTCGTAGGATTTTACTTCGAGTTTCGAGCTTTCTGGATTTCTTGAGGATTTTAATTCGTGTTTTGAGGTTTCCAACCTCATCGTGATTTTACTTCAGGTTTTGAGGTTTTCAGAACCTCATCGTGATTTTATTTCGAGATTTGAGGTTTTCAAACTCAAACGATTTCGATTTTTCAAGAGTTTCGTTTCGAATCAAGAATGATTTCATTCATTCTCCTTCAATTTCGTATCTTAATTACATTTGTATGTTTCAGGTTTTTATTTCAAGTAAATAATTAAATGTTTCATGTATATTTTAATTACATTTGTATGTTTCAGGTTTTTATGTTAAGTAAGTAATTCAATGATTCATATTTGTCTTATTTGCATTTGTATGTTTCAGCTTTTTATATCAAGTAAGTAATTAAATGTTTCCTATGTGTCTTAATTATATTTGTAATTTTCAGATTTTGATTTTAAGTAAGTAATTAAATGGTTCATATGTGTCTTAATTATATTTGTATGTTTCAGGTTTTTATTTTAAGTAAGTACTTAAATGTTTCATATGTGTCTTAATTATATTTGTATGTTTCAGGTTTTTATTTTAAGTAAGTAATTAAATGTTTCATATTTGTCTTATTTGCATTTGTATGTTTCAGCTTTTTATATCAAGTAAGTAATTAAATGTTTCATATGTGTCTTAATTATATTTGTAATTTTCAGCTTTTTATTTCAAGTAAGTAATTAAATGTTTCATATGTGTCTTAATTATATTTGTAATTTTCAGGTTTTTATTTCAAGTAAGTAATTAAATGTATGATATGTGTCTTAATTATATTTGTATGTTTCAGGTTTTTATTTCAAGTAAGTAATTAATTGATACATGTTTCTCTTAATTACATTTGTATGTTTCAGCTTTTTATATCAAGTAAGTAATTAAATGGCACATATGTGTCTTAATTATATTTGTATGTTTCAGCTTTTGATTTTATGTAAATTATTTAATGATTCATACTTGTCTTAATTAATTTGTATGTTTTAGGTTTTTATTTTAAGTAAGTAATTAAATGTTTCATATGTGTCTTAATTATATTTGTATGTTTCAGGTTTTTATTTTAAGTAAGTAATTAAATGTTTCATATGTGTCTTAATTATATTTGTATGTTTCAGGTTTTTATTACAAGTAAGTAATTAATTGATACATGTTTCTCTTAATTACATTTGTATGTTTCAGCTTTTTATATCAAGTAAGTAATTAAATGGTTCATATGTGTCTTAATTATATTTGTATGTTTCAGGTTTTTATTTTAAGTAAGTAATTCAATGCTTCATGTGTGTCTTAATTATATTTGTATGTTTCAGCTTTTTATATCAAGTAAGTAATTAAATGTTTCATATGTGTCTTAATTATATTTGTAATTTTCAGCTTTTTATTTCAAGTAAGTAATTAAATGTTTCATATGTGTCTTAATTATATTTGTAATTTTCAGGTTTTTATTTCAAGTAAGTAATTAAATGTATGATATGTGTCTTAATTATATTTGTATGTTTCAGGTTTTTATTTCAAGTAAGTAATTAATTGATACATGTTTCTCTTAATTACATTTGTATGTTTCAGCTTTTTATATCAAGTAAGTAATTAAATGGCACATATGTGTCTTAATTATATTTGTATGTTTCAGCTTTTGATTTTATGTAAATTATTTAATGATTCATACTTGTCTTAATTAATTTGTATGTTTCAGGTTTTTATTTTAAGTAAGTAATTCAATGCTTCATGTGTGTCTTAATTATATTTGTATGTTTCAGCTTTTGATTTTATGTAAATTATTTAATGATTCATACTTGTCTTAATTATATCAGTATGTTTCAGATTTTGATTTTATGTAAATTATTTAATGATTCATACTTGTCTTAATTATATTTGTATGTTTCAGATTTTGATTTTAAGTAAGTAATTTAATCATTCCTATTTGTCTTAATTATATTTGTAAGTTTCAGCTTTTGATTTTATGTAAATTATTTAATGATTCATACTTGTCTTAATTATATTTGTATGTTTCAGATTTAAATTTTAAGTAAGTAATTGAATATTTCACATTTCTTTATTCCATATTTTTATTTATGCTTTCTATTTATCAATGTTTTACACTCCTCCTTCTTACATTGTTATTTCATTCTTATTTTATATTGTTATACATTGTTATTTTATCTGCGTATTTTTCTCGAGTCGACTCGAATTTCTTAATATTACTAATTTTCATCTGTTTTCTCCTTTCGCATATTGTTTCTGATTGTTACAGCATAGGTAATCATCCAGGACTATCACAGAGAGATTTCATCGATGGATCCGCTAATTTTAAGTTAATTTTAAGTTGCGTACAACATATTGTAATACACTGTAGTATGGATGAGTGCATGTATGAAATGTGTATATACGAAACTTGAAGATATCATCGAGGGAGCATCGAGGGAGCATCGAGGGAGCATCGAGGGATCATCGCGAGATCATCGAGGGATGCGTGCGTTAGTTTTAAGTTAATTGTAATCTCGTGGGAGGGCGGGTGGGTCCCTGTAAGTGCCTCTAATTCTAACTTGCACTTATTTTCACAATTCGTGAACTTTTTACGCGTTAGTTTGTAGTATACCCAGCTATTTTTCGTTAATTGGTCCAGACTCAAGTGGATCATTGGGGGTTGGTAGTGCTGTGAACACGCGGCAGGGTTGAGCTGCAAAGGCTGGTGTAGCGCCAGGGACACATCTTGCGAGGCATTTTGATTGAAGTACCTTCTCGACTTGCCGCTTCACGGCGTGGGTATCCTCTCTGCAGTCAGCCTCCCTTTAAACGGGAGCGGGGAGAAATGGGAAACCCTTCGCGGATGTGTCACTCGTTCTTATCAGTTTTTTCGGTTCAATTCGGTCTCGTGGTTCACGTAAGTCACTATTGACTACCCTTTGACCCATGAGGGCGAGGACTACTTGGCGGAAAATGCTGATCCATTTTTTAACAGAAAGTTCTTCTAACTTTCTTTCCATCTAGTAGAAAGTTCTTCTAACTTTCTTCCCTTCCCCCTTGCTTTTTTACCTCGTTATAGATCATTCGAGTGCAAGCTTAGAATAAGAGGTACGCGTGCGGCGTTTAGAATAAGTATGCGTGTGCGTATGCGATTGCTGTTTTAAATTGCACTCATTTTAATTAGTTAACTTTTTCCGCGTTAGATCATAGTATTAGTTCCCCTCTTCCTTTCTTTCTCCCTCGTTTAGCGTCTCATTTTGCGTAATACGAGTGCAATTTTATAACAGAGTGTGTATGTGGGATCCCACGAAATTAGTACTAAGTTTATAAGTGAGTTGAGCGCTTACAATTCTAACTTGCACCCATTTTCACAATTCGTAGAATTTTGTGCGCGTTAGAGTGTAGTATTAGTCGGTATTTCTCTGTCGATTGGTCCGAACCCAAGTGGATCATTTGGGGTTGGTAGCGCTGTGAACACGCGGCAGTACTGAGCTGCAAATGCTGGTGTAGCGCCAGGGACACATCTCTGCGAGGCATTTTGATTGAAGCACCTTCTCGACTTGCCGCCTCACGGCGTGGGTATCCTCTCTGCAGTCAGCCTCCCTTTAAACGGGAGCGGGGAGAAATGGGAAACCCTTCGCGGATGTGTCACTCGTTCTTACCAGTCATTTTCGGTTCAATGCGGTCTCGTGGTTCACGTAAGCCACTATTCGACTACCATTTGACCCATGAGGGCGAGGTTCACTTGATAGAGAATGCTGGTCCACCTTTTTGCGAAAGTTCTTCTAACTTTCTGTCCATCTAGTAGAAAGTTCTTCTAACTTTCTTTCCATCTAGTAGAAAGTTCTTCTAACTTTCTTCCCTTCTCCCTTTGCTTTTTATGCCGTTTTAGATAACACGGGTGCAATCTTAGAATGCGAGCACTAAGTTTGAAATTGTGTGTGCCTGTGTGCTATAAGTTAGTTTTAAGAAACTTGCGTGCGATACAAGTTCTTTGCTATATTATGGTAAAGAACTTGTATATTTTCGCGAGCCATCGGGCTAGGTAGAGTTAGAACTCATTTATCCTTCCGATAAATGAGGTAGTTGTAAATGGAGGGTGGATGGGATTTGGAGATAGGGTGGGTCACTGTCGTAGCAACCTCCACGTGGTGTGACCTGGTAATCGATATCGTTTTCTAAATATTTTTCACGAAATGAACTTTAGAAAACGATATCGAGCTAATAGCTACGAATTACTATTAAATTATAATTTCATTTATTCCACATTTTCTTTTACGAAAATGTTTTGGATTGAAGATATGTGCGCTCGCTAAATGCACCATTCGGAGTTCCAAGAATCGTGCATTAAACGCGCATGGATCAAGTAAGTATATAAGTTCTACATTTATCCAAATCTAGAAAATTTACAAATCTTATAATAAAATGCGAAACTTTGGAAAACTGGATGCCAGCACATAAGACGGGAACCCTAATTAGCCTAAGAATTTAAATTGATAATGGTTTGGTAAAGTCAAAACACTTCGAAGTTAATTAGTCTTGCACTCTGATGTAATTTGATGCATGTTGAAATTAATTAAGCTAATAGAATCAGTATTAATTGATTTTTTTCGAAAATGTAACCTGTGGCGCCATCTCTTCGGCTAACAGGGTGAACTACACGTTTCTGAAACTGTAGTATCATTAGTTCCCACCCATTGCCGCTAGATGGCGCCACGTGTATCGTTTTTTGTTCAATTCAATCAATTTCTTAGGCTAATCCTAATTATTATTTGGGTTTCTATCGTGTGCCGCCATCTAGCGGCAGAAGATGAGAACTACTTAAACTACAGTTTCAGAAACGTGTAGTTCACCCCGTTCGCTGAAGAGATGGCGCCACTTGTAACATTTTTTAGAAAATTCAATAAATATCGATTTTAATGGCTTAATTTACTATAAAATGCATACCGAAGGTAACTAGTCTTGCACTCCGACGTAATTTGATGCATATTACAGTAAATTAAGCCAATAAAATCGATATTTGTTGAATTTTCTCAAAAATGGTACAAGTGGCGCCATCTCTCCGGCGAACGGGATGAACTACACAGTTTTGAAACTGTAGTTTCAGTAGTTCCCGCACACTGTCGCTAGATGGCGCCACTTGTACCGTTTTGGACGTAGTTAAACAAAATATCGATTTTTTGGACTTAATCGGCATTAAAATGCATTAAATGTTAATAGAAAGTTGCTTCAAAATGTCTCAGGAAGCATAATCTGTGGTGAACGTTGCGAAATATGACTTTTTAAAATTTCCTTATATGCGTGTTCGGACATGCATTTTTTTCGATTAGTTCACCCCGTTCGCCGGAGAGATGGCGCCACTTGTTCCATTTTTGTAAAAATTCAAATAATATCGATTTTATTGCTTAATTTACTATAATATGCATTCCGAAGTTAATTAGTCTTGCAATCCGATGTATTTGGATGTATATATAGTAAATTAAGTCAATAAAATCAATATTTATTAACTTTTTATGAAAATGGAACATGTGGCGACATCTCTCCGGCAAACAGGATGAACTACACGTTTTTGAAACTGTAGTTTCATTAGTTCCTACTTTCTACCGCTAGATGGCAAAGCTTTTTTATGTCCATAAAATTCATTCTTTTTTAATTTTTAATAAAAGTTTTGAAGCTTGTTGTAAAGCTATTTTCCTTATATTATCGTAACTCTAAAACAATTTGCGAGCATCGATGAAACAAAAATGCTTTACTTTGCGAAAAAACGGAATTTTGTGTTCTGGTAATTCCGCCGTTCATCGCCATGCGATGCCACCGGTACTGTTTTTTAGCGCAGATATAAAAATTATTAAAATAAGAATAAAACTTATAAAGTATTCCTAAATTAATGAATTAATTGCTTTACATGAATATAAAGTTTTGTCTTACTATCAGACAAATTAAATGGGTATACAAGCTTTAATACCTTATCGATGCAGGTGCAATATCTGTAGAACATTTGTATCTACTGCCGTATCGTAAATAACAATGTCGGTAAAATATATCCTTGATTTATGCGTATGTATTCTATATTTCAGCGTGTAATGCTCGATAGTATAAAGTACAACGTATGATTTCTATTTTCAGATTTTCATATTACAATTTTTCGAACACTTTAATATTTAAATTGCAAATCTTCGATTTTCAAATTTTCGAACGTAACAGTATTTATATCCCAACAAATTGAATGTGAATCTATGTAAGAGGTAATCATATTATATTGTATTTGATAAATAATTAATCATTTAGAAGTTCCCGTAGCTGGAGTCATACACTATTTATTTACAAATAATACTAAAATACTAATGAGTGCAATCAAAATTAAACCTGCAATAAGTCTTTCTTATTGATGGGAGAACACAAATAAAAAATAAAATGCAATAGGGAGTTTAAGTTAAAATAACAATAAAAGATAAGGATATTAAGAAGACGCAATGCTACTTCATAAGCATGTATTGCATCCAAACATCAGTTTATGACGAAATATTACATTACATCATCCGCTTGCATCTTCAATTAATTAATTATGTAAAATGGCACCAGACGATGTAGATGTGCCCCCCTTGCACGAGTGTCGAAATTGTATGTAAATGTTCAAAAAACAAGGATCTTTATTATGGTACCTCTCGTTTGAAAAGATAAAGAAATTTACAAGGCCCACTATTTATAGCCCCCACTTGAAGGTATGAAACCTAATATGGTACGCACGTGCCTAACTTGCTTTACAGCGAAGTAAAGTGGGCCCTTGAGTGTTTGTTATCCTTCTTTCGAGCCCGTGTCATTGTATCGGCGATGACACCGGATCACAACGATTGGTCCACCCGTGTAGAATACACTGCAAATATTCCAACGAATTCTGTGCGTTTGTGGGGGAAAGGGGGAGGAAGAAGGGAACGAAGAAAAAAGGCTGGAAGGATCAACTTTAGCAGTCGACACAGTACGTTTGCAGTTTTCGTGGAGGTTGACACGCGTCGCGCGACAGTATGGATATCGTAGAAAAGATGTGCACCAGGTCGATCGAGAATGTCGCCGTAGAGTATCAATTGACGATCAGATTGTTAGAGTTGCTGCAAAGAACGAAGTACGAATTAGTGCAAGAAAACGGACAACGTCGTTTAACCGCGCCAGAAATCGTTCGCGGCGAAAAGCAACGCGTAAAAGGCGCAGAGATTTTTCTCGGTCGTCTTCCGCGCGATTGTTACGAGGACGAGTTGATGCCGATGCTCGAAAAGGTTGGCCGTTTGATGGAATTAAGGTTGATGCTCGATTTTTCTGGCTCGACACGCGGTTACGCGTTCGCATTGTACGAAGATTCGAAAACTGCGAGAAACGCGTGCGCGAAACTCGACGGTTACGAAGTCAGACCCGGCCATCGTATCGGTGTCGTGAAATCCGTTGACAATTGCCGGCTCTTTTTCGGCGGAGTACCGAAAAACAAAAGCAAAGAGGAATTCATGACGGAACTCAATAAGATACTTGAAGGCATCACAGACATTTATCTATACCCGAGCTCACACGACAAGTCGTTGAACCGCGGTTTCATCTTCGTCGAATTCAAAGATCACAGGGCCGCCGCAATGGCTAGACGAAAATTGATACCTGGAAGAGTTATGTTGTGGGACCATGAAATTGCGGTCGACTGGGCAGATCCTGAACCTGGAGATCCCATCGATGAGGAGGTCATGGAAAACGTAAGTTCTAGATTATTGCAATTTTCTTATTTCTCTTTTTATTAACTTTATAAGGAAATTTTTTATCTTTGCAGTTTTTCTATCGAAATCCATTGAAACTTGTTAATCTTACATAAGATTTCATATATTTTTTAAAATATAAACTTATGTTACATTAAAGTATGTAAAGTTGCGTAGATCAATTTATATTTATACAAAACTATTAATGTTTGATGTACAACTTTTACTATCTAATTTCATTAAAATTTATATCACTTACACAGAGTAAGCATTAATGAAGTCAGTAATACTTTACTAGATTATCGATAATTTTTGTATGTCTCTATAATAGAATTTGAGCAGGTTTGAATTAAAATGCAAGCGAAATGATGATATTAATTGGCAATTTATTTAACGTTCAAACGATACCATCGGGTCAACTGTGACCCAGACATATGAAATATATACATTATTCTCATCATATTTTCGGTATGGTTAGATACGTTGAAAATTTAAAATGAAATAGCTAAATTGCATACAAATATAAAATTCAACGAATCGTATAAAATGTTAACACGTCGATACTGGGCCAATTAGGATACGAAGCTACGAAATTATTCAATAGTATTTCAATTAAAATTATAACGTATCAATTTTTTAATAAAAATATTTTGTTTATTGGAAAATAGAATTTAAACGAACAGCGTGGCATTTAGAAAATGAGAAAATAAAATTTAAATTGCTACCGTCTTAATTGCCGGGGACAAAACTATTGTTTTATATTTTTAACAAAATTTCAAATTTTAAAAATATCTGCGTTTTAAAGTGAACTATTTTTTTGCGACTCAGTTGTAAAAGAGAAGATCGATTGTTATTTAATATTTATAATTGTTCTCAGGTAACCGCTCTTTTCGTGCGAAATTTAAGCTTGGACGTGCAACAGCAAAAAATTCGAGAAATATTTCAGAAGAGCACAAAAGTACCAATACTAAAGTTGAAAAAAATTAATCATTTCGCGTTCATACATTATGAAAGCCGACAAGCAGCGCAGACCGTAATGGACATTATGACGAGTACGTATATTATAATATTTCTCTTAGTCATTTGATTGTTGGCGCACTGTCATATACATTTATTAACGAATAAAAATAAATAAAATTAGAATCCAATGGCATCGCTGAAAAGGAAGGCTGGGAAATACGTTGGGCGAAACCGATTGGAGCGACAAAAATTTTGGAGAGGCAACGATGCATCAACGAAGCGGTAGCAAAGTCGAATCAGCAAAAAACGACTCAAAATACGCGGGGTAAACGCGTATTAGCAAAAAAAAACAACACGAAAACTAATTTGGATTGCAATGATAACGAGGTCGTCGACGTGACAGCAATGTACATGGATGCTTTGCATAACTTCGTTAAAGCGAAGTTCAATGCTTCGTGTTCTTTTAACTGCTTTCCTGTAGCTGGCACGCCGGGTTTTGCGTGCAAGGTAAATTACTTCACCAATTTCATTTATAAGAAAACTTCAAGAATTCAATTCTATGCATCTTTGTTTGCAAATTATAATATCAGAATATTCATACAATTGTAATTTAATTTATTTTTGTGCTAAATTTGGAAATTTAAGAACTTAAAAAGTCGAATTTTCAGAAATTTTTAGCTCCGTTTATATCTTCATTTTATATTCACTTCTTGCTACATGATATTCATCTTCCATACTCATGATTTATTTATACTTGTTTGTTCAGGTGACTATTTTTCAAGAGAACTGTGTTTTATTCGAATATCACGGAGAGTTAATGCCAACTAAACAGAATGCAGTAATTGCTGCATGTACGAAAATGTACCAATTTGTTGCCACGAGATTCCACACTTGCGGTAAGTTTAACAATAAGAGACAGTATTTTTAACCCTCGCCAAACGGATCGAGATCCTGCGTTCAGATCCGTGTGGAAACCGATGAATGTAATTTGATACGTGGTCTGTTTTGACGAGCACAATGCCCAGGCCGTTCCTCTCAATCAGATGAATTCTTTCACTTCTATTATTCTGGAAATTTCCAGCACGTTGTGCCCATTCCAATGGTTTTATGTTATAACTTGTTTAAAAAGCAAATCACGGATTTTGCTATAATGAAGGAACTTCTTTCACGGACGGATCGTTCCTATTTGGAGGGCGATATATGTCAGACTATATTTTTGAATCCTTTTGTATTTCAAGTTTTATATCATATTTTTAGTAGATAATGGAAAGTATTAAAATCTAGGAAAAGTAATTTTATTTTATAATACAGTTACATTTTATAATAAAGTTAAAAGTTCGTCGAGGTTTTTTAATGTTACGCCTTAAAATCCGTTTCGGATCCGTCACTGATTTGTGTGTGTGGCGTTTAAAAATAAATCATTAATCGTTTAATTGTACATAATTTATATTTATTTTTCTTACAGTATTGCAGAACAATGAAGAATATTACATGCAACAAAAATTAGGAATTAACCCTGCAGTTGGATCACCAATCAACGACTGGAGTAACGGCATAGAACAGAACTGAATATAGATAATTTTTTAAGGCGAATATTTTAATGCGACGAGTGAAAAGATTATTGATAATTATTTATAACGTAGAGATCCGATAGCATGAGGAAAGGAACACAGAGAAAAAAACTTAAATTCGTGTTTGCATTTATAATAAAATAATGAGATTTTATTTTTACTTACCGTTAACGATCTTAACCGAATTTTAGAAACGAATGATCCGAATTTTATATCTTAAATAATTGAGATCAAATACGTTTTTATTAATCATAAACTTGATGAAATGTCGTGCAATATTTTACGGAATGGAATTGAATTTTGACAAGAGTTTTTATGAAAAATGGACGGCAATGCAAATTCTATCTTTTAAATTTTCAAAGTTTTTGAAAAGTAAATGGATTACAAATGAAATTGAGAAAATCTGATGATCACAGGTTCTCTACGTTAAACAATGTACTTTAAGCGTTCTTATTAACAATCTTAATGTGATTATAATATAGTTTTTATATAAAGTATACACTATTTACCATCAATTAACTACCGCGAGTGAAGCGTAATCAATCAAAGATTAGTATAGTTTTCAATCATTGTCAATTGAATCTCAAGTAACGCTTACAAGTTAAACATCTCCTTTTTTGTTTATGTTTATAGTATATATATAAATTATATAAGAAACGCGTTATGTTTAGTTATTTATGATTGTTTTACAAAAGTATAACTTACGTAAAAGTTAAAATAAATTATCATATTTAATCATTTAATGCCTGAACTTGTGAAGTGTAATCTTTAGATGTAAGAATCAGATTTAAGTATTAAATTAAAATTAGATATAAAACAGAATGTTTTGTACCAAAAATAAATGTTTATTTTCATATTTTTCTAGCAATAAACTGTTTCAGTTATAAATTATGACTTTTATTAAAAGTTTAACACTGATTCCACGAACCTCGCAATCTATTATCTGATTTTATCATCATAGAGTTAATAACGATCTTTTAGAAGTAACATTAGTCGATCCTCTGAAGTTAATTTATAATCGGAAAGGGTGCGATTATCCTCCAAATAATAACCTTGATTCCAAAGTTTCATTCTCTCCGGCTTCCACGTTTCGTTATTTCTTTCGCATAATAGTTTCGAAAGCTTCCCCTTTAGATACCCAATTGTCTCAGAATAAGAAATTCGTAATTTTATACGTGGACCGTCGAGCCTGTATATCGTTACAGTTCGTTCACAATTACATTTCATTTTTACAATAAATTAATCCTCCATGACAACATTTCATCCTCAATAAATGTATACTATTTTCAATAATTTTATCATCCTGTTAGTTACAATTTTACAATCATACATTTTCATTTTAAATTTCCATTTATCTTATGTAAATTTCATTAGGGTTAGAATATGTAGAAAACAATTACTCCTTCATTTTTTTAATTTTAGAAATAACTTCTCAATACAATACATACAGTGATTCACAAATTTATTATATTTACACAATCTGAATATTCATTTACGTTAAAATAATTATCTTTGATTGGTCTAATACTCTATACTATATCTAAGGAGTATAATCATTATAAACATAGTAAATCGCATGTGTATATTAAAGTTCAAAGAAATATATGAATAAATAGTTACATATTTAATTCTCGAATGCCAAAGCAACTTTTTCAACTTAAATTTTGTCTGTCTCAAAAACCTGTTCTTTAAGGATTAATGAACATGTTTAAACAAAAGCGTCTTTGAAATAATTATTTGGTCGGCGGTGAAAATCGAGCCAACGATCTTGACATTGGTTTCAAGATCATCGTGTAATCCTCGAGCACTCTCCGCACAGATTCGTTATCCGTATTTCCGGTAGAATTCTTTGGTCTCATACAACGAACCAACTGTCGTGCTTTCATAGTGCAGTCGACATTTTGATGTGTCGCCGGAGTAGAAAATATTTGCAGCGCGAAGTCGAGCAGTTTTCCAACGGCACAATCGAGAATAGTGTCTTTCGGTATTTCACCCTGGCCGCTTTCCGAGCAATCTTTGATGACGGCGCTCATCCACCCCCAATCCTCCCAGTCCTCGTTGTATCTTACGTGCTGATTTTCCAATTGCCATGTCAGATGAGCACGGTATCTATGAATTATAAGAATATCGTTCAAAGGAAGAATACAAATTCCTTTTCACAATGTTTATATTATTAATTTTTCAGACCTACAAATTCTCAAATTCCAGAATTTCCAAACCCCTAAGTTATTCAACCTATAATGTCTCAAATCATAAAACTCTCAAACCCCCAAATTTTTAAATCCCCAAATTCTTAACTCCTTAAATTCTCAACCCCCAAATTCATAAATTCTCAAATCCACAAATTCTTAAATTCTTAAATACTCAAACCCCCAAAATTTTTAACCCCTTAAATTCTCAACTCCCAAATTCATAAATTCTCAAATCCACGAAGTTTTAAATTCTTAAATACTCAAACCCCCAATTTCTTAAATCCCCAAATTCTCAAACCTTCAATTTCCAACTTCCCAAATTAAATTCCTAAATATCCAATTTTCAGAACCCCCAAATTTCCAGAAGACCAAATTCAAAATTTCTCACTTTCTAAATGTCTAAAATATTCAATTAAAAAATTGTCAATCTTTAGTATGCAAACACCCCGTAATAATAACCACCCTTATTATAGGACCCTGGACAAATTTTGAAGAAAGCAAATTTAAGGGTGGTTCGCAAAGAACTTCCAGAACGAAAAAAACGTCATTTCTCATGTTTCTCCGCAATTCGTCCAAAGTTCTCGAAGAAAAAGGAAATCGAGCGATACTTACCCCCAACTGAGCGGATTCTTTTCAAACTTCACATTTTTAAGGCTTTTTAGGTACGCGAACATACTGTATTCGATAAATTTGATTTGGTTGTAATCGAAATAGAAGTTCTCCAAATTGGGAAGTAATTGGAACACTCCGTAATCGATCATTTCGATGTTGTTGAAAGATAGATCGAGAGTTTTTAAGCTGTACATGTTCACGAACCAATCCCTTGGTACAGATCTCAATCGGTTACCCCATAGTATTAATTTCTGGAGTTTGGTGAGTCCTATGAATGCTAGGGAATCTATCGCTTCTATATTCGATTTATGTAAATCCAACGTGGTTAGTGTTGCACCGAATCTTGCGAATACATGACTGCGAACATAAATATTTTACATTCGTAGATTTTTTTATTTTTGAAAATTGGGGTAGATACGAAAAATTGTGAAGTATTGATAATTGTTCTTTGTGATGATAATGGTAAGATTGCAGGGGTAGTTGTTTTATTGTAGTTTATTCTTTCTTTGTTAGTTATTGTATTTTTTATTCGAAAATGGTACGATTCACTGTCAATTATTTTTTACGAGACTTGTAGGACTGATTGGAAAATTTTAAATTCCACAACTTTTGGATATTCTTAAATTCTCAAATCCTCAAATTTCAATTTCTCAAATCCTAAATTCTCAAATCTCCAATTTCCCAAATTCTCAAGTTCCAGTTTCTCAAACCCCAAATTCTAAAATCCCAAAATTCTCAAATTCTAATTTCTCAAGCCCCAAATTCTCAAATCTTCAATTGTCCAAATTCCAAAATACTCAAATCCTAAATTCTCAAGTTCCAATTTCTCAAACCCCAATTTACTACATCCCAAAAATCTGAAATTTCAAAATTCTCAAACCCCAAAATTCTCTCTTCAAAATTATCCTATCCAATAAAACCACCATCGAACAAGGAAGTAAAATTGCATAAAATCAGCCTAAATTCAAACCTTTGTATTTCCTGTAATATAATCAATTTTCAACTATATTCAATCATTTTATAAACCATGTAACATTCTACAATATTACTTTCCTCTTACCCATGTAGATAAGGTATGTTCGACTCTGAAATTTCAATGTAGGTAGTGTTGCTCCTGGCATCGTCCAATTTGGACAGGTCCTTTAACTCCGTACACTGGAAGTCCACGGTGTTAACAGCCCGCTCGTTGATAATAGTTCGACATTTGTTCGATGTGGTCGTGACACTTGCCAATAAATTGAACACGAAAAACGCTACTAACAGATACATCATGATTCACGTCGAACAAAGAGCAGCGTCGAGAACGAGCATTTAATAACTGAACGCTCTTCTGATAGCTCGTGTGATGCGCAACTGAATCGCGTGGGTGGCGTATCCTTCGTTTCTTGTTACGTTTTCCTCTTTCGATAAGAAATCGGTTTGCGTCGTTGATTGAAAAAAAAATCACTTCTTTTCTCTTTATTTTTGTATACTTGCATTTTATATTCAGATCAATAATTTCTTAATCAAATAAAAATGTTAAGCAAACATTTTTTTGTAATTTCACTCGTATTATGTATACAAATAATTCTTCAAACGAATGTGGTTAAACGTTCAGTAAAAATTGTTTCATTTATCGATGCTTTTAAATATTTGTATTTTTCGCTTATGCAAATTAATTTACTTCATATTAAACTACTACATAAATTGATATTAAAAGCAATATAAAATTATTTTGTTTACCGTTACTTTTATATGTTCGTGTTTTATGTTCACACAAAACGTTATTAATCAAATAAAGTCGGATATTAAAAAATATCTGAGATGATTTATAAATGATATAAATGTAAAATTGCGAAGTTAAATCAAGATGTAATTGGTAGAAATGTTTGAAGTTGTATTTGGAACAAAAGATCAGTTTCAGGAGTTGTTCTTTATAGATGTTTTTCGAAAGAGAAAATAAGAAAAGCAGAAAGAAATGAGTATAGAAATTTGAAAAGTAGTGAAAACGATAGAAAGTTCGCAAGTGTGAAGTCTGGTCGCCAAATGTGCGAGTTGACGTTGACCAGGCACGCGCCGAGCCTTCGAAGAGGACATGCAGAAAGGAATGAGAATGTAACTGGAAAGTTCCATAAAAGAGAAATTTAGAGAATGAATTCCTAAAATCGGTAGGCACGTGGCAGCAACAGCTTAATTGCCACGATACTATGTATTACGAAGTTCAATTTATTTCTTTACAATAGTCAAATTTGTAATTTGAAGGAAAGTGAAATGGAAGTTGGGGATTTGGAGATTTAGGAATTTGGGAATATGGGAATTTGGGGAAATTGGAATTTGAGGTAGTAGGAATTTGGGGAATTTGGAATTTGGGAAATTTGGAATATGGGGAAATTAGAATTTGGGGAATTTGGAATTTGGGAAATTTGAAATTTGGGGAAGTTGAAATTTGGGAAAGTTGGAATTTGGGAAAAGTGGAATTTGGGAAAATTAGAATTTGGGAAATTTGAAATTTGGGGAAATTAGAATTTGGAAAATTTGAAATTTGGGGAATTTGGAATTTGGGGAAATTAGAAGTTGGGAAATTTGAAATTTAGGGAGTTGAGAATTTGGGAAATTTAAAATTTGTGGAAATTAGAATTTGGGGAATTTGGAATATGGGAAAGTTGGAACTTAGACAATTGAGAATTTGGAAAATTGGAAATTTGTGAATTTAGGAATTCAAGAATTCTAAAAATTGCAAATTCATAGAATAGGGAATATGCAATTCTAAAAATTTGCAACCGTCTGTAAATTTGAAAATAACAAAAGAACAACAAAAAGCCTTATGGTAAAAACAACATTTATTGTCGTAGATTATATACACGAATACACAACCGAGACGTTAACATCGATAAATAATACATCCATGTATGTTATCGACAACGTTTGACGAGAGTCGATGATCGACTGTGTAAAATGGCGCCAAAAATCAACAACAAATCAATACTTCCGCATTTGCTTCATAAGTTTATCTCAATATGCACCCGCACTAAATAACTCACAATAGTGTCCGTTCAGTTCTTTCGAAAATAATTGTACACCCGTTCCAAGGATGTACCCATAAATCATCGCGATCATTATGGGACTCGGTAGATTCGGCTAACGATGACGGTTTATCAGGGCAATCGGTGATCAATATTGCTGTTCCACCGATCGATCGTATACAGCTATAGTTATTGTCATAGAAACCGTTCGTTATTTACACCATAGAATGATACATCGATGCGTTTGATGTGTCGCACACCTATATAGTCTTTCCAGTCAAAGATGTCCTTTGACCATCTTCTTGCATGAAGTCGCTATCTAACAAGGATAACTCCTCGAGTGTCCTCCTCGAACTTTAATGAGCTTTCGTGTACTGATTGATCGTGCTATTACGAATCCTTTTATACAGGGTGACAGGAAAATTAGTTATCAAAAGATACTCCTAAAGGGTTATATGAACATAGGTCTCATTTTGTATAAACTTTATCTATTATAGAAATTATACCAACGTGTAAATATTGTGCATTTTGTGTATCCTGTTTCTTAGTCTTTTTGTGGGGACTGCCTTTGGGACCTATGTTGATTAGACCCTTAATCAAATGAAACATAAAGTCTTTGATTCCTTTTTAATCCTTCTTCGGAGATGAGTTTTACTTCGTTTAAATTACAACTGGGACTTTTAGAAGTTTGCTAGGAACTTGAGGATTGTAGGATCTCGAGAAGGTGCAATTTTGGGATGTTATAATTTTACAGTAACAAGGTTGAGACTTGGGTCTCCAGAATTTTTAGATTTTTTTGAGGTTCTTGAGGACCTTAGAACCTTGACAATTTTTTAACCACTATTTTGTGACCTTAGAATTTTTTAAGTTTTTGAACCATTTTGTAACATTGAAATTGTAGGTTTTTTAAATCTTAAGAGTATTAAACCATGAGACTCTGAGACATTGCAATTTCATCAGTCTGAGGCTTTAGACTATAACACTATTTGTTTCACCCAGTACGTAGCAGTACAAGGACCAACATAACGTATTTAGTTCAAAACTTTGAAATGCTGTCGTAGTCCCCATAATCCGAAGAAGGATTAGACACCCTGTACATCTCCAACCCGAAGAACCTCCGTTGACCGTAATCTAAATGAAACTCTAATTCTTCAAAACTTCATCTAAACATAAAGATAACTGTACAGACGGTATAAAAGTCAACGGTAACGTACGAGAACACGGTGTGAACGCAAGAATAACCGTTTGTAAGGTAGTTCGTTGGTACGTAAGAGTAGGCAGAGTACACGCGATAGGAGCTTCCGTTTATCCTACAGGAAAAAAAGGTGATTTGTACTCTTCCGTACATACGAAACGGTGAACTTTACGAGCTACAGATCACTATCACTATGAAAGCGAGCATTAATCCTACGCAGTTTAATCGCGAGTGTCGCGACGATGTCACGCTGTTCTGAACATTCAGTTGGGTTGGTGCGAAATTCGCTGGCGCAGGTGCGGGTGCCGGATATGATGAAACTTTCGATTTTTTCGCATTGCTGTCCGTCAAAGCGTTCGAACTGTTCCTCCTGAGCATAGGCGTTGTGTGACCCATATTTCCACTATTTTTCGACAACGAACCGGTTCCTTCTCGCCCGAACGAATGCAGCTTCCCTTTTCTGTCGCTCTGCTTTTTCGTCCCGTGTTTGCCCGTGAATTCCGTGTTGCGCAGAGGCACCGACGTCGTCCTCGTTAAATGTAACTCTGCAATCATTCCGTCATACGTATTCTAATCTGTCCAAAATTACCCCGATTTATCCAGAGCTACATCTTGAGGATACATGGAAAATATGACTCAGAAGTAATTTTTTTTTAATTATTTAGAATTACATGGATTTTCATGAAGAAGGTACAAGAGTACAATTGAAGGATGATGCTTAGAAATTTTCTGGGCAGCTGCATTCACAGCTAAATAATTACAGATGTTAAGACAAATAAACAAAGGTGCATTCAATTCTTGATTATGCAGATTGTAGAGTTGAATTCAAAATTCATGACGGGCAAGTTATGATCGAGAAGAACAGAGGAATTTATAAGTTACCTTGAAGCCTTATCGTCCCGTCAGCCTTGCCAAGTAGATTTTCCGCGGAACACGTGTAGCTACCAAAGTCGTCCCTGTTCAATCTCCTGATGGTCAGATTTAACTGATACGCGTAGTCGTTCAACGTAACCTCCGACAGATCGTGTTTCTCATCCGGCAATAATTTTATACCTGCAACGTCCAGAGGAATATCGTGGCGCAAGGAACAGTTTACGTTACGTTACACGTAGGGCAATCATTATAGCGAAATGGAGCCGCGACACTGAGAAATAACCCTTGCGATTCGATATTACTCGCCTGATCCTTACCGTCGTCCCTGTACCATGTGTTCAGCGCTTTCGGCGACGACTCGACGTAACAATGAAGAACGACGTCGCTGTTAGCCGGGGCCGCAACTAATTGGTTCGAGACTTTAATCAGCGGTTTAACTGCACCGAGAAAACTATTATTAATTATGTAAGTTTGCTCGAAAAGGTCCGGGAGTGACTCCGCCACTTACAACGGACGTTCGCGTAATATCGTTTGCTGACTGTCGGTGGAACGCCATTGGACGCGATGCAAAGGTACGAACCCATCTCCTGTCGTAGAATACCCTTCAAATGAAGCTGTTCGCCCTCGTACGATTTCACTGTATCAAAGAATTCGTCAGTTCGGTATTGCTCTTGTGGCAACGAGTAGATGTGTATAGCTGTGAAGTTATTTTGGAGAGAGTGGATTTGTCAGAGAACTGGAACTGGAAATATGGGAAGTGCTTGTGTAGATTGCTTGGAAGATGGCGGATTGTCATGAAAGTTTTGAGATCATTTCTCAGTTGGGAATATTTTAGAATTTGAGTACTTACACATCTGAGACCTTTACAATAGTATCTTTACAATAGTCAAATTTGTAATTTGAAGGAAAGTAAAATGGAAGTTGGGGATTTGGAGATTTAGGAATTTGGGAATTTTGGAATTTGGGAAAGTTGGAAATTTGAGAAATTTGAAACTTGAGAGTTTGATGAATTAGAAATCGGGGTCTTCAGGAAATCAGAAGCTTGAGAATTCGATTTAGTAATCTAGCAATTTGAGAATTCGGAAATTTGGAATTTGAGAATTTTGAGAATTTGGAAATATAGAAATTTGAATATTTGAGACTTTGAAAATTGAATCTAGAAACATAAGAATTTGGAAATCGAGAATTTGAGGATTCAGGAATCTGGGAATTCGAAGATCTGGAAATTTGTAAATTGAAAAATGTTAAATTTGAGAATTCAGTGTATACATATAGTGTAGATACATAAACTTATAATTACGTATAAATAATATACAATACTTTCATAGAAAATGTATGTCTAAATAAAGTATGTAATTATATCTAAAATCAAATAATGCATGTCGACTATCTATTGAGGCTAATAAGACAGAATTGGTGCATTGTATAGAACATCATCTCAGAGCTGTAATTACAGCCAAACTCGAGCTGCGTAGCTTCATATTAATTATATCGTAATTGTGTTTTTGTTAAACTTAATATCATTGTTCTAGTACTTTGCCGAGCTGTAATATGTTTATGGACCTAGTAAGATCTTTGTAAATGGAATGTATGTTCCTCAATTTTAGTTGCGCTAGCATAACAATGTTTCGTTGTTTGTAAGTTGTAGTTCTCTGTTAATGGACGGGCATGTTGATAGATTTAAGGAAATTTAATATCAGAGGTTATTTGAGATAATACAAGTATAATATTTGTGCTTGTTATATTAAAAAATGGATTCTTATATTACAAGATGTCTAGGTTTATGGATTTTTTTATTCCTAGATACCTACATACTTAGATTCCTAGATCCCTAGATCCCTAGATCCCTAAATCCCTAAATCCCTAGATCTCTAGATTCCTAAATTCCTAGATTTTTAAATTTCTAGATTTCTAGATTTCTAGATCCCTAGTTCTCTAGATCTCTAGATTCTTAGATTCCTAGATCCCTAGATCTCTAGATTCCTAAATTACTATATTTCTAGATTTCTAGATTTCTGAATTTCTAAATTTTTAAATTCCTTAATTTCTAGATTTCTAAATTCCTAGATTCCTAGATCCCTAGATCCCTAGATTCCTAAATTCTTCAATTTCGAGATTCCTAGATTCCAAGATTCCTAGATTCGTAGATTCCTATATTTCTACATCTCTATACCACTAGTTCCCTACATGTCCACATCCCTATATTTCTACATTCCTATACATATATCCCTAGATCCCTATACTCCTATATCTCTATACTCCTAGATCCCTACCCTACTGGAGGTACTCCTAGTACCCCCAAATTCCTACAATCCTAGATTCCTATACCCCCTAATTTCCAACCCCTAAATCCGAATAATCGAAAATACCTATAATCAATTTATCAGCTTAAATTAAAAAATATTTGGGTGTATAAAATTCGGAGAACAATACATCAGGAATTAACAATGAGGGGCTAATTCTCCAGCGTATAGATTTTACTACATTTCTATTCTACTTCACCGTGTCGTCCCTTTTTTTTTTAATTCACGCATCGATTTCATTTTATACCGGTACGTATTCCATTTTAATATACGCGTTTCGGAATTTGGGACAAACGTCATGGTAAATGACAGGAAACGAATGCGATTCATTAAGGAGCCAGGAAACAACGGGCGTAGCCCGGTGTGGTGTGTTTTAGGGAAAGATATACATTTTAGGGCAGAATCACTGGCACGATATAGATTCTGAGTGGTAGACACTTTCGCGGTGCAGTGTACACAGTGAATATTGCAATCGGGTATGCGAATCGATGGGGTCGGCGAAGAGGAAATATATGTAAAGTCAACATCCATCACTCACTGTTAGAAAGGCTAATCGGCTGGCTGATTTTCCACGGAACGCGATGGACCCAGCCGGATCACGCTCTCGCGTTCTCCTACGTTCAACAAAAGCCTCCGCCATTTTACCGAACTTTCGAACTGTTATTTTCTTAATGATTTAAAAAACTGTGACATATCTCGCGATCTTTCATTTCATTGTTCGCATTTAACACTGGATTTATCCGCCAGAATGATCGGGGATCTCTTATTTTAAATTATAGAATTGAGGAGCTTTTGTTGAAGTGCAGGTTAACTTTTATCGAGATAAAAAATCGTTAAGGTAGTTTATGAATCATGAATGTTTACTTCTTATTTAATTTATTCATTTATTCACTTGTAGTCAAAGAGTAACGAGAGCTTGATATTTAACCATTTAACCTACTTAATTATTACTACAATGTGAAGACGAATAAAGAAAGTTAAAAAGTTAGACATATTTTGCATTCGATCCTTGATTATGAAGATTATAATTAAAATTCAATTCTAATGAAATTCTGGTTCATCACATATGAACTGTACTGTGCGTCACGAGTGCGTCACTATATTATAGGGCAAGGAGTTGATGAAAATCCCCTTAATTAATCAGAAATAAAATCGTGTAAATTAATCTAGAATACAGAATTGCTAAAAAAAACATTTGCTCGTCCAATATTTTTTCAGAAATGAACTACCTTCACTATTAATTTAACAAATTTTTCGAACGAACCGTTTGTATTAAAATTCGCTATGAAGATCGTGATTTGAGTTAGTATTACCTCGTTGAACACCATGCTCCGTTCGAAGAGTAATATTCCGTCCATCTTCTCGTCGCCAGGTGACCACTGGTTTCGGTGTCCCTGTGGCATGACATTGTAATTGCAGATCACTGTTCTCTTTAGCCGTTAGATCAGCCGAGTCGTCCAAATCCTCGATATCGGGTGGTATCACTACCTTCATGTGTCCCGTCTGTGTAAAGATCGTTACAAGCTACCATATACTATCATTTATCTTCTCGCTGGGAAAAAGATCCGCCAGACCTCGTGGACCAACCTACTATTCCCATGGACATTTAAATCAAGCTTAGCACCCGGATTCAAACCTCAACAAATGCGATTGCTCAGCGGAGACTTGTTTTTAATCTCGCTTTGGGCATCGAAAAAATACACAGACAGGGGCTCACTAGTTACCATTAAGGTGAATCGTATCAAATGGCTGACTTTGGAACGTACAAAATCTGAGGTGATTTGGTGACGTGTAGGGATCACCAACTGATACTGGTGTATTGGAAACGTTGTTTTATGGGAAATTGATCACGTAAATTCTTCGTGGTGGTTAAATGATTTCTGTGCAACAATTTTAGATTGAGGGGTGTAGGTGGTAGATTATATGATGATATAACGTATGGTGTATAGAACGCGTGGTGAGTGGGGCATATGGTGATATAACGCGTGGGGAGTAGGATACGTGGCGATACAACGCGTGGTAAACTCACCGCGTAGTAAATTTGACGCGTGGTAATATAAGACGTAGTGAATTCGGCGCGTAGTTAATTCGACGCGTAGTGATACAACACGTGATGAATTCGGCACGTAGTAAATTCAACGAATGGCGATACAACGCGTGGTAAACTCGGCGCGTAGTAAATTCGACGCATGGTGAATTCAACACGTAGTAAATTCAGTACGTGGCGATATAACGCATAGGAAATGGAACTTATAGTGAATGACACACGTGGTGAATTCGTTGCGTGTAAAATACACGTAGTAAATTCAGCACGTGGCGATACAACGCATAGGGTATGAAACTTGCGGTGAATGGAGCACATTTTGTTGCGTGGCAAATTTGACGCGTAGTAAATATGTTGTGTGGCAAATATGATGTGTAGTAAATTTGTTGCGTGGCAAATATGGCGCATAGTAAATTTGTTGCGTGGGAAATTTGACGCGTGGCGATACGTTTCGAATGAAACGAGTGGATGTGACACCAATATAACCAATATAACCAATATAACCAATATAACGCGTGGTAAACAGTGTGCGTAATCTAACGAGTAGTAATCTAACGTGTGACTATCTAACACATGTCCACATACCCCGAAGAATAGTAAAACCGTAACTCTCATTTTGCAAACTTGTCTCACCAAATCACGTCTCACAGTCCACACTTCAAATACGTCCATTTGATACAACACAATCTGCATTATCGAACGCAAAACGAATAACATGTCATTTTATTGTATATTTTTTTATTTTATGGGGGAGAATAGATTTTCCGTGCTTTCACACGCCCTTTAGCGAAATTTTGTCGATGTTATCTTGCCTCGATAGCAATATTTTTGACGCGTCATACGTTTAAATCCAGTCGGTAATGCACAACAACCAGTTACCTATTAACTCACGCCGTTTCGTTTGCATTGTATTGCCGTTTAATATTGAAACGTTTAACGCGAAAGATAAAATTGCTCCATAGTGGCAACGAATGAGTCGCGAAAAAATTGGTCGATTGCAAAAATCGAAGCGCGCTGTTATAAAATACACTGCAGTCTATTAATACATATCTTTCGTAATTTACAGCGTTCAAATATTTATTACACCGTCAATTTATTTATTTCCCCGAAGTAATTACAAAATTTAAACACCCACTGTTTTTCATGTCGATGCTTCGTAAAACATTTCATTCAAATTTATTTAACGTGAATTAACCATCGGTAATTACTTTATAAGTTTTTCATATTTATTTCAGCCCGGAAATATTTTTACTTTTCTTTTATGTTACTCTAAGAGTAGCTATACTTAGACACTTTTGAGAACAAACATTGTTACTTTTATTTTAAGTACATAATTTATAGCAAACATTTTGTTCAGCTGATTTTAACTATATTATAGAGCAAGAATTAAATTAGATATGAGCTAAAATTGAGATATACATGTTGCATCTTGAAAGTATTCACTTGGTAGTACATTCTTAAAGATAGCCCATATTTGGACCACTTCATTCGCTAATTGTGAGGGTAGATACTTATACAACTAAGAGTACGTAATTACGTCGAGTTGACATGGAAAATCATATTATAGAACGTGTTTAAGTTGACGAAGACCGTACCAACCTGACTCCTCATAGGATCCGTATTAACTTGACACATGTACGTGCCAGAGTCGTTCGGTTGAACGTTGGTCACGTGCAGTTTCCACGTGTTATGTCCGTTATGAGTGACAGACAGCCGTGGGTTATGAGCGACCATGTGTGTATGAATGGCCAGAATAGCTTTGGAGTCCGACTTTATCCAGGCAACCTGCATAATACAATCACGAACATGAACGTTTCGCCATTTCAGCAACTGATTATAAACCGCGACTCGGACACGTCTCTCTGTATTACTTACACCGTACGTTTATAATACATGTTTTAGAATTAGTTCGTTACGAATGATGTTTCGTATTCTGTCCGGAATATGCTACTGCTGTAGCCAGAGTATTAGGACAATTACATGGCGTGTGTGCGCTCGAAACGTTTCAAATTTAGATTCAGGTTTACGTATTCTAGAAATTGTTTTTGAATAGGTGCAAAATATTGCTGCGTTTCTATTCTGTGTGAGGGTGCAGTTTGTACAATTTTCACGATTATTACCGTTTTCGAGTTTCTTATATTTTAACATTTTTTTAATTTCAAGATTCTATATATTTCGAAAACCTATAATCACACATTTTTAAATTCCACAAGTTTTATCTTTCACGAATTGTAAATTTCCCAAATTTCAAATTTCCCTAGTTCCAATTTCTCCAAATTTCAAATTCCCCTAGATCCAATTTCTCCAAATTCCAATTACCCCAAATTCCAATTTCCCCAAATTTCAAATTCCCCTAGTTCCAATTTCTCAAAATTCCAATTACCCCAAATTCCAATTTTCCCAAATTTCAAATTCCCCTAGTTCCAATTTCTCAAAATTCCAACTTCCCCATATTCCAAATTTTCCAAATTCCAATTTCCCCAAATTTCAAATTCCCCTAGTTTCAATTACTCCAAATTCCAATTACCTGAAATTCTAAATCCCCCAAATTTCAAATTCCCCTAGTTCCAATTACCCCAAATCTTGAAAGTCCCAAATTCTCCAATGTTTGAAATTCTAAATTGTAACTCCACCAATCAAAAACCACCATCTAACAAATCCTCCCTCTACACCACTTTCGCCATTACAACTCGTGGCCATATAACTTGTTGATTTATCAATTCACCCTATAACGCATACAAATTGAAACTTCCCAAAGATACACAAACTCATCTTGCAAATTATTGAATAAATAAAATAGATATATTTGAAAATGTATAGATAGGGAAGTATCTCTATTACGGTCACTTACAAGATCAACCAAGTCCACAAATGGCACAATAAAAATAATGCGCTTGCAAGCTCGAATGTACTGAGACCGATCGTCTTGATCGTTGAGGTTCGTGCTTTAGTGTCTATTGAACGCTTCTAGTACCTTGGTTACTTTCCTGATTAGCTAGCAGTTAAACCTTCCCTGAGGAACACCTCCATCCGGTTAAGGCACCCTTCTTATTACACTCTTCCTCTTCGAGTTTCCCTCGGGCCGTACGGTCGTTACCGGATATGAATAATAAATCTCGAAAGAAACGTTTCGTTCGATGAAATTTTCACCTTTAAGGCGCGAACTTCCGACAAATTGAATATTTAACTCTTACCGTCTCTTTTTTGCCGCGGATATTACTCGTGTACGGGGGATTAACCGTTAGCTGAGATTAGTATCTGTTTGAGGATGGTGCTATTCTTTTCCGTTGCCTGATTTATCGTTAACTTTTTTTCAGAATATTAAGTTCCAAACTTCTGAGATTCCCGAAACCCTACAATCTTGATGTTCTGGAATTTCTAGCTTCTGAGGTCTTAATGTTTCAAGTATTTAATGTCGCAAAATTTGAAAGTTCCAAACATTGTACAAAAGTTGTAAAATTTCATAGCTCTAGATTCTAAAATTGTTCAATTTCCGAAATTTCTGAGTTCCAAAGTACAAAATTTAAAAAATTTTATGGTACCAAAATTATAAAATTCTGATACTCTAAATCCCTAAATACCAAAACCCCAAAGACCAAAATTTCAAAATCCAAAATTCTAAAGACTCGGGCTACAAAATTTCTAATGTTTTAAAATTGTAATATGTAAAAACCCCAAAGTCCCAAAACCCCAAAATTCAAAAATTATATTGTCACAATCTCTCAAAATCCCAAAACCACAAAATTCTCAAAACTCAAAAGTCCCCAAATTTACAAAACCCCACAGTTTAAAAAGATTAACCATCATTTATCTTCCATTTTATATTTTTATGTGGGTCCTCCAGATAGCTTAATACGATACTGCACGTGCATTAAAGAGGAATGCATCGTATATTACGAACGCAAGTCTAATATAAACACTGAATTAATTACGCGTGCGTATTATGTGCCTTAAACGATTGCACGAGATTTCTTTTCACCGTGATTTTTCTCTCCTCCCGTGCGTTCATGAATTTCACGGTAAATGCAACTGTTAAATCTCGGAATGTAAATGTTATTCCGTAACAGCAGAAACAAATGGAGGGAAGAACAGATTCAGGTTACGGTGCATGTAATTTCGTTGTCTTCTTGCTTGAAACGAAATATGTTTCGTCGAAGATAACGGAAAGTAGACTATCATTACTTGGAAATAAAAGGGGAAGAAAAGGCAATGTAATGTTACAATTTGTAAGATAAAAGGTTTACGGAGATTTCTTATTTAAGTGCGCTTCGATTGTGGCGGGATATTTGCGGACGCCATTTTGAAAACGTTGAACGCAACATGATTATGCGGTTCCAATAGAACAACTTCATTTTAGTTAATAATAATTGTATTATAAGATTTGTTAATGACTGTGATTTACTTTAATTATAAATCTCAAATGTCAAGATATTAAACTGCTATGTTTTGATTAAAATTATTGTGTTAAAATACTGACCAATAAAATTGTTTTAAAAACAGTAGAAATAATATTTACCTAAAATAATACAATATATGTATAATATGTATTATGAACTGAATCACAATTTCAATTGTAATGTTTACTAAATTATAATTACCAAATAATTTAATAACATAGAGTATTCAATTACACTGTAATTCATAATTCGGATTTCTCATTCAATCGAATAACAATGCACTTTGCAATTACAATCGAGATACAATTGCACAGTACAGAGTAATCAAATCAGAATTACTAATCAACAGGTAACCAAACTGAACGGTAACAAGAGGTGAAGGAACCATGTGAGTAACTGTTAAATAATAGCTACAAAATAATAATATAATATCTACGAAGCATTAATTACATAATTCCAAATAATTAAAATTTGGTTACTAAAAATAATTATTTGATTTGGCTATTATAAAGTTTGATCCGCATAATTCAAAATTAGCAACGGAAGTAATTAAGAAGACAGAGTTCCAAATTGCAACACGGTTAGATAACTACGTGAAATAATTAAATTACAACGTAATTAATTCAGCACAATGCACGTAAATTTAACGTGGAACATAAGCGCTTTGTTGTACGATTATTTATATCGTGATAAGAAAGAGAGGTATTTCGAAGAAGGGTGCGATAGGAGGTGCCAAGTTGCAGCTAATGCTCCTTATGATAAAAAGCGTCCATGACGGACGCTCATTACGTTAAATGTGAACATTCGTTTGTAGGTTGGTACCTGAAACGTAATTGTTTACTTGAGAATCGTGGCACAAGTCAATGAACACTGTTATTGGATTCCAGGATTCAAATTCCAATCGGGTTTGTGCTTTACCACCTCCCTCCTGGCTCGGTCTCGTTTGTACGAACATACTTCCTGCCCGCTCGATCTGTCGTATTTCAAACGACGGTTCTATTGAACCGGTGAAAGGGCTTTTAAATCACGAACAAAAGCGGGGTTTTTGATCCAACGGCAATGGAATTTAAGGTGTGCATAAATAACGCTGATGGACTGCTCGCCGCTTCAGTCGTCAGAATCATTCTGCATACCTGTTGGCGGAATAATCTTTGGGCAAACAATCAGACTCGAATCGAGCACCACGGGTGTCCCGGCATCTGTTATATCTCTCACGTTAGGTGACATTGAATCGACGCGTCTATGTGAATTGTTCCGCGCGAACACCGATCGATTTTGCGAAACGTTTAAAACGATTACCGTCGAGGAAATTTCGCGAAATCTTGGTCCGCCACCGTGAAATTCCTCCGGGAATATGACGCGAGCATAATGGAGTCTTGGCACCCAGGCAAGCGAAAACCTCCAGCATTCTCTTAGTTTGTTACGTTTAAATCGTTCAGTGTCATGCTACGCGGGAAAACGGAAACTATTTTGACAAATCAGAAATTGCATGGGAATATGTAGGATGAGTATGATGAACTAGTAGTGTTTTGGATTAAGACTTTTAGAAAATGTTTTAGACGAGGTGGTACCTTGGAAGTAAACAAGTAAATTATTTTGACAAGTGTGACAAATCAGGGAAAAATTATTTAGGAATGAGCATTTAAGATGAAGTAATAGTAAGGTATGATCTAGTGATAGAAAGTTTGAAAATGAACAAATTCTTAAGTTCCATCGTACAATTCTAGCCTGGTTCAATTGCCTTTAAGTTTGAATATACGTTGTAATATCTATAAATCTCAATGCCCTAGATTTTCTGATGCCATTATTCCAAAGTTGTAATATTTTAAAGATTCAATATCCCAAAATCCTGTTATCTCGAAATTCTATTAACCCACATTTCCAACATCTCAAAGTCCCATATCCCAAAGACCTAATATCACAAAGTCCCAATACTCCAAATACTCAATATCCCAAAATCCACAACTCCAAACTTCCAATATCCCATAATCCCAACTCCCAAAGTTCCAAAACCATAAAACATCAAAATTCCAAAATCCCAGTTGAACCAACATGCAATACCTAACAAAAAATGTTATCCCTACGTGTTATAAAAAAATGATGAAAAAATATTTCAGTCTTAACATTTTTCCCTGGTAAACCTACATACAACCCCTGAATTTAAAGATAGACCAAATGCTAAACAGCGGAGAAAAATCATAAGATTCTTCGGAAGAAGACAGAAGGATGGTAAAATCAGGCCCATTCATGCTACACGTTATATTAGCGTCTCTGATTTATGTCCCTTCTTTCGGACTTCCTTTCTTTCCCCCGGATATTCCCTCGCTCGGTGTAACATTCGGTTCGCCATGCTTCCACTTTTCCCACTTCTTCATCTACCACTACCACCACTACTTCTTCTTCTTCTGTCACTTCTACGTACTCCTTCTCCATCCTTTGAATCCACCAGGACGAAATCCTCTGAACACGCGCCAAGAACGTTTCATCTCGCGATAGAAGCGATTGTCGATTCGAGCGCGCAATCAAACTTGGACTTCTTCTCGAAAGTGAATTACTCGGCAGGTCTGTCCCACAAGGAGTTCTGGACAGAAACTGGGTGTGAACCGATGAAAGTGCACACGTATGTACTTTCATAATCGACATGCCACGTCTGTTTCACCATATCCTCTTTTTAATAATTTTATTAAACGCGAACCGGGAACATTATTCGTTATCAATATACCCTGTTTATATTGAACTCGTATTAATATATCGCACAAAGGGCGGTGTCCATGCAATAATTAAATAAATAAACACTGCGGGAGCTGAATGTTTTATATATCCAATTAACCTTCTCTCTGTTTATAAATGTTTTAGCGTTAAATGTTTATAGGGGTGTAATTGCACCCCGTGCATTTTTAATGCGAAATCTACAGAACCTTGCCTGTGTATTTATGAAATTTTATTAATGTTTATAAGGTACGAAAAATTGAGCAAATTTCTTATGCAATTTGGGGGTTGCATCCCTTCTAGTGGATTTCGTAAATTTTCATCGGACAAAATTCAAGTTATCTTGTGATTATAACTGATTATTATAAGCGATTTAACTGTTAGTCAATTAAATAGTAAAGAAAAAGTTGTATGAAAGAAATTTTACCGAGTCATGAATTATGAGCTACAGTGTATTAGTTCAATTACAATCGAAGATGTAGTTATTCCGTGATTAATGATTATTGAACTAATTATGTTCTTGGTTATGACAGCATCGATTACTCTCCTTATTAATTAACCACGGTTGCCACTCATTAATTGTCCAAATGTGATTCAGCAGTGTAGACAATTAAAAATTACAAGCTAGAATATCTCTCAAACTGTCAGAGCTAAAGAAAAATTGTACGTGCCTGGAAGGACTCAGAAATATGCATTTTAACGAACTAATTCTTGTGTTTCTTTTTTCCGTTGTGACGAATATAATCAAAAGGGATTACCGTGAATTGTTGCACGGGACGTTTTGCTGTGTAAAAAATTGTGTAGGGTGCCGCATGTGCGACATGGATTATTTTCTTTTTTTTCGTACAAAATCAATACTTGGTAATTGTTACGATAGTTTTGTAGAACCTTGTTATTTCGTAACCTTAACTCTTTGTTGCACAATTTTTTACAGTTTGAAACAAATGTTTTTGGACTTTGATGTGATAGCAATCAAATTCTTTTAGTTTGCTTATTGGTACATGCCATAATATTGCAACTTTGTAAGATTTCGAGATCATAGAAGAATATTAATTTGCAATTTATGGACATCTCAAAATTGTCAATATTTCAGTATTATCAATATAGATTGATAACAAAGTTTTAAGTTTTTAGATTTTCAAATTCTCAAATCAACATGTTTTTGTCAGTACCATTAATAGTATCATCAATATGTTTATCAAAACATGACAATATGTTTCTGAATGTTTTGATAACCCCGAAATGAAAACATATTGATCGTCAGAGGTCTCCGTAGCAAAACAAGAAATTTCCACATGCAACAAAGTGCAGGTGTTAATGACCTGTTGCAACAATATTAACGATTATATTTAGTAAAATACGATTCCGGTCCACTACTTACGATTTCCGAAGCGTTGCCCTTAATCGACTTACTAATTACGGCAACACGTAGATGCAATTACCTTGTAAGATTGAAGATGATTAACGACGCAGGTGAAGGAGACGTCACGACCTTGAGTGACCGTATGGTTCTCCAGAGGTGCTAGAAATTCGGGCTGGACCTCGGACTTTGGCATCGCTTGACCTATGCCAGTGTAATTAACGATTCCACGATTAATGATCCGGCAACTTTGCATTTAATTAGTTTAACCTCTATTTCATCTAAAAACATCCACAACTTACACGGACTCACGGGAAAAAGACATACGTTTTCATTTCACCCGTATTCGTTCGTATATTGATTTTTTCGGTTATGTATTGATTTATTATCGTTTTTTATTTCCCTTATTTTTTAATCTTTACATCTCTCTTAACGCGTAGGTTAATCTAGTCGGTAGTAGCGCGCGTGTTGCTTTATAGAGATTCATGGTAACTGTTCGCGAGCAAAGTTATGGGGTAATATTTCTTTTTTCCCTGTCAGCCGTTCAGATTCGTTTCTGTTCCTCGTTGATGCGCTTTTTGTCGCGCGGCACGTGGACCTCGGGGGTGGAAAAAAGAGAAAAGAAAAAGAGCTCTCCCGTAACCAGGGTGTTTATTAACCGTATCACCATGAGCGACGCGAACTACGGCGCCTTATTAACCATTCTGACCCAAAGCTTTATGCGGTTAATAGAAATCTTGTTATGTACGTATAAATTATATTAACCTCCTAGACAATTATACATTTTTATACACTTTTTTCCTATTACTGTTTTAATCATTATTTATTACATTTAAACGCTTTAATATTATACGTGTCAATATCACATGTAGCATAGGCATTTTATGTGGATCAAATAAAATATAGCAAAAATAACGAATGTCAGATTTGGGGACATTTAATCAAATAAAAAATAATTTGAATTAATAAATTATTTCAACTAATGTATTTATAAAAAAAATAACTTATTTCGTGTGACTAACATTTTATTTGAATTTTAAACCATTTGATATGAGATGTTATAATCAGTTTACTTTTATACGAATACTTTTTAACCATAAATATAGCACGTATATTTATCAAGAAAGTACGTAACACAATATTTATCTGCACAATCAAAAACCAATAGTAATTTATCCACCCGTATAAAGATTCTTCGTAAATGTTTATTTTTGTCACCGTCTTTTCACAATGCAATATCGGGTCAGAAAGGTTAAATAACCATGGTCGTGTATGCAGAAAAAAAAGAAGTCAGAGTGTAATCGAGAGAAACATTATACCATTTTGTTGCACGTAACCGTACGAGAACGGAGAGAAAGAAATTGGATATCAAATATATTTCGAGAGAAAAAGTCGGTAGTAATGTTTAGCCGTGTACGCTGTTGTAATTTCTGGCCTGGTAGCTGCACGCGGGAATGCTTTTACGGAAGCTGGATACTTCCGATAGTGCTTTCAGGGGCGTTTTATTTGATTCTTCCCGAAAAGTGGAGCAAAGAAACGTGGCGTGGAGAGAAAAGGTGTACTGGGCACGATGCTATTACGGATACAACGGGTGAGATTCATTCCTATCATTTTGCAGGGATTAAAAAACTTGTAACTTTTATCCGTCCGTGTTCCGAACGATTCAAACTTGTTTCACTTGCATCCACTTCTCGCGATCGAGTTGAAGGGTCCTCGGGAGACGGCAATATCTCATTTGATTTCTTACCAAAACTCGAATACAGGAAGGCGGCGAGGAAGAAGCACAGAACGATGTCCCGCGATGCCATACCACAGAACAAGCCATACGCCATACGTACTGTAACAGAATTTTTAATATCATCTTTTAATCATATTTTATTTAGATTCACTCTATTCACAATTTCTTATACTATTTACAATTAATCTACTTAGAATTATTTTCACAATTTATAATTCTATATTTAGGATTACTCCATTCTGAATTATTTACACTATTTAGAATTCTATATTCAGAATTACTATATTTAGTGTTACTATGTTTAGAATTATTGTGTTTAGAATTACCCTATTTAGTATTACTTACTCTGGTTAGAATCATTCTATCTAGAGCTATTTACATCATTTAGCAATTCTTATTTAGAGTTACATAATTTTTCATTAATGTTTACTCTATTCAGGATTGTCCTATTTAGAACCATCCTATTTTTCATTCCTTTTGTAAATAACTTAACAGTCGCTGCAACGTGTTTGTACATTTTTATACGTAACTTTTACGCCACCGTATTTTACCTTCTGCTTTATTCAAACAGGGCTGTATTTACCATAAAGCGCATTAGACGCAGGCTGGGATTTCTCGCTTTATACTCCATGGGTTACATTTTATAACCTAACATCCGTCTTTTGTATAAAAACATAAGAATGTGTTACAAAATGAGATACCTATTTTTAAATATTAAAAACTATTACAATTTAAGGATCAAGTTAATATTTTTAAGTTGAAAATATTTCAAAGATAGAAGATAGAACACCATGAAATCTTTCAAGTCTTCCTCGAGACCATTCAAGGCGAGCATACATTTGCACAGTAATCGAAATGCAGCGTCATTTTTCGACGAAATCTTGAAGATGTTCGAGTCAAAATTTGTGTTCATAATAAAAGAGGAGAAATGTGTAATATCATGATCTGTCGAAGTGCAAAAGCTCATTAAAGTGAAGGGTACGAGAGTGGAGCTTTGTCAGAAGGTAAAGAGAGAGCAGGAGGTCAAGAGTTTCGCGACGTCTTCTACGGAAACGGGCACGGAGAAGGGGTCAAACCCGAATCACGTGAATATTAACTCGACAGTTGGTCGCCACATAAACGCCAACCGTTGATATATCCCACCCTCACCCTCGTGCAGCCAGCACCGCAATAATACTCGAATAGTGGGTGCCTCCTGCCTCTGCTCTTCCCTTTTCAGTTTCAACCCTCCGCCGAGTATTCTCACCGACACCCCACCTCAACCGAACTCATGCGATACGCACACTCACGAATCACACCACGACACACCTGCACTAGCCTAAACGTTTCCATCTATGTATCGTATGTATGCACGTGTATATGTACACGGCCAGTCGTCAAATGAAAATTTCACTCGGTCCGAAGTCTGCCCTTTATGACTTCGAGCCACGTTCTCTTTGCGTTGCCGAAAATTGCGCTGCAACTGACGCATTTAAGTTAAATAACCCCCTCAGACATCGCGAAGGGATGAATGTAAACTCGGAGTTAGGGTATTTCGTGTTTGCCGATCGATGATTATTTTGTTTCAGATGAAACTGGATCGTGAGAGAACTTATTTGCTTGTGCGTGGGAGTAAGGAGCATCGCTAAGGTAAACAATATGGCGGTAGAGGAGACATTGTTAGTAATGTATTCTTACTGATTTCTTCTGAATTAATCTTGAACTACTCGTCTCTGGAATTGTGGGACTTTTGCATGTTATGGATTTTAAGACTGGAGCCGAGGAATTTTGTACTTTGATATATTAGCACCTCGGGGTTTCGAAATTACATACATAAACTATACTTTATTTAAATACGTTTAATTATACCAAAATATACGGAAATGTATATTTAAAATGATAAGTTCATAAATTCCATCCCCGTGGCAAGATATTAAAAAGCCGCGCACGCATCGATTAAAATCGTTTGAAATGCTAAAAACAATTTATATTCGCGTATGATAAACAGGGTGTAGGCCGATGACAGTGACGGATTCGCATCGTGTGTCGGACGAGACCGTACAAAATGAAAGTGCACGGCCAGCTACGAAGTTATATAAACCTTTAAAAATTTGCCCGTGCCTCTCTCTCCTGTGTACGTGTATCGCGTTGTAGGAAAATTACCACACCATCTACGCTGTGAACCACGACGCCCGACATGCATACATATTCGCGTTAAACAGTCCCGCGAAAAGTGCATCGCGTTTCACTGGAACTCCCGCTTTTTAGCCGAATATACGGGACAGTCGAGTGGTGGCCATCAGAGCCGGTAGCCACCTTTTTATTACCTCTTCTTTTTTTTTTTCGTTGTTTTTACAATATTTACAGAAGGGCAACGTCGTAACGGCGACAAGGTACGGGGAAAAAGCTTTTAGCGATTACACTTTCGCGCAGCGAATCCGAGAAAGGAAATTGTTGCGGGAAATATTTCGCGTGGACCGAGGGCTGTAATTTGTGACGTTACCACGGTTTCGCGGATGGAAAGAAAGAAAAGAAAGGGAACTGTTTAGGCTACAAAGTGGTACAATTAATCCTAGTGGAAATTGCAACAGCTGACCCGTTGGTAAATACACGTTTCATCGTCATGCAGGTGGTTACACTATTGTGTCTACGTTTGATTAAATATCGTTGGCAATCGATCTGTTTTCTAATTAGTTTACTCGAACCTTTTTGCAATTTTTAATCATTTTATGCATTTTTAAAGAATAATGTTGAATATTCATGAAACACGTAACAGATTCACACTCGAACCAAGGACGAAAATTTCGAGTGTTCAAACCCTGTTACGGTTAACATTTTTATATTTTGTTCTTTTTGGTTCTACATTTCTTTTCATTTTCCCCTGTTTCTTTATAACCTTGTTCATCTTTTTGAAACAGTATTCTATATTTTGTTATGTAACTGTATTAATTATTCGTTTATTAGAATATGCACAATTTAATATGAAGTATTGTTATTGCAAACAATGTACGTTTATGTAAGTACGAAAGCACTAATTAATTTATTGAAATAATTTGTAGTCTGCAGAACACTGAGACATGGGTGTTTTGACCTAAATTCTTTAAGACAAGTTTGAAGTCTCGATTCTCCTTATAAATAACCTTTATGACAGAAAATTAACAATTAACCCTGTAAATCAAAACACCTGTGCATATTGTATGAGAAAATACATAAAATAACATCGTACATGTTTAATCGATATTCTATACATAAAATGTCTGCTCGAGCGATTTAAAAAATTCGACACAATTTGACATCGAAAAAATTTCAAATACATACACATCTGTCAAGTATAATATTTATATTAGATATAAAGTACGCAGAAAATCATTTTCGATTAATATTTTTAATACTGACTAATTAAAGAACATAAAATGATTTGATTAATGAATAAGGTTGCCTACAGCAAACTTCGAGCATCAAATGTAGCATTGTTATTTCACAATACCAGCACGTCATCGAATCATGTCAAAGTTTGGACGGCTTCAAAATCAAGCGATTTAATATGTATATCAACCTAATAATATAATCGCGTTTCATACGGTAATTAACTATTATTCGACGAAGAATTTCTAAACTTCCTGCCGGTATTGTGATCAATGTGTAAACGCGGATATTTTGAACGGTACCATTTATCAGGAACGTGAATATAATTAAACAGCAAAACAGGGTATCGCACGATCTTTTGAATATCCGTCATTAACTGTACTATAGCAAATTAAACATCGAAACACCAATTTCCGCGGCGAGCATACATTTGCACGTCTATCCAAAGTGTATGCACAGAGTATTATAAACGCGTGCAATGAGAATTGCATGCTGTATTACCGAGAGAATAACAGACAACGAGTACCTTGTCTCTCTCTCTGTCGTTCTCTCTCGTTCGCTCTCGGCCCCTAAGAGGCATCCAATGAGCCGTTCTGTTGGTCACTTCTGACGCGAAGGAAACTGGACATGGTTTGAGTACCAAAAGCGTCTTTGATTCAGCATAAACTCGGCTCGTCTGAATATCGTGTAAAATGAACTCTCCATGAATAATTACCGGCCGCTTACCGATATTCCGCTGCACTCGACGTGGAACTACATGAACGAAATATACGAAACACATATTCGTGTTCTAAAAGTTGCTCGGTTTAATGCGCTGCAATTTTCTGATCATTTTCGGTAGTTTCCCAGAATATTTCGGTAGGGTATTATTAGTTGATCGATACTTGTGAGTACACTTTCAAAAATATATGCGATCTTAATTTTGTAAAATTAATTGTTGATTTTTATTATTAGATTTGTATATTTATATTTATATATATTATGTATTTTATTAAATTTATAAATTTTTAGGATAATATATTAGGTCCTTAGGTATCTTCCACGTCTCTAAATCTCTAGGTACTTATGGTCTCTGTATCTCTGAATCTCTTGATACCTACTCTATATCTCTAAACCTCTTGATACGACTCTATATAAGATCCTAGTCTCTAAATCTTAATACTCATGATCCTATATCACTTCATCCCTTAAACTCATCTCTATAACCACGTGTCTTCAGATCTTAATATACCAGGATCGTTATTAGATCCTACTAATCCTAAGCACTAATGTCCCTAGATCACAATATCTCTATAGACGAATATTCTTGCGACCCCAATATTCTTAGATCCTAATATCGATAAAGAATATTTCTCAAACTCCAATATTACTAGTTGCATATATCCTAAAACCCTGATACACCTACACCTTGACATCTCTACATCCAGATATTCCTAGATTGCAATCTTCCCAGATCCCGATATCCCTAGACCACGATATTCCTAAGACCCATTGAACCTTGATATCTAAACCCTGGTATCCTCTGTTCGCAAATCTCTAGATCCTGATCTCGACCAAGTAAAATATTAGACCCCGATATCCCTATATCCCAATAATCCTAAATTCTGGTATCTGTAGATCGCAATGTCCTGCAAAGATATCTTGATTTCTAGATTCTAATATCTGAAGATCCCTGGATTTTAATATCCTTACCTTATATCCTAGTATCTTTGTATCCTTATAGATTCATTCTGTCTTATATCCCGATATATATCTAATATACCTAGAGTTTAATCTCCCTAGAATCTTCCGATGAAGATCCGCTACATAAAGTCCTATAACTTTGTTAGTCGTAAAATAAAGGTAATTGCATACACTTTTCACTGCGCTTTCACGGAAAGCGAACAAAGCAGTGAAACAAATTCCAAACTCCTTGGTCGATCAATTTTTAATTGTAGAAAACAGTCCCACTAAAGGGGAATACCCCCCGAAGCTCGCTAACGTTATCGGGTCGAATAAAACAAAAAAATAAAAGAGAGATATAGCGTTTTACACGTGGGAACGGTTGTTCCAGTGCACGTAAAGTGCGTCTAGAAAGCTTCGAAGTCTGTTTGGAAGGTCTTAAACGTTGAAGCTTAACCGACACCCCACAGCAGTACAACAGGGAACGCCCCGGTAAGAGGGTACGAAGATATGTAGGCGAAAAAGAAAGTAAAGGAAAAAAGGAAAAACGTAACTCCTCTCTTCTACACACGTGCACTCTGTCTCGCATGGATGTACCATACATATATACACAATGTACGTCCTTCTCTTCCTTTTTTTTACCTCTATGTCTATCTTCGTTCTACTTTCTGGCTTTTTTTTTCTTCGCTATCCTGACTTCTGAAGCGCGAAAGGAAATAAGAGTCGTTCCATGGCATCGTCTATCCGTTCATTTTACCAGGTTTGCTGTCGGAGCTATTACTTACGAGTTTCCACTTTCTTCTGGCTTCTACCTCTGTGTCTTTACGCCTTGTTCTGTACTGCCTCCTATCCCTGACACGTCCACTTAAAAACGGGACACTCCGGGGAAATGTAGACTACCTTTGGTTAAAGACAATTGTGCTACAGCGGGACCACTTGCTTCCCATTTTGGGAGATATAATTTGCGCATTTGAAATTTTCAAATTTTTAGTCGAACTAGAAGTTCTCTTTTTAGTAATTTGTATGTTTGAAATATTTCAATTCTGTTGGTCAAATTTTCATATATTTAAACTCAATTTTTTAGACTTGCAGATTTAAAAAATATTAAATATTCAATACTTATTAAAATTTTCCTAGATTCTCTAGAGTTCCATGTATCTGCACTCAAATTCCCTAGATCCTCCAGATTTGCATATTTCTGTAATTCCCAAATTCCCTAGGTTTCTTAGATTTCCACATAGTTCCTACTCTCAAATTCCATAAATTTCTTACTCTTACTCCCTAAATTCCCCATTTTCCAAATCTTTTAATTTTTCTAGTTAGACCTTTCTTCTAATTTTTATCAAACTGCGAAAATTTACGTTTGCATCCTTTAAATTTCTAAATTTTTCAAGTTGCCAATTCTCAAACCTTCAAATTAATTGATGCCCAAATCCCCAAACCTTACATCCCCAAATCCCCACATCTTTACACCCCCTAATTCCCAAATCTCCATATCCCCATATCCTCAAATTCCCACAACCCCAAATTACCAAACCCCTATATCACCAAATCCCCAAATCCCTAAATCTCAACATCCTCAAATCCCCAAATCCCTAAATCTCAACATCCTCAAATCCCCAAATCTCCATATTTCCAAATTCTCACATCCCCACATCCCCAAATCCCCACATCTCCAAATTCCCACATCCCCAAATTCCCAAATCCCCAAATTCCTAAATCCTCAAATCCTCAAATCCTCAAATCCCCAAATCCCAAAATCCCCAAATGCCAAAATCCCCAAATTTCTAAATGTCCCGAAATCCATAATACACAAGTTCCCAAGTTCCCCAGTCCCCAATTCCCACAACTTCATCAAACTTTCATCTTCCCAAATGTTCAACTCTGCAAATTGCCCGAATTCCCATATATCCAAATCCTTACATCCCCTAAGTTCCCCAAATGCCCAAAATATTAAAATCTAAAAATGTACCACTCAGAAACGAATGATAGAGAATGTCTTCACACGTCGCCATTTTCCCTAGAAAAGTTTCTCATGCCCCGCAGTGTAGACATTCGAGTAGAGCACTCTGATCGAATCCCTCCGACTGTCGGAAGCTTCTTAGTTCGCCAGTTCCTTTGCATTCAGCTAATCTTCTCACCGGATTTACCTCCGTCGAGCTTCTCGTTTTTGCCCCGCAAGAACAAGCAACCTCCGCCCTAACTAAGCAACACAAATCTTTCGACTTAACAGAGACAGCTCGACGGTTTTTTTTAAGTTTGTCCGGGTATTAGGGGATCGATCTTCCGCGGCACGGAGATGGCCAGAACGTTCGAAATTAGCAAATGGGTCAAAGAGCAGATGGGCAAGCGTGCCCCGGCAAAACCCGTGACAAACTGTTACTAACTCGTAATTCGATTCGACTGCAATTCGAACACCGACCGATGGATAATGCCTACACACTTCTCCAGGACCGTAGCACACCTCCATTAGGCCAGTTTACATGGTACACTTGCTGCAGCCGCGGCTAAATACCACATTCAAACTATCTAGCGAATCAGGCATTCGGTTAATACGACTTAAGTAGGTATCTCGATCGATTTTAACACTGTCTGCGATAGTCGACCACCATAACGCTCTCGAATGGAAAACGTGGTTTAATGTAGAGGAGTATAGGTACATATGTATGTGCGTCTATAGTCTAGACTTTACAGCCTATGGTATTCACATCATTCTGGCAAATGCATCATTGTTCTGTTGCCAAAGTATAATCAAAACTTGCACTTTTTTGTATCGGTAACATTTATCTATAACATCTATCTATAGAAGCATGTTTAGGTCTGTCTTTTACTTATACGTATATTTGCAATGTTTTGTGTATTATTTATACTCTTGTACCTCCACATAATGGGTTAACCACATCTCTGTTTCCTTGCATATGTAGACATCCCTGGATCACATTCGCAGATTCCCATATCTGTAGGTCAACTCGATCTAGATTACCATATCCCAGTTTCCCACAATTCTAGATTACCACATCTCCGATCAGTATAATTATGGATGACCACATAACATATCCCTATAATTGTAGATTATCACATTCCTAGATCCTCACATTTCTAGATTCTTACATTCCTAGATTTCCACATCCGTAGATCCCTATAACTCTAGATTACCACATACCAAATCTCTACACATGTGGATCACCACATGTCATATCCTTACAATTGCAGATCACCACATATCAGATCCCCACAATTTTAGATCACCATATCCCCAGATCTCTAAACATTAATATCCTTACATCCCAATATCCGTAGACCTTCATCTTACAATCCTAGATCTCCATATTTTAATATTTCTAGATCTCTAACTTCCATTGTTAATTATACATCAAAATATGAGTGACTGTTTACAACAGCAATGTACTACACTTCTCGTTTCATTTAAATATATATACAGAGGAAATTATATGTATAAAAGAAACTCTTGGTACCTGTTGAACACCTCGCGCAATTTGTGTTTCTTTTAATTACGAGTAAGGCAGACAGTTTAACGAACGCGAAAGTTACGGGTTGTGGCATTTTTCTTCGTAAATGAAAATTGAAAATGGAATATGGAATCGTTTCTCTGCCTTACGAAATGTTCTGAATTCATCTACAAATACTGGCATAATGTTAACGATTTCTTGAATAAAGACGTAAGAATTATTATTT
Source organism: Megachile ligniseca (assembly GCA_945859555.1). Classification (NCBI taxonomy): domain Eukaryota; kingdom Metazoa; phylum Arthropoda; class Insecta; order Hymenoptera; family Megachilidae; genus Megachile; species Megachile ligniseca. Next base: position 3,829,111 of record OX243786.1, read on the forward strand.
CGATTCCAACGTTGAAAAGTTTAAAATTTCCCAATTTCCTAAGTTTTTTAATTTCTATAATCTCCAAATTTAGGAATTGTTAAATTCTGATATCCTCAAGTTCTTAAATTTACAAACTTTCGAAATTCCTAATTCAAAATTTCTCAAATATGCAAATTCCCTACTTCCCAACTACCCAATTGCCAAATTCCTAAATTCTCAAATACCCTACTCCCCAAACATCAAATTTCGAGAACTCTAAATTTCTAAATTGCTAAATATAATAATTACTAAATCGCAAAATCTCTAAACCCCTAAATACCTAAATTCTGAAACTCTTAAATTCCTAGGTTTATGTATATAAATCCCTACATCTCCAAATTCCCACATCCACAAATTCTCACATCCTCACATCCCCAAATTCACAAATCTCCACATCCCCACATCTCCACATCCTCACATCCTCACATCCTCACATCCTCACATCCCTAAATCCTCACATCCTCACATCCTCACATCCTCACATCCTCACATCCTCACATCCTCACATCCTCACATCCTCACATCCTCACATCCTCACATCCTCACATCCTCACATCCTCACATCCCCACATCCCCACATCCTCACATGCCCACATCCCCACATCTCTACATCTTCACATCCCCAAATCCTCACATCCTCACATCCTCACATCCTCACATCCTCACATCCTCACATCCTCACATCCCCACATCCTCACATCCCCACATCCCCAAATCCCCAAATCCCCAATTCACCAAATCCTTAAATCCCCACATCCCCAAATTCTCAACTTCCCATACTCCCCAATACCCAAATTTCCATAATCCCCAAACACTCAAATTCCAATTTTCCTAAACTCCTAAAAAAGAAACATAGCCATCTTTAAAAAAAAACACCCATACGGTGAATATATTATATTATACTTAAAAAAAAAAGACGCGAGGATAGTTATTCGAATGAGGTTGGCGGCTAAATGTTAAAATGGAAATTTTGTTTTCCACACTGCACAAAATTTAACTTTATGCCAGTTAGGAAGGTTCTTTGTAGCATATTCATTTGGCCGCTTTCAGTGATCTGGGAAAGTGCAACTGCAGTTCACTTTCCCGTTTCCTTCCCCATTCCTTTTATCCCCCATTTCCATGCTTCTGTACTCCTTCCTCTTCGTTAACGCACCGAAAGGCAGGAAATAACGATTGACTATCGACGTGCACGGCCATAGCGAAAGCAACAACTTTCAGGAGTTTAGAACCAACTGGATACACACGATGGTTTAATGTTACTTCGATCGCTATTAAATCTTGCCGAGATTAATACCGTTGCTATGAATCGTATAACTTACTTCTGTTATGTAGCCATTTCCCATAGGGATAATGTATTTGTACTTTACAAAATGTGCATCGGTATTCTTCGATTGTATAAGTAGAATATATTGTAGATGTAGAATGTTGGATACCAAATATTGAGAATTACAAATTTAGACATTTTGGGAGTTAGTTTTCAAATTGAACATTTTGCAAAATTTTTAAATTCGCATTTCCAAAAGATAGTAGTTTTACAAATACTCAAATTTTTAACCTTACAAGTATTCACGTACTCAAATTCCAAAATCCTGAAATTCACAAATTTCTAAATTCTCAGTTCATCAATTTTAAAATCTCCACATCTCCAAATCTCCAAATCTTCAAATCTCCAAATCTAAAAATGTCCAAACCAACAAATCTCCAAATCTACAAATCTCCAAATTTAAAAATCTCCAAGTCTCCAAATTTCCAAATCCTTTAAGCCCCAATTTCCCAAATCTCCAAATTCTCAAATCCTCAAATCTCCAAATCTTCAGATTCCCAAATCCCAAAATTCTCACATCTCCAAATCCTCAAACCCCCAAATCTCCAAATCTTCAAATTCCAAAATCCCCCAAAATCCCAAAATCCCAAAATCCCCAAATACAAAAATCCCAAAATCCCAAAATCCCCAAAATCCCAAAATCCCCAAAATCCCTAACTCTCAATTCTCCAAATCACCAAACATCAATCATTACAACGAAAATGTCAGAGCTCCGAATTTTCCACGTTGATCAAACCTCATTTCCATAGTTCTGACACAAAAGAGACACCGAACATTATCAAAATTAATTAATAATAATAATACCGTACGAAATTGCATTGTTCTAAGGTTTACGAGAAACTTGTTTGAGAACAGTACAGTAATTGGTGAAAGAGGATCTTCCTGTTGCGAAGTTGAACGCAAGTTACATCGTGGACAGTAGAATTGATCAAGCACTGGTCAACCTTGGTTGCATTCCAAGCTGAATTGTGGACACAGCGGTGCATTCAACGATCGGTGAGTGACATATTTTTGGTTCCTCTGGTTCACATCATCCCACAAATATTTCAACATGCTACTAGAACTGCTTGTATTTATTCTTTCGTTAAAATAAACAACGTGACGAATATTACTAGCGTATATTTATATTTCTAAATTTTCATATTAAATTTCCACATTTTTATATTTATACATTTTTTTAATTTCAAGTTTTCAAAAGGTTTTCCAAGTTACGAAATTTCATGATTCCTAAATTTCTTAAAGGATGCTCAAATTGTAATATTTCAAAGTTTTCAGTTATGTCAGATTTCCAAATATTGAAGGTCTTAAATCTTCAAATGTCCAACTTTCCGTACTACCAAATCCCCAAATTATCAAATACCCAAGTTTCCATATATCAAAACTCTCGTGCGTCCAAATCCGTAGATACACAGAACTTTAATCCCCAAATTCTCACAGTTCCACATCCCTAAAATACTCAAATCCCTAAATCTCCACACTCTCGCATTTCCAAATCCATAATTAATCAATTCCCTAAATCTCCAAATTCTCACACTTCCAAATCCCTAAATTCACAGATTCCTATATCCTCACAACCCTCATCCCCAAATTCCAAAAACCCCAAATTCAAGAAATCTTTTAATTCCCTAATCTCTGAATTATTAAACTTCCAATTCCCTAAATCCCAAAATCTCCTATCCATAAATACTCACAACCCTCATCCCAAAATTTTAAAAACCCCAAGTTCAAGAAATCCTTAAATTTCCAAATTCATAAATTATTAAACTAGCAATTCCCTAAATCCCCAAATTCCAAATATCCTAATTTCAAGAAATCCTTAAATCCCCAAATCTATAAACTATTAAACTTCCAATTCCCTAAATCCCCAAATCCCCAATCTCCAAATTCCTAAAGCTCTTAAATTCCTAAATCTATAAATCGTTAAGCTTCGAAATCCTTAAACCAAATTCCGAAATCCGTAGCTCTTCCAATTATGCGAAAAGTAGATTGCATAACAAGGGTCTCCATACACAAATAAAGGTGAAGGGCCAACGTAGTGAACGTATGAATAACGTTACTAATAGATCTGGTGACAACCTGTCATCAGCCAGTTCCACGTCATTATACCATACGACACGATATCAATATCAGTCATCCGTTTGAATGGTACTGTGGCCACTCAGATTTTCTAAAGTCGTGCAACTTTATCGTCTATTAGCGGGCCGGTCACGATAAAAGTTCGGTCACTTAAAAGAACGTTTGAAATTTCCCGTACGGTGATATCGCGAAAGTTTCTATAAGCCATTAAGGGTAGTTTAGTCAATGGGAAGAAAGTTTGGTTCAATGATGCGGAGTCGTTCGACGATAGTGCGACCGTCGTACTACGAAAGAAAGGACTTCGACGTCAATTTGATATACCCTTTAATCGCGAAGGTGAATATAACGCACATCCCTGTCCAGAAATAATTCTCTTTTTCGTATGAACGAAGGGTAACGTTGTATCGTTTGAACCGACAGACCCTTCGCATCCCTTAAACTTCGATAATTCAAACTCTCGTGGGCGCATTCTGGGAGAACGTGAATCGGTTGCGGTCCTTCCTTTGTTAACGAAACACTGGGCTCGGTGATGTGTATCGTTAAAATTTCAACGCGTATCGTGTATCGTAGTGCCCTCCTCACACGCGAAAAGTAATAATTAGCACCCTGTACAAGTACAAAAAGGGAGAACCCGGGGCTCCTAACTTCCAACGCACAGAGAAAATTCTCGCTTTATTAAATTTTCCTCGGGACCGTTGATCCGATGGGGTATTCAAAAGCAATTTTATCTTCATCCTCGTTATTATACGACGTAAACTAATAGCTACACGATAATATTTCATTCTATCATACATCTGTCCCCAGGAACGTATATACCCTAAATTGGGCCTCCATCATACCACATTTTAAAATCTTACACATCTTTTTCATCGGAGATAGTTACCAGATTTATTTATCTTTCAACTCTCGAAAATATCCATTGACTTCTCTTATTTTGTATATTTCTATAACCTCAAACTATAATACTACAATCTAAATAATTTTCATCGTTTAGCGAATATCACCCTGATTTTTTGTATACAAAGGTCCCGGTTTCCATATGTGTGTATAGCTTCAAGTGACCCTGATTATGTTCGTATTAATAAATCCGATAGTAAGATCGATTACAGGCCTAATTCGAGCGATTCATGTAAGAAATGAAAGATCCGTAGGATAAAAATGATTTTTCCCATCTGAAATTGGATCTCGGAATCGGTCGCAGCATCGTAAGGTAACTGTACGGCGGGGATGATATCGATTGAACTTCTTGAACTTCCGGTATCCCGTGTATCGTTCGACGAAACGAAGAGGTACACGTAACATACCACGAAATGGCAAATTGACTATCGATGAGCAGAGACTGTGCCAGCCGAGTAATAGCCGCAGTTAGGTTTGCACGGGAAAGGGAACTCGGTCCGTGTGCTGCTCGCTTACTCCCCGGAACGATGGAACTTAAGGATTGTGGTTTAAACTGTCTGTAAAGTTGCCTCCACCTTGACTTCGCCTACTAGCTTCCCTGGAACACCCGACAAACCGTACTTTCTCAACGGGTTCTCTCTTGACTTTCAGAAACGATCCTACCAGCGCGCATTTGCTATGCTGCTGTCACCGTTCGTATGACTCGCAGATGATCGGGGGTAGGCCACGGCTTCTAACAATGCAAGGTGAGGGGCAAGGAGACTTAGGGTCGTGAGTTTCTAAATTCATGGAGTTATGCGGTCACAAATTTTCTAGCTTCGCTTTCAAACTTTATGAGTCATTTTTTTTAATTTGTAGCTAAATTTTCAAATCACTCATTTGTAGATTAACTTTATACATTTTCAAAGAAATAGATCATAGATTTACAAATTTTTAGGTTTTTAAGAGCACAAACTTTCAAGATTCTTAATTTTTTAGATCTTAGATTTTCAAGTTCCCTAATTTCCTAATTTCCTAATTTCCTAATTCCCTAATTTCCTAATTTCCTAATTTCCTAATTTCCTAATTTCCTAATTTCCTAATTTCCTAATTTCCTAATTTCCTAATTTCCTAATTTCCTAGTTTCCTAATTCCCTAAATCCTAAATTTCCAAATTCCCTAATTTCACAAATCCCAAATCCCAAATTCCCAAACTTCTAAATCCCCTAATTCCCTAATCAGCCGATTCCTAAATTCCCAAACTCCGAATGTCCCTAAATCCCTAACTGCCACATATCAAAATCCCCAAATCCAAAAATTCCTACGACTATGTTCCACACTGTCAAACATCCAAGTATTCAATTTCCCTACTTCCCCAACTCCCAACTTCCTAAATTCTCAAATTCCAAAATCACCAAATATGTGTAAACCACTAGATCATCCCTGATGCAGAAGTTTGATGCTATTAGTGACGGTAGAGTAGACGGGCCGTCCCGGACAAAACTGCAAGTTACACCAAGTACTGTCACAGATATCGTCGGCAACGTAACGCGGAAAATATTACGGCAGCCAAGCCTGGACAGGGACGAAAATTCACTTATGCACTTCCGTCACGCCATAAATTGAATCGCGGGAAATGAGGCACACGATCACCGGCAACGGTGCGGAAGAGTTTCATCGATGCATGAGACGCGTCCACCGATCAAGGTCGATATAAAAGTAAGTCAAACAAGATTGATAGAATTACCAGAGAGATTTAGAGCCTTATGAAGCCCTGATAGCTTGCCACGAGTTGCTCGAATCTCATCCTGTCTGCTGTGGAATTTCCCTTGGAATTTCGAACAGACTGACGAACTTGTCCCCGTCACGCGAATTCAACAAATTGACTTTTATCCGCCATTTTCTACCCTCCTACAAATTTGCTGGGGAAAAAAATTACAACGTACGAAACTGATGAATGTATCGATACTCGACACTTTTAGCAACAATTACGTAAAACATAGGTTAAATTATTTTTTACATTAAATACCGATGCATTGTACATTGTTTGCGTCGATACGTTGATAATGTTTGTTTAATGCGTTCACCAGCATTCGATCGGAAATATTTTCATCTTCACATTGCGTAATAAATCACAGAATCACCGTTATGATAAAATATGTCGAAAACATGTGTTTGTGTACGTTTATAAAATATATTGTTTGTCATAAATAATGTTTTAATGTTACGGAGGGCTTTCAAATTCAATTTGATCGAAAACAGAGCCGCATATAAACAAATTTTATTCAATATTTCTGATTTATTTTCTCAAGAGGAATCAACCCGTCCCGTTATGCCATGATTAATGGTACATTCTGCAATAAATGATTCATCACATCGTCGCATACATTTTGCATATTTTAATATGCCATAATTGCATAAACATCAGCCTGACCATAGCAAGGAAGACGTCTAGGTTCTCCTGTTAATTAGTAACACTTTTTAAACTGTAATCAGGAAATATAATAATGGACACTGTTTAAACTGTGATCAGGAGATGTGGTGATTAACACAGTTTAAACTGTAATCAGAAATTATTGTAATTGACATTGTTTAAAGTATAATTAGGAATTATAGCAATTACACTATTTGAACTATAATTAAGAAGTATAATAATTGACACTGTTCAAACTATAATCATGAACATGATCATGAGATCCACGATGCGATGTAAGCCTATCAATATTTATGGAAAATTGATATTGTTTATCGAGTGAGGTTATGTCCCAGATCATGAGAGAGTTATTGGGTGAATGCACGCGTAAATTTTCGTCGATCCACGTCGTCGATGGGCACGAGTAAATATTTTCTTCTGCCGGACGATCCTTTAACAATGACCACAAGCTTCTCACGGCCGAGATAACTCGGATTCTCATAGAACCGTAGGATCTTCGAACTCTCGGAGAATTTGCAGCGCTATGCATGCACGGTAACCTAACCAGTGTCATAATTGAATCTGTGAGAAACATACTGCAAGTGAGATTAGAAGCCGCGCGATAGTTTTGGTACATCTTGACTGCTCACGTGCTTTACACGGGCATCGTTGAACACCCCTGTACGCAGCAGTTTGGAAACTGTTCTTCGATAAACACGAGATTAGCCCTGGAATACGAATATTTCACTACTAACGCATCAAAAGCATCGATTGCATATTAATTTCTCGGAATACAGATTTGAAGTTTCAATTACAGTTCACTCTCGTTATATCGCCACCGGGATCTCTGTTGTCTGCAGGAAAATGTTTGAACTTCGACGTTCATCAAATTGAACTTTATCTTGAAATCGCAGTTGTGTTTTAACTTGACATTTGAATGATTTTCGGATATTTTTTTTTTAAAACTGGCAGTATATCATGTTTCCTACATTTAATTAGCGGGTTCGATCCCTACTACATAAAAGGGACCAACGTAATTGACCATGTAATTAAAACTTTGTATACGCGTGTCGAAAAAGGAACGTTATATTTTGTAACAAATATCGATTGCAATTGTTAACACCATCGTATCATGTATCGTTCTGTATTTGTTGAATCAGACTGTTTGAATAAAGGAAGAAAAAAGGATTAATTTATATACGGTCATATAATGAAAGGACGATTCGATTGAGCAATAAATATTTTCGATGGTAATACGTTGGACAGAAAATATTTGTACTCGTGGTTGCATTAATTATTTAATATCGGCATCCGTTCAAATAAATTCGATTGATTAATATAACATATTAAACGTACATACGAAAACGATACAATATGTCCGTTGTAACGAATAATTTAGTACATGCTATATCTCTCGTTGTATCACGCAGGTTGCAGGCGAGTTTTAAGTGCAGAAATAGTTTCACGAAAATTATATCAGTATGTACCAGAATTCTTGCGGTTATTGTTCCTCGTTCATCGTAATAAATGTGCATTACGTAATGCACCAACTGTAACCGAACTAACAATTTAATACCTTATATTATCTTCAATTACACTTGACAAATCAATGAAAGCAACGCGTAATTGAAACATATCGGTGGGTCTATTTAGGTGGAGGAATCCATATGTAAACAGAGGGATCAATCGTTTGGGAATTTGCGAGCAAGGAAATTTGGGGACTTGGAAGTTTGCTGATTGGGGAATCTGGGAATTTGCGGATTTGCAAAATTGGAAATTTGGGGATTTGGGGATATGGACATTTGGGACTTCACAAATTTAGGGAATTGGGGATTTGTGGATATGGACATTTGGATATTTAGAAACTTAGGATTCTAGAAATCTAGAAATTTATGAAAATTGGGAAATTAAAAAATTAACCTCTTGTCGTATTTTGACGAATTTCACTCGTGATGTACTCGCAGCTCAAATGTAACAAACCTTACGCCAAATTTGAATATTCTTCAACTTGAAAGGCCCAACTATAATTTGTATAATCAAAAGAATTGTTAAAAGTACTTTCCCCCCCCCCCCCCCGCCATTTGTCTTGTTAGTCTCTCTTTTCTTAATTTCCCATCTCCCAAATGTCTTTATATAGTCTCCTTAAACCCTCCCCATATCCCCCCCTTTCCCCCACTCCCCGACACCTGTTTCGAAGCTCGGAGGATATTGTCTGTTTCCAACTACCCCCCCCTACCGTGATCCAAAGTCATAACAACAATTCGATACGGAAAAAGATTTTTCGTCCTCGCCGGGATTCGATCCCGCGTCCGCCGGATCGTGGATCCGAGCCCCTACCGCCCGAGCTACCGAGGCCCCAGTCTTGATACTTCATTATAAGGATATCCTTCGTACAGTCCTCATCGACACTCGATTATATTTTAATGTTCCCGATAAAATAAGCGTCTGCGATTTTTTACACGCCCTCGAAAATTTAGAAACAAAAATGTGTAAACAAATATATTTAAAAAATAAACAAAAAGTTTTTATATACCCAAATATTCAATTTTCCAAATGTCCACGTCCCCAAATATATAAAAATATAATTGAAAAATTAAAATAAATTTTAGAAATGAAAATATGTATGCAAAAATAATGTAAAAACAAACACTACATGTATAAATATATTACAGAAATAAAAATATGAATACAAATACATTAGAAGCAAATTATAAACAACTAAAAAGTATGTACATAACAATAAAATAATTTAAAAATTGTGCAAATAATTTTACCTCAAGAGACTTGAAAAAAAAATTCTTTAAAAGAGATTTGTTTTTCATACAAATTATTTGAACAATTTCTCTAGTTACTCTTTTAGTGGCACACGTTTTAAGCGTCTGCGATTTATTACACGCCCTTAGCATGAATTGTTAGTTTTGACTGACGCATCTGACAAATAAATTGTACGGCAAGGGGTTAAAGAATCAGGAATTTGGGAGTTTCGGAATTTGGAGATTTAGGAATTTGGGAAACTGGGACCTTGTAAATATGAAAATAATTTTAAAAACTTAAACATCATGAAATTTTAAAAATCTAAGGAATATAAAAAATCTAGAAAGCAGAAAAAATCTGACAAATTTTTAAAATGAAGGAAATTCAGAAGTTGCACAACTGCAGTATAGTCATTCACGATTCACGATTCAGTAATCCACATTTAGATCTCTGTTCAAAGGCCGCAAGTTCTGCGTGCCATACTTTGGAACACTAGTATAACGCTAAAATACAATCGAGGTACTCGTCGGTACGGATTTTCGGTCAAGGATTCTGTATGGCAATTATTGGTGGATACCGCTAGCGCAACTTGTCTGCTTCGACAGTGTATTATGTGTGCGGCAGGTTCGCCGATAATTTGCTCCCGTACTTGACATATTATTGTATTAGAATCCATAATGGACTATTTCCTGATGTGTTGCTACGGTTGATCGTACAATCAATTTGCTTGTGCGTTGTTCGTATGAAAATTCAATCGATCGATATCCCCTGGCGTTAGCTGCTCTCTATTTCAAAATATTTACTGACAGCGTATTTCCTGTGTAGGTATTTTTCTAATTGTTATTTGTCTTCGATTTATTGGACGTTTTCCTCCAAGAACGATATTGATGAAAACATATTTGATGGTCAAATATTGTATGAATCGCTTCGCATTGTTTTTATCAAAAAGTACAGGAGGAATTAGTACCATATGCCAGATTTGTCTGCTCTAAGTCTCTTTAGGCATGTACGTTTTTTCATGCTAATTTCCAGTGAACAGGTTTCGTTGGCTTTTAGAGGATTACCCTCATTCCCCGATCTTTGATTCTGATTATTCTCTTTCTACCCTGATTTAACATGTTGGTGAGGATAACAGAGGATTGCTGTTGTTTTTGAAAACTGGTTTGAAATTTCCGGCCCATTCCATGAAATAGTAAAGAAAACATCGGATTTTTCGTGGGGAACGTAGCGTGAGCGCTATTTGGCGCGAGAGTTATGGCCGAGACCATGAAAAATAGAAAAAAATTCTCAAATTTTTAATTTCAAATTCTACAAATTCTTAAATTTGCAAATCTTCACTTCCCAAATCCCTAAATCCTTAAATTTCGTAATTTTAATTTATATTCGAACAGCGCAGGTATCTCGAGCAACAGATAATAACGGTCATCACGGTTCAGATCTTCAACCCTTGAATCATTTATCGAAGCTTATTTATAACCGCAATGAATAGCGAATTAATTGTGTTTCTGGCTGTTGAAGATTTTATTTAAACCGAATACGGTTGAATGGCGCGTCGTGGCTTGGCTCGTTCTCGTAAGAGTCGGCATTAAGGGGAAACAGAGAGAGTAGAAAAGAAGCGGAGAAAGCGCAGCAAGGGAATCCCCTCAGGCGAGATCGTCATTATCATAATTTTTTCTCAATGTTGCCTAACGAAGGTGATACTGAATGCGTAGAAGTCGTGCGTCGCGTATCGGGGCAAACAACGGGCTAGGCCAAACAGGTGGGGTCCTACCGAGCGAAGGGGGTGAAAGGGGCACCCTGGTGTATCTCTCTCTGCACACAGCCCAGCCGCGGGGTGCAACTTAATGAGCTTCCTGCGTTGGTTCCGCTTGTAGCGCGCATAACTCGCGTCTCTTGCTCTTTCTTCCTATTTCTTTCTTCTTTTTTCGTTTCTCGCGTTTTCTGCCTCCTCGTTCGTGTCTGATCCTTTGGAAAATCCGATCACCGAGCAGTACTTCAGACACGGATGTTTACGATCGAAGACGATTCCGTACGTGACTGTCTACAAACTATCCCTACTATGAAACGTACAAATACATTCGAAAATACTAGAATAAAAATATCAGAGTTTATATCAGCTCCGACTAGAAAAATCTGACCCGTCCAGGAGGCAATTTAATTGAAGGATTTTATATCCAGTTAGTTAGCGTAATTATATCCGTGTAGTTCTTATTTAATCAGACGCTTCTGCGATACGAAATTTTCACCTGTTTCGTGGTGAAATTGAATTCGAGTAGTTACTCTCGCGTTTCAACTTCCGCTCAACTATCGTCACTTCATCCACGTTCAGCTTCGTAACTCCTTTGCTTTCTATTTTTTCCCTCCAACCCCTCAAGGATCGCGAGGATGTATCTTTCGACGTACCACTTTTTGGGGCGTCATTGCTATAATTACCGTTTACCGTCGATGTATTGAATACCGACAATGTTGAAAGGTTATAGGAGCTCAGCAATAACATCTAATGGAGAACGGTATCATCAGTCAATCTGCTAGCACGGCATGTTTATTACGGGCACGAGTTACTGTCGGTGGAACAAATGCCCCTACCGAACGGGAAGCCACTCTACCCAAACCTGTCCATTATTCCTGTCGTTCACTTTCGTCACTTCCTCTATATAACCACCGTCCCTCGTCACGGCGATGCAACGGGTGCAATGAAAGGGTTGGGAAACTGCGGTGAAAATTAGAAGGGACCTCTGTTTTAATAGCTCCACAGAAATTTCACAAAAATATAACCAATTTGCACAAAGATTTCCAGCTAGCTAAATTGTTTGAACTTTGAACGATATTATGACCGTTGTTAACAATTTTACAGGGGGTCAAACATAAGTTCGCGATTATCTCGGTATCTATCGATTGTACGACAGAAATAGTTATTACAAAATTTTTACCTTAGATAATTCTCTACAAAAAGTGTTCTATAAGATTTTTTCACAGACACAACCGTTTTCGAGATAATATTTAAATTTGCACTTAACTCTTCCATTCCTTACAAGTTTATCTTCAACCTTCTTCGAATAAGCCATCATGAGTTACTCCTACGAAGAAAGCTTATATAACCTTTTTTATAGACAATTTCTCAAGCTATAAATTATGTAATAACCATTTTTGTCATACAACTGATGGATAACGAGATATTCGCGAATAATTGTCTCTTTGTCCATCGAACGTTTAACAAGAACCGATGGGGGCTTTTGATTTATTGTTTAAAGGAACGGGCTAAACCCCCAAACAAAAGTGTATTTAATAAACAGGGAATTATTCCGCAGAAAAATGAAAATCTTTCTGGATTATAAGTGAAATTTTCAATCTTCCACATTGCAGGAGTTAGGTAAGGGGGTGGATCTCGTTAATTAAGCGAGGATCATCGTGAAATGTTTGTTTAACCAGACGAATTTCGTTTCTCATCGTTTACAAATTCTCTTTATCCGTTGCATCGTTATACGATTCGAAACCTTTGAGAGGCTTTGTTTTCGTGCGCCGGCGAATCGTGATCGCGTCGAATCAAACATCGTAAAACTCGATGAAATTAAAGTACCTTTTAATTGGGGAATAACAGTGCACGTAGAGTAGCCAATTGTAGAGTTAAAACAAAAAGAGGGAGGAAAAATAAAAACGGTTTATCTCTTTTACAATGTTTTCGAAGCTTTTTTACGTCACTCGTTTAAAATTCTTTCTCTTTTTTTTTTCATTTATTTTTCATTTTTAGTTTGTTCTGGTTTTAACGGTTGACCATTTGCCGTTATGAGTACTGTAACTACAGTTCTTGTTTGGGGTGGATTAGATCTTTTAAATTTAGCAACGTCCTATGTCAAGGACATTGAAAATTCAAGGTCCTTTGAAAATTTTAAGTTTTGCAAATTTGATTAGTTAAAAATTTGCTAATTTGTAAATGTAAATAATAAAAATTTGATAGTTTAAACATTTAATATTTTACAGTATGAAATATGTGAACTATTGTAATTCCTACGTCCCTGATGCTACCCCCGAGGGTGAATCCATATTTTGAGGGTTGCAAACCCACCCTAGTCCTTAGCTAGTTACGTTAATAGTTACGATTCATTTGTATATCTGTTTCACTCATACCAATGAAATATAGCACCAGTCAATGCTATTATCCCATTTTCCGAATACACATCTGCTTTCTAATATATCTTCTTGACATATTCCTTTGTTAGAAAGAGCTTCAATACGCTACATTGTTAATAAAGTAAGCACAATTTGCTATTACAAAGATACACTGGCTTAAATTCAAAAGCAATTACCGGACAAAATGCGGGTTAAGTAAAAAGAATAATGCAAGAGTACAATTGTTGTAAACTAGTGTAGGTATGAAAATAACTAATTTTTGGAGAAAGTATAATAATGGTTTTTTCAACTTCGAATTTCAATTTAAAAATTGAATGTTTTTAAATTTTTAATTTACATTAAATCCTCAGAGAGAAAAACGAGGAAACTTTTTAGCCAATCGAATGAAACATGCTATGCGTATAATGTGTATAACGTAACACGTGCATAATATTTTACATTACCCCAGTTGCTAATAATTTTACGTTACCAAATCATATTAAATCCGATACATATCAAAATCGACGACTTGATATGTACTTAACAATTTAATACATTCGTTGCATTTGCATTCGACCAGCTCGAGCCGCATTTATAGATTACCCAGACCCAACAACAATGTAAATCGAGGTCAGTTTTCCCGAAGAAATATCTGAAAATCTTCGATTTTGATCGTACGGGGAAGAATAAGATATCTGTTTCGTGTGTATGTGTACATACCTACGAAGGAAATGAGATTTGCTATGCATAGAGAAATAAACTGAACCTTGTTTCCATTTCCCGTTACAACTGTATAAAATCCAATAGGCGTTCAACAGGGTACGTAACAAGATTCGAGAAAAGGGATTTTATCCAATTGTGTGGACACGCGAAACTCTTTTCTACCTGCCGCACGAAACGTTTTGTAATTAAACAAAACAAAAAAGAAATAAATAAAAAAGAGAGAAAAAAGACGAGGGGCGAAAACGTACGCGCCAATACCGATTACTGTATTTCACAGGTTCTTGAATTCCTGAACTAATTATTTCGAAAGTCGTTTCGTTGCAACGGTACCCCAGGAACTAGAGTGAGGGAGGGGAAAAAAAGGATCGGTGGAGGTAAAACAGGATAACGGAAACGTCGTAGCAGTTTTATTTAATTCAATCTTGAAAACTTTTAACTAAGGAAGACTTCGCAGACATCGCTTACTGCCACTCTCTGTCCCACTCCCTCTTCCAACACTTTCTCTCCCTCTGTTCGTTCTATTCTGTTCTGTTCTCTTTCATCCCTATCCCGAAACCCGAACTCGCACCTACACTATCATCGCGACATTGCCCGAATTTTGAACATTAGTTTGCGAACCATTTAGCACAACTACTAGTCGGTCCCGGCGAGCGTAGCTCGAATCACAGCGCATACATCGCCATACAGCTTAAACCGCAATGCTTAGTACCACAGCACTCGTACTATGCTCATTGTACATTATGCTTCGCGGATCTTCATCCCTTTCTAAAAGCGTACTACGGCATTCCCGAGACATGTGCGAAGATAATTGGAAAAAATAACGACCGCGAGACACCTCTTCAACCGGGTCGAAACAAATTGAAAGCACCTTTGCGGAAGCGAATTTTCGTTCGTTTAAAACTACCACGCTGCTCGAAATAATTAGAGAATTTCGGAAAAAGGAGAACCTAAAAATCGATGCTCCGATAATTTAATTAGAAAAATTGAGGGATTTCAAAAATTATTAGAGACATTTGTTTGATGTTTAATATCGTCTCTACGAGAATTTATATCGATTTTGGATTTAACGCTTGTTACAATTATTTTTCACCACGAACTAGACACTCTGTATATTATAAACGCTAGAAATATTGAGTATTACAAATATTACGATTTATTTATTATTCTGATATTAAACGTATTTGTATGCCAACAAAATTAATATTACCAATATTTAAAAAAAATATTATTAAGAATTATTAGAATAAAAAATTATATTGAAACGTTTCTACTCTAAAAAAACCATTAGAAATTATTAAAAATATTTATACTATAATCCAGTATTAGTACAACCGAGAATGAGATAATTCTACAAAATATGGAATTCAATTTCTTCGTGTTTGCCTTCGTTTTTAAAGAAGCTGTATTTAGAGATTTATCCAAATATTTGTGTACGGTAAATAATATCAACAAATTTTTCTTTAATATCATACATAACCAATTTTGCAAATGTGATAAATACACACATAAGTAATAATATCATAAAATATTCTGTCTACAAACAATTTTGGCGATAGCGATAATTACATGTATCGAAAGCGGAGCCATTATTCTCGGTAATTTCAATAATCTCAAAACATGTAGTTTATTTGTATTTAACGAAGTACACGAATTACATACTGTGATACTTTACGCAGCATATTTGCAACGCGATGCAACGAACAATTAATTTCCGAGATACTAGCCATGGCAAATCTTGCGAACGAAAACAAAAAGTTCTTTGTATTTCTTTCGGTTCAATTAACGGTATTAAACGATGCCCGAGTTCTACAAGTTCTTCATTTTCGCGGAGTTCAAAAGCGGCAGCAAGAAATTACTCGGGAGATATAAATTCTTGCAAAGAATCGCATTTCGGTTCCTCCTTTGTGGTATTTTACATTTCTCACGAGATTGCAAGTTAGTTTAAATTCAGCATAAAGCATTTCACGCCGCCTTAACAGCTACGAATAATTGTCCGACGCAATTATTGTAATTTCAAGAATATTTTACAACCGTTTAAAAATATTTCATAAATCTCATAAAATTTCTTATCTTTATTTAACGCGACTATGTAAAAGATGACTTATGCAAAATAATTGCAACTGTTATTCTTAGTGGCTGTAAAAAATAACTATTATCCGTGGTAATTGTAAAAGATAATTGTTATGTGTAGTAATTGCAAAAGATAGATGTTACCCGTAATAATTGTATGAAACAGTGTTTAAAATTGAAAGAAAAGGCGTCACTTACCGCGTAAAGACGCGTGACGAAATTTGATATTAGACCGTGTCAGCCAATGACGCGATGATCTGAGGGCATAACTGTTGCTCTTCTCGAGATGATGCTTGGATCAAGTGCAGCACGAATGTCGAGGAGTTGCCCGCGTACCGTACTAACGGACAGACGGTGCGCGACTGTGCGCCGAACACCCTCGCAATCTCCCTTTTATGGGCTTTCTCACGGCGCGTCCACCCGTACATCGACTCTCGTTACTCGTATATTCGACCCTTTAACCCCCATCAAATAGTAGATTTTGTGGTGGTATATCATATCGTGCACGCGAAATTGCTTTCCGTCAAGTTGGATTGCATGTACGATTTAAAAAAGTTCGATTTCATTCATGAATCTCTGCGCACACTGCGAAATTGTTATTTATGTACTTACAGTACAGTCCTGCTATATGGCACCCCTTTACATGACCCGGCTACATCATCACCTTTCACGCACGCTAAGGGTACCCTCTCTGTTGTAACGCATTGCGATTCGCGGAAATCGCTACAGTTTCAATGGAGGAATCTTACTCCTGGTAGGGTACTAAGGCTGTAGATCCATTGTTGAACGTAAATTTTCAAGTTTAGGAAATAATTTCAAGGCCCAAAAAAAACATAAATATTTTAAATCGCCAAATGTAGATCCACATGTTAGATCGCCACGTATTCTGCCGCTACATGCTCTTATCTACATATTAGATCACTACACGCTATCCACGCGTTGCATTCGCTATACTTCATATTTCCCACGCGTAGTATTCATTACGACTTGTATTTTTCACGCGTTGTATCGCCACGCGTTATATCGTTTCGTGTTATATTCAACACGCATTACATTCACCACGCGTTGTATTTGTCACGCTTCGTATTCGCTACGCGCTGTTTGTCATGTATTATATTCAGCATGCGCTATATTCGCCATGTGTTTTACCACCTCTTCTATCGCCACGAGTTGTATCGCCACGACATATATAATCAAGCATTATGTCGAAACCGCAGAGAAGTTCCGTATCTACAATATTTTTCGCCTCTACAGCGCCATCCTGGATCACATACTGAAACTCTATTCTACATAAAGGATTAAGAAAGATAACACATAATTAATGAAAGGAGACGAATTTTTATTGCATAAAGTTTGCATGAGTACAAACAACATGGTATAAAAACTATAGGTAGATTTTGTTATGGTAACTTCCTTTTGGTAGGTTCTTCATGTACCCTAACTTGCAGAGTAGAACGCGGTCCACATTTCCACACGTTGCCATCTTTGTCAAGTATACTAGCACTAGCCGTGACTTGATACTGTCCACCAGAATTGATATTGTTATTTACATTAGCGGTGTTACTTGCACACGCTGTGGTATTTGTTCCCGGACTTCCCAATGAAAGTAAAAATTCGCAGGCGAAGAAATCTCGGTGCGGTGTGACAGTTTGTTGTAATTCGTTCGTATTTGAATCCTGTAAATGGTGAATAAAAAATAAATATGCGCGAAGGAAATTTATTGTTATTAATATTAATTTGTACCTTTTGATCTGAATTGATTTTTGACGGAGGGGTAGTTGAAATAGAAATGCAAACAGCAGCAACGGAACGATAAAGAGACGCGCGACGGCCGTGCCGTAGCACTCCTTCGACTTTTAACGCTAGCTGGCTACCCTGAGGAACAGATACTGGCTCACCGAGAACCCGTGGCTGTGGTGAAACGGATAACTTAACACTAGTTGCTTGTAAAGCTTGGAAGTAATATCGAGGCATTGGTAATCTCATTTTTGTTCCAGCTAATAACATCACTTGTGATACTAAACAGTTTATTCTTGAGTGACTAAGAGCCGTAGCTTTATTTTCTCCTATATAGCTAGGCGCGAGTCGACGCAATTCGGTACAGCAACGTGCCAACTGACGCATTTCTACAGTATCACCGAAATCAAAATTAACTTCGCTTTGATAATATGTACGAATTCCAGTTCCGCCGCAAACCCGTTCGACGCTGCTTGCTAACAATCGACAAATTTCCTGCAATCTACAGATAATAAGTAAAGGAACAATATGCTGCATTTGTTATATTACGCAAAATTTCGCTATTTGCAGTTTGGGACTCTTATTGAAAACATCTCTCGGTCAATTAACAAAACTGCTATATATCATAGTAAAGGATACGCTCGTATGTTTGCCAATGATCCGGGATCAGCATCGAAAGCTGATTGGTAAAGTTTCTGATAGTTATCAGCACAATTCTTCAACTCCTGAGCCGATTTCCTCAACTAATAAACATATTATTTTAACAATAATAATATTTTGAAATACAATTAAGTGTTAAAAAAAGTGAATTACTTGATTAGTAACGCGTCCATATCGTTGAAGATCATCTTTCGTTGCGAGGATCACTGTAATTGTAATAGCAGGTGGTGGAGCTGTACAAAGAGACCTAAAGCATGATAATATTTATTTTGTTACGTAATCTCTAAAATTTGTAAGAAATAAATGATTGTATATAATACCTGCATGAATGCAAAAGTTGTACAATAGCCTGAAGAAATTCGCAACGAAGTTTTGAATATTCGCTAGCGAACTGTAAACTTCGTAAAGGTGTACTGGCAGCTTTTAACGATGCACACGCGCTTGCGTAACGTGCAATAGCACCGTTTAACTTTTCCACCGTGAGCACTCTCGATTTGTTTTCTGTTTCTTCTGTTTTATCCCTGCGAACACAGAATAAGTACAAAAATCGCTTATTTTTGTAAAGGGCAATGCTTATTGCAAATAAATTATACGAACATAAGATGACTCTCAGCTTTTGTAACTAATTCCAAACCAGATAGCCAGAAGTGTAATTGTTCGGACGCTACTGTTTCTTTCAAATTCCTAAATATTTGTGTTGCTATTGTATGGTGACCGTATCTAGCAGCGCTTCGTGCAATACGATATTTGGCCCAACCATCGACATTTTTAATAACTTCTTCTACTGCTTCCAAACATTCTGTATTCCATTCATAACCCCCTGCTACCATTTGAAATAATAACGTAGACAACATCACCTTCAAGAAAAACTTTATATTGTATAAGCCTAATAAATTATATATGTATCTTTTGTTTGTATGTCTACCTTTGTGTGGATATGTACAGTCTGTCTCAACTTTGCCAATATATCTGGTAAAAGTGAAAGCAACGTATTTTCTTCCAAACTTCCAATGGCACCTAAAGCTTCACATAAAGCAACTGCTTGCTTTTCACTCTGAGTATTTTCTGTGTTTGTATTAAACAGTGTACTGCCAATAGCGTCAACGAATACTGAACAATGACTAGGTTGTGCTCTACACAATTTTACCGTTGAACGTAAACAGACTTTTAATTGACGTAAATACTTATCATCCAAAGCTAATAATACAATTAGTGATTCAAGACAAGATACAACATCTTGTATTCCATAAGCTGGTAAACCTTCTTCATAGCTATAAGTATATCATTTATAAATATGCTATCTATCTCATTTCCTTCGAAATAAAACTATAACAATAAATAATTATTTCATACATACCAATAACACGCAACTCTCGCTAATATAGTAATTGCTTTTACCGCAATAAAGGGATCTGGAGAGTAACAAGCATTTACACATAAAGATAGCAGAGGATTTCCTTCCTCCCTGTTTGCATCACATGTAACTGCACTCTGACTAAGTACCTAGATTGAATAATTTTTTAAATTTACTCATAAATTTTCATATCTACAAAAATTTCTCACTATTACTTTATAAATAAGTGGTAACCTCGATCACATCTAATGTTCGAATAAGGAGATCTTTATTTCCAGCTCCATCCTGTAGAAGTGTTGTAGTACTCTCTAAAATATTATATTCATTAAACATTTCCATTAAATATATCCAATTATATGCCCAGCATATTTACCTATTAAATTATTAAGAGCACCTTGTGGCCACAAATGTGCTCCTCTCCTGGCTAAAGAATGTAGTAAGTGTAAAGCATGACGTTTAATAGTTAATCTTGGATCATCTTGTAAATAACGTAACAAAAGCACAACTTGTTGTGGAATATCAATTAATGTTGCAGAAGCTAATGTGCTTAAAGCACTTAGTGTAACTCTAACAAATTCCACTGCTGGATAACTAGCAAGGAGCTCCATACATAATTTATTTACCTAGAAGTAATTTATACTATGAAATTGAAAGTCAAATATTTTAAGAAAAAAATGAAAGCTGTTTTACTGTGAACATACCATTGAAGCTGTAAAAGTATCGTGATGCATGTATTGCAAAATAGGTATAAGTTGTAATTTCATTGATGCTGGTGTTGCTTGTCCTCTAATCATATCAGATATTTTGCTACACATGGAAACAGCAAAAAGTTTTGATTGTGCAGCAAACATTTGTGCTGCATATATTGCAGCTTCAACTTCAACTGAATCATGAGAATCTAGTGATCTTCTTATGCTATGGTGCACCTTTATAAAATCATTAAATTATGAAATGTAATTAAATTGAATAATTTGGTAATTCTGTACCTGTTGTCTTTCTGGTATAATACCGGCTACACTACCCAATGTACGTAATGTCAAAGCTCTGGCAACTGGATCATTTGAATGTATCACGCTATAAATACGCCTTACAAATTCGTCAACATTTAAAATTTTATCTAAATGCTTTTCACTTTGCTGACAAACTCTAAGAACCCAAACACGTAAAAAATTACTACCAGTTCGGAAAACCTCAGCTAATTTTAATAGAGAAGAATTTATGAGTATAGGAAATGGATATTTTTCAAATAATCTTGGGAATCTCACTATGGCTTCGCACTGTTCACCAATCTTTGCTGATCGTAAACCTGAAAAATATGTTTAATAAATATTTATGAAATCTAAGTTTTAGAGTAGTTGATTAAAAATAGTACATTTTAAAATATTATGAATATAAAACTTAATTCAAAAAACTTAATATACCGCAAAGACAACAAAATAAAGTTAGGTTAGAGAATGTCATAAAACACACCTTTATCTAATTCTATAAGTGCTGTATTTGCATCTTGCTCCGGTTCACCAAGTCCAGTATCGTTAAATGCATTCATTCGCATTCCAATCATTTTTCTTTGCACATTAATTCATTGAATAAAAGAAAAATAACATTTAGTAACTACTGGAGCTTTCATAAACACCACGATCTATTCTGTAGTAAATACTAAAGCTATCATGAATAGAAGTGAAATCCATGTTCTTATATTTATATATGTATATAAATGTTACACATACGCATATACAATATAAAAAAAAAACAAATATAATAAAGTTATTTTGCCCAATTACATTTCTATACATTTACAATTTATTAGCATTATATGAATTGCTGTTTTAAATTATAATGTATAGTATTTATATAGAACTCGTTTAATACTTTCTGACTAAA
This sequence comes from Megachile ligniseca, assembly GCA_945859555.1. Classification (NCBI taxonomy): domain Eukaryota; kingdom Metazoa; phylum Arthropoda; class Insecta; order Hymenoptera; family Megachilidae; genus Megachile; species Megachile ligniseca. The sequence goes on from OX243786.1 coordinate 3,851,107, forward strand.
CTAAGGGGTAGGTATAAGAAATAATATTTATTTTTAATAGAGTGTATACTTATATAAGTCAATATATAGTTATTGTGCATTATATATTTTATTTATATAATTTTCTTTTCATTCAACAAAATTTAAACATTTTTAAAGTTGAGCGACACTGATGCGATATATCGAATCTTGTTCTCGCGAAGATAGCGATATACGCCGTAGATACAAGTCCTACATTGACGTCGATGCAGTTGACAATTAAACTTCAGCAAGTGGGGGTGTTGTATTTTCACATTTGCAAAAATAAAGAGATAGTTGATACACAAATTATATTTACAGAATAATCAATTACATAAAAGTATATTATTTAAATAAGGGTTATATTTAGCTAATCAAACAATGGTGGACTACAGCAAATGGAAAGATATTGAGGTAAGAATTTCAGTTTTGATCCAGTATGCTTATAGAATATTCTAGAGTTGCAGTAGAAATTTCGAGGATACTTTTAAATTGTACTTTATTAAAAGACTCTGATACGTTTACCAAATCTAAAACATATTAAATTTAGTGCTTATAAGATTTTGTTTATGTATGTTTGTTGATCATAAATCATAGAAAAAGAATACTGTTTTTTTTCAATTAAAATCGAAATAAATTATTTAAATGTTTCATTGTTATAATCAGTATTGTTTATTTATGCCTACTGCTATTTAATACAGATAATTTTTTCTGTACTTAGTGTGTTTATAACTTTGAAAGAGTATTTCAAATATTTTATTACTAATTATGAATAAGGTGCTAAAATTTATGTTTATCAGATTTCAGATGATGAAGATGATACTCATCCAAACATTGATACACCCTCGTTATTCAGATGGCGTCATCAGGCAAGGGTTGAAAGAATGGAAGAACGAAGGCGAGAGCACGAAGAACATGAAAGAAAAAAGGCAGAGTATGTGCGATATAATATTTATTGTATATTATTATTACAGTTGCAATTATTAATTATAAATTTAAAAATTAATATTTATATTTAGGACATTACAAAAGCTAAAAGATACAAAGGAAAAACTTACAAAATTAGAAAACAAAATGGAAGATTCAAGTGATTTAACTGCATTGAAGAAAGTATTGCAAGATCTTGAAGAAGAACAGAAGAAGATTAAAGAAAAAGAGGATGAGATAAAGAGGAAAGAAAAATTAACACCATGGAATGTTGACACTATTGGGCAAGATGGTTTTACAAAAACTGTAATCAACACAAGGCCACCTCGTAGGGAAGATGACACTGGTTTAACAGATGAAGAAAAAGAAAAGAGAATGAAACAATTTGTTAAGGAAAATGAAAAACAATTGAAAGAATTTGGTATGCTAAGAAAATACGATGATAGTAAAAAATTTTTGACTGAAAATCCTCAATTAGTTTGTGAAAATACTGCAAATTATTTGGTGATTTGGTGTATTAATTTAGAAATGGAAGAAGTAAGCATATATCTAAATATTTATAAAAACCTTTTTTTAATTGCTACCTAAATCAATATCATTAACCTATTATTAATTTCAGAAACACGATTTAATGGAACATGTTTCTCACCAATGTATATGTATGCAATATATTTTAGAATTATCAAAACAATTAGATGTTGATCCAAGAGCATGTATCGGTTCCTTTTTCAGCCGTATTCAATATGCTGAAGTAGAATTTAAAACTTCCTTTGATGAGGAACTTAGAGCATTTAAAGAAAGAATACGTAAGAGAGCTGCAGAAAAAGTAGCGGATGCTCTTAAAGAAGCAGAGGAAGAAGAAAGAAAAGCACGTCTTGGCCCTGGTGGTCTTGATCCCCTTGAAGTATTTGAAACTCTTCCAGAGGTACAAATAAATTTATGTATTATAAATCATACATTTATGTATTATTGTAATAAGTACTACTGTTAGATTCTATGTACTTACCTTGTTATGTTATTTTTAGGCTCTGAAGAAATGTTTTGAAACACAAGATCTTCCTTTGTTACATCAAACAATAGCAGAAATGCCACGAGAAGTAGCATCCTATCATATGAAACGATGCGTTGACTCTGGTCTCTGGGTACCTGATGCGAAAGCCAAGGATAAGAAGGATGAAGATGAATCTTTAGAAGATGTAGATGGAACACCTGATCCTGAATAACCTGAATCTGTAAATTACTTATGTTAATGTTGACAACTCATTTATGCGAGCATCCTTTAATATCACAAATGTGTTAAAATAAAATATTGTCATTAGGCAATGAACATGAAATTCTTACCTCTAACGAATTTTTTTATTGTAATATTATATTATCGTTACATTATGCTTTGAATTACTTTAAGACTGAATTACCGCATACTTCTGCGTTATTTTAAAAATTGTTAATTAGATTTGAGCAATTTTCTATTAAAATGTGATACATTTGGCCTGGTTTGTTGAAGTGGAATATTTGGGAATTTCTTATGATGGAAATATTTACGAAACATTAATATTTGTATGGATGTGCTAAGTAATACATATAGAACACCTATAAATATATAAATTTGATCTGTTGTGTACACGTTCCGTAAACACCATATCTTTAACCTCCGTTATTTCATATGTACATTAAAAAATTAAATTGAAATTATAATGTAAATAAAGAATTTATATTGAGCATTAAAGTTTAATTTTTAATTCAAACTGATTTTAAAAATTAGAAATTAATTTTAATTGCAACCTTTTTCAATAAACTGTTAACTTTCAGATATTAATTCAAACTTTTAATTAAGTATAAGCACTGAACTTTTTATTAAAGTTTACATAATTTGCCTAAGTTTGATAAATAAAATGATTTAATTATTTTCAAGATGATTAAATATATCGAAAACTTAAGTTGTAATAAACTAAGATTTAAGTTTTAGTCTTAAAACACTATTCGTTTTACGCGCTATACTCGAACGAGATATCGATGCGCGATGTGGCGAGAAATCGACTTTCGACCGGAAACTGAATCATGATATATCGAAGTGCGAGGTTTTTCTTCCTTTTCCGGTATGACGTGCCACGGGTGTTTGGGTAATATTTTGCGTTTTTCATTCTCTGTATAATACATTAGTTTCAACGTCTGCAAAAATACAAGCTGCTTTTCATTGGACCGGGTAAACTCATTTCTTTTATTAGAAATCATTTTTGTACACATAAAGCATTAAGTACTCTAATATGTCAATTGAATAAATTTTCTCTTTTGTCTCTACCCAATCTGATGGAAAACGACAGCTTCTAGATACTAAGTTGCTTTATAAAAATTTGTATTCGTTTTGCATGGTGACACTGTTAACAGTCGTGTAGTTACGCACTGTTCAGTTTCAATTCATCATTACAGATTTGTAGTTACATGGTGATAAACGAGATTATGTCTCTGAGCTCAAATAGGATGTCCATTTACGATATTTATAAAAATTACACTTATACATATCACGTTGAAAGTTCAAATTTTATCGGCATAATATTCTACTTAAATAATTCAACTCTTTTAAGGGTTTAACGTAAAAATTTGCGCATCATAAGTACAGAACGTGAAATCTATCATAATGAACTGCACTGCATGATTTGCTTGATCGTCGTAATTGCGCATACACAAAGCAATCGAAAAACCATCGCCAGGCATTCTGGGTAAAATTTCTGTGAGTAATCAAAATGGCTGTCGCAGAACGATTTCCGTTTTGTAACTACGTTTCAACGAAATTTGTAAAAATTTTACTTTGGGTTAAGTTTGGTCGAACGAAGTTGAAACGCGTAGATATGTATTTTATATTGTATATGTTTTTTCCAGATCGTTAGCAATATTGTTTACAAAAGATATTAATTTTTATTACATTTACAGGGCGTTCGTTTTGCGAGGGGTGTAGATGAAAGGAGGGGCGGGGGAAGCGCGCGCGCGCGTTGCATGATGGGTCGGCGGTCGGGAGGACGGTCGGGGAGGGCGAAAGAACGAGTCGAGTTCACAAAATGGCGGCCAAGCTCAGGCCCGTGACCATATAGTACGTGAAAATTCGATAATTTTGCACGATGTCGCGACTCTATACATCAATAGTCGTTTAATATTGCGAATACGTGTATACGCGGTAGTTTAATTATTAAATTAACGTGGTTTTGTGCGTAGTGTGTGTACGATTGAGATTTCAGTGCGACGCGCAGACGGAACGATGCAGGTGAGTGGTCAGGTTCGAAAATAGTTCAATTTTCAGCTTTTCCCGGATTTATTCAAGGGATTATTGTTTGTTTTTGTTACTGTATGAGTGTCGGTGTCTTTTCGAAGACGATTTTATGATGATACGGCCGCGGTGTTGTTTGGAGTAGGGAAAAATCGCGTTGTCACATGCGTTTCAGGGAACTACTACTAGAAAAATCCTTGTAAAAATGAACAAAATTGTTATAATTTTGTTTAAAAGGTTCCTGCGTGTAGGGTGGGGTCCTATTGACCTTAAGAGCTCAGAGACTTGTCTCTACTAAATCACAATTTTCTGCAATTTTACATAATTTCCAGCCTCTTAATAACCTAGAAGTTTGTTTACATTCATTCAATTTGACATTCATCACTTAAAATATCGTTGTTCCACCCTGATTTTTATAAAAAATGATTCCTTGCATTTTCCTTCACCTTAGACCCATACTTATTCAAAAATTTTTCATAGACCCATTTTTGCAAATTTAGCTTAAAGATTATGATGCACACTCTCTGTATTACAGTTGAGACTGTGTAACACAATCGCTTGTGAAAGGTATAACAATTAATGCTTTTCACGTGCAAAATGTTCAAAGTTTTTCCATCAGAAAGAAGCAAAGGTTTCTCTAATATTTCAATAATTTTTACATGGCAAATTAAGGATTATTCATGATTTATTCTCTATATTTTCAATGAAACTTGGATTTGAACGCAATCTGATGGGCAATTTTATGCTTGTAAATAACAAAAAAAGTTATATATTTCTGATTTTGAATATCATTTTTCATAGAATTCTATAAAATCAAAGTACAAATTGAAGAGAAAAATGATTCGTAGAAAGTAAAAGATTTGAAATTACATTTTTCTTCAAAGTTATTCCTGACTTATTCTTTATGTTTTTGATGAAAGTTGGATTTGTACATAATCTGATGGACAATTTTATGTTTGTAATTAACAAAAAAGTTATACATTTGTAATTTTTAATATCTATTTAAATAGATTTTTGTAAAACCAGAGTATAAATAGGGGAGAAAAATGATTCATATAAAACAAAATGCTTCAAATGAAGTTTTTGTTCGAATCATATTGATGTATGGAGTAATATAAAAAATATTCCTGTCCGAATATTTCTTATGATAATAGAATACTTAATATCATTAAATGTGTAATATTTTTTATCGATATCTGTCAGTATTAAAAATAAATACTAACTCTTTGGGAAGTAAGAAGTAATTATTTAACATTGTGAATAACTTATCTTTAAAATGTCTTCTGTGAATATAAGAGGTCATAGCTCATTAATTTTTTTTAAGCTACACAACAAACAGTTATTAAAAATACTAATTATATATAAAATATTAGATACTTAGTATTAATAATAATACAGTATACTATAATAATAATAATCTGAGGCAACTATACATTATTTTAAAATGACCATATCAATATGGTTTAGTAATTCTTATAGAAAATTAAGTTTCAAAGAGTATATTGAAGAAGTAACTTCTGAAGCATAAAAATGTTATTTATGTTATATGAAGCACATATCACAATTTTGATAATAAATTGTTTTTGGTATAGCTTGGTCTTTTCTTTCAAATAATATGTGCTTTATGTAACAGATTTATATTATAGATTATCTTTTCATCAATAAGATAATTACCCGCTTCTGTATTTAAATATCAAAGATATTTGAACTTAAATGTATTTGCAGTATTCCAAAATCAATCTTGATATTAGCTAATACAGAATTATAGATAAGTTTTCTTTTTCTTGTTAATCGATACTTGTAAATTATTGAAGAAATGTAAATCTCTAAGTTCAGTCAGGTTCTATTTATGATGTACTTGCTAAGTTGGTCAATAAATATAAAAAGTACTTGAACGCTGAATTATATTATTCTTTTAAAACTCCCACTATACCTGATGCTGGTTATTTACAGGAAGATTTTTCATCTTGCATTAATCATTCACAGGAAATCTTATAAATATTTTAGTATTTCATTCTCAAGAATGATCACATGCAGCATACGGTAAATGTTCCAGTTCTAATTCATGAAGCTACTACTTGAAACATACAAAGTCATTTAGTGGATGCATTACAGCAGAAGTTCCAGTTTTAGTTCATTAAACTACTACTCATAAAGTCGTTTAGGAGATAAAATAAAAGTTCAGAGTTTTGATGAACTTATTCCAGTCTCACAAATATATTCCCAATAACTGTTACTCTAATACCCCTGTATTAAGAATATTTTATTTAGATTATTGTATTTACTTCAAACTATGGCAATGTGAAACTAGAAGTTATACATTCCCAATAAAATGTTAAAACGTATCTGTTAGAATATATAAAGGGGCCTGAAAACTGACTGCTTTTGAACTACAAAATGGTGGTCAAGAGTTATAAAATGGAGGATAGTAGTTTTAGTAGATGGCACTACTATTTTATGTATAAGTTGAACTTCTAATATTAAAAAGGTACCAAACATTTAATGATGCATTACTATGCAATATTAATAATTTAGAGATAAAATATAATAAAATAACTGCTGTTACAAGAAGTAAAAATAATATACTCAAGAAGGATCTTTATATGAATATTAATGATTAAAAACTATTCCAAACAACACGCTGCGTATTAAACACATTTCAAAGTTAAACAATACTAGATTACTCTGATTAAATTACAGAAAACATTAGAATCTGAGTCTGGTAAGGAATCTGGATCTGATTCTGAAAATGAAAGTAAGAGTGATAGCTCTTCTTCAGGAAGCAATACAGGGTCTGGTTCAGGATCAGAAAGGTGGGTATTAAGATTACTGTTATCTAATCCCTTTTTTCAGAAAGTCTAATACATGACAAATTAAGATGCTACACTATGTTTTGTATGTTATTTAATTTTGTTCTTTTGCAATTACATTTATCTCTGTTTAGAAAGAATTGTATATTTTCTGCTGAAATACTAGAATTAATAATTAGGTATTTGACTTTCTGAGATATGAAGGGTTCTTGAGATTGTGTATTGCTATAGCTTTTTATAGTATTAACATTGCTTTAATAATCATGCTAATTTAATGTGTCCCTTAAATTTTATATAAGCACAATCTTCAATTTTCTGTTATTCATGCAACAGTACTTATTTCTTTTTTAAACAACTGTTAGGTAAGCTAGTGTTTTACTGCTTTTAATCATTTCACTTATAATTCATTTATTCCCATAAATTATACACAGTGTGTATTAATATAGATTTACAAGGTCACAAAGAATATTTTCACACAATATTTTGAACTGTCTATTGAATGATGTTTTTTGAAATATTGAAATACATCAATTATCATTTAAACATGTATTATCTAATCAATCAATACAAATCAAATATTCATGCCTTTAGATGCAACACTTATATAACTAATGTGTATACCTTTTAGTCCAAATCATTATTTAGTAAAAAGAAAAGATGGAAACATGAAACTACATAATAGTTATTTATATATTTACTATAAATAAAAGATTTGTTCTTATGAAAGATGTATAATATATGTTTGAATAATTGACAGAATTTGGGTTTAGAAACAATTATTTTAAGTTAGCAGTCAGTATTTTAAATTAGAAATATATGGTACTTATACTATGTGTTGCTGTTAAATATATTTCAAAATATACAAATGTGTAGTCTATAATAATGTTGGTGAAACGTTGCCTGACTGCTAATGCAGTGACTCTAGCTCCTCGAGTGGTTCCGGGTCTGGATCAGGTTCTGATTCTGATAAATCTGAGAAGTCGGATGCACCTGCACAAAGTGATAGCTTCCAGAGCAAAAGTTCAAATCACAGCACAGAAACAAAAGTTAGGCTTAAGAATGAGTCTAGTCGCGAATGGGATGAAAATCCTGACATATATGGCATCAGGAGATCTGGGCGTTCTAGAAAAGAGCCTGAAAGGCTTGCTCCACAACGTGAAAGCGATAGCGATAGTCGCAAGAAATTTAAAAAAAAGGGGTAAGTAATATGCAAACTCAATCAAGTAATCATCAGAAACTCAAGTTATAAACTCTATTACTTATTGTAGATTGAATAGGTATTGTACACATAAACATACATTCATGTTACTCATACTAGATTTCGAATTATACATAGAATTTGCGTTTACATTTGAAATTGTAATTGATAGGTTTGCAGTATGAAATAAAGTTTGCTCTTTACATTTTTAACATGATGAAATATGTATTAAAATAGGAAACATATACTTCATAATATGTATGATGATAATAATAACAACAGTAGCAACAGTATTCACTATAAACTTTTATCGTTACTACTGAGAAAAAAGTAAAATAGTTGCATTGAATATTATATAACCACTTTTACATTTTACATTATATAATAGGTCTGTATTTTGCAATTGCAGTAGCAATAACAATTTTTCAATGCTTCATACTCATATATGCATCATATTTTGTATTACAATTGTTATGTGTTAATGTATTTCTATATCTTGTGTAATTTGTATATTTCTGTACGCATATCTTCATTTCTTTTTTAATCTTAAAATTCTGAAGCTTAATGTTTGTTTAAAATAGTTATATACCATTGCAATGTTTTTGCTTTATATATGTTTGTATATTTTCCATTTTTGTCAACTAAAATGTTTCAATATATCACATATTTACTATATTCTTTAACACTTATGTAGTCATGTATGTATTCATATATCTATTCAATTCAGTTAATACATCTACAGAAAGGAAATATTCAATGAATGTGAAATATTTTATTTAAATTTATGTTAAATTACATGCATGCAAAGAATGTAGTTAGTAGAAAAAACTTATTGTTTTGAATAAATAATAATGATTATAACAAAACAGACATGATTTCTTTTTGATTTTATTAAATCTTTTGTATGCTGTTACTTTGTTTATTACCAAATTAATAATTTTTATATTATGCATGTAACTGTTCTTTGATTTAATTTGTGTCTATTGAATAAATGAAAGAATAAAATTTTAGTCTATAATATTGAAATACTTTATTGCAATACTACACAAAGTTAAATTTATGTATAAAGTTATTTCTATATGATTCACCTGATTTAGTCAATTCCTTGATATCATTTATATACAGATATAATTGTTGCTTATATAAATTGTGTTCGTTTACATGTTTTTTTACAGTTCACATAATTCGTGGAACTCTGAAAGTTCAGATTCCGAATCTGAGGATGTTGAAAATAGAAGACCTCCCCCTAGTAAATCGTTAAATAGACGTGCAGCACAAAAAGCAAAAGAGAAAGCTAGGTCTCGAAAAAAACGAATTTCAGAATCATCTGAAAATTCGTCTTTCGATAGTGATGATAATAGAAGGTATTCAATATTGTTTTACATGTCTAAATAACACCACCTATTATTAAAAAAGATAGTAAATTTAATATTAACGCTAACAAAATTATTACGGTAAAAATTCATATATTGCAGACAAATTACAAGAAGAACTGGTACCGCAATTAGTTACAAGGAAGAAAGTGAAGAAAGAACCGATAGTGAAGATTTAGTAGAAGTTGATGAAGGTAGCACTGCAACTGCAGAACCAGATAATGCAGAAACAGTTGAACGAATTTTAGGTCAAAGACTTGGTAAAAAAGGAGGTTCGTTTCCAAAGTAACTTTATTTAAATATTACAGTTTAGATACGTACGCATATATGTGTGTACACGTGTGTTTAAGCGTCATTTTACGTATCTTTCTCTTCAGTAACAGGGAATGTTACGACAATATATGCCGTTGAAGAAAATGGAGACCCAAATCCAGAAAACTTATCTAATGAAGAAACTGAAATGCAGTATTTAATAAAGTGGAAAGGATGGTCTCATATACATAATACGTGGGAATCAGAAGAATCTTTAAAAGCACAGAAAGTAAAAGGATTAAAAAAATTAGATAATTTTATTAAAAAAGAACGAGAAATTAAACAATGGAGAGATTATGCTGGACCTGAAGATATAGATTATTTTGAATGTCAATTAGAACTTCAACAAGATCTTTTAAAGAGTTATAACAATGTTGAAAGAATTATTGCTGAATACAATAAACCCGATTCAGAACATCCTGATTATTATTGCAAATGGGAAAGTTTGCCGTATGCTGACGCTACATGGGAAGATGGAGCATTGATTGTTAAAAAATGGCCAGAACAAATTAAAGAATTTCGTGAAAGAGAAGACTCGAAAAGGACACCCAGCAAACATTGCAAAGTCCTTAAATCAAGACCCAAATTTCATCAACTGAAAGGACAACCAGAGTATATGGGAAGAGGGCGAGACTTAACTCTTAGAGATTATCAGATGGATGGATTAAACTGGATGATTCATTCTTGGTGTAAAGAAAATAGGTACATAATTAACAAATAAGAATTTTTTACAAAACACTGATATCTGTATCAGTGTTACATTTGATGCATTCTATATTGTGATGAATGTTGTTTATTTACAGTGTTATTTTAGCAGATGAAATGGGTCTTGGTAAAACTATACAAACAATATGCTTCCTTTATTATTTGTTTCACACGCATCAATTGTACGGGCCATTTTTATTGGTTGTTCCTCTTTCAACAATGACTTCCTGGCAAAGAGAGATGTCACAGTGGGCTCCAGATATGAATTTCGTCACATATTTGGGCGATGTTACTTCTCGTAATGTTGTATGTATTATTGTTATTTACAAAAATTGTGTTCTTACAAATTTTTCTATAAATAAGACGTTTAAAATATATTCTCCATGTGTTTATTATATTTTAGATTAGAGAATATGAATGGTGTTACAGTTCAAAGAGACTAAAATTTAATGCCATACTTACAACATATGAAATAGTACTTAAAGATAAAGCATTTTTGGGTGCCTTAAATTGGGCGGTGTTGTTAGTGGATGAAGCACATCGATTGAAGAACGATGATTCGCTTTTGTACAAAGCGCTTGCTGAATTTCATACAAATCACCGCCTATTGATAACTGGCACTCCACTACAAAACAGCTTAAAAGAATTATGGGCCTTACTACACTTCATAATGCCTGCTAAGTTAGTTGATTTTAAAATAATATCATAACTACATCATTTATGAATTCTTATAAAATGTATAACTTTTATAATTCTATACTGCCATTTTTGTATCTGTAATCACTTCATGTTAATCTTTTCTATCTAATAGATTCAATTCGTGGGAAGAATTTGAAAAAGAACATGACAATGCCGCTCAAAAAGGATATTCTAAGTTACACAAACAGTTAGAACCATTTATTTTACGTCGCGTTAAAAAGGACGTAGAAAAATCTTTACCCGCTAAAGTTGAACAAATTTTACGAGTAGAAATGACATCTTTACAAAAACAATATTATAAATGGATATTAACCAAAAACTATAATGCATTACGAAAAGGTGTTAAAGGTTCTACCATGACGTTCCTAAATATCGTTATCGAATTAAAAAAGTGCTGTAATCATGCCTTTCTCACAAAACCGACTGAAAATGAGAGAAAAGAAAGTAATGAAGATTACTTGCAACAGATAATTCGTGGTTCTGGGAAATTAGTTCTTCTAGATAAACTGCTGGTGAGATTACGTGAAACTGGTCATAGGGTATTAATATTTAGTCAAATGGTCAGAATGTTAGATATTCTCGGCGAATATCTACAAAAGAGGCATTTTCCATTCCAAAGATTAGACGGAAGTATAAAAGGAGAATTAAGAAAACAGGCGTTAGATCATTTTAACGCCGAAGGTTCACAAGATTTCTGTTTTTTATTATCAACAAGAGCAGGTGGTCTTGGTATTAATCTAGCTACTGCCGATACAGTCATTATTTTTGATTCAGATTGGAATCCACAAAATGATTTACAGGCACAAGCCAGAGCGCACCGTATTGGACAAAAGAATCAGGTGTTTATTAAATATTTTGTGTTGACTTTATAGTCATCATTTTATACATTAAACGTTCTTTATAAAAAAAAAATATTTCGTTATGTAGGTTAATATTTATCGCTTAGTAACAAAAAATTCTGTAGAAGAAGAAATAGTAGAAAGGGCAAAGCAGAAAATGGTTCTGGATCATCTTGTAATTCAACGAATGGACACAACTGGTCGAACAGTATTAGATAAGAAAAATGCAGGGACCAATAACAATCCATTTAATAAAGAAGATCTGAATGCTATTTTAAAATTTGGTGCTGAAGATTTATTTAAAGATGAAGAAGACGGGGACGAAGAACCGACTGTAATTTTTCTAAAGGATTTCAAATATTATACAACAAAATCTGTCTAAAAATACGAACAATAAGGTTTTATTATTTTTGTATAATTAGTGCGATATCGACGAAATTCTGAGGAGAGCGGAAACAAGAGATGAAGGCCCTTCAACAGTGGGAGATGAATTATTATCTGCTTTCAAAGTAGCTAGTTTTGCTGCGTTTGAAGAAGAATCTGAACCCGTTAATCAACCTAATGACAATGATGATGAAAGCAAAGATTGGGTAAGTTTTAATATTGCTTATGGTATCTTAATATTTTCTTAAATCTTATACTTTGGAAATTGATTGTAGGCGGAAATCATACCAGAAAATTTCAGAAAGAAAGTTGAAGAGGAAGAAAAATCAAAAGAAATGGAAGATTTGTACTTACCACCGAGAAGTCGGAAAACATTGCAGCAAATTAATCAAGGTGAAGGTATGTTCCTTTGAAGGTTAATATTTATCACATGTCACGTTATAATGTATCTTTGTACTTGCTTTGATATTCAGGAAGGGGCAGAAAGCGAAAGAAACTATCTGGCGATGAGTCTGATGAAGGTGAAGAAACTGGCAGTGAGGCTGAAGGTAGTGACGATGAACGTCCTAAGAAACGAGGTAGACCAAGAGTTACACCTCGAGAGAATATAAAAAGTTTCACCGATGCAGAGGTATTTTTAATCTCTTTATTATATTACAATAATTAATTAGCATATGTTTAAAAATTATTGTGTTTTAATACATAGATACGAAGATTTGTTAAAAGTTATAAGAAATTCCCGGCACCGTTGAAACGATTAGATGATATAGCTGCGGATGCTGAATTACAAGAAAAACCAATGTCAGAATTGCGTTTCTTAGGAGATCAATTGATATCTAGATGCGATGCTTGTTTATCTGAATTTGAAAGTACCGCGAAAGAAAATAAAGGAGAAGAAGAGGGTAAAGGCCCTGGCCGTAAAAGAGGCAGAGGACCTACATTTAAAATTGGCGGTGTTATGGTTAATGCAAAGTCTTTCTCAGCTGCTGTAAAAGAACTAGAACCTTTGGAACAAGCTTTGCCATCTGACTCCGAACAACGGTCTAATTGGCATCTTGATATTAAGTAAATATCTTCTCTTTAAAATTTGTATAACCAAATATATGTATTAATTTTCTACGTACAATTACATTTTAGATTAAAACCTGCAAATTTCGATTGCGATTGGAGTTCTGAAGATGACACTAGACTCTTGAAAGGTATATATCAGCATGGAATGGGATCATGGGAAGCGATAAAGATGGATAACAGTCTGAAGCTTGGTGATAAAATTTTCCCAAATGGTAGTAAACTTCATTTAAAAAAAATAAATGCTCGCGCTGAATACCTTTTAAAAGTCCTGAAGAAACAAATTGATTCAAAATTAGGAGTGGTAAGAAAACATTATTTTATTTGTACAGTACTCTTTCAAGAATTCCTTTATGCCTTTATTTCATCTTAACAGGGTTACGTGTTCATTCCCCAATCAGAATTTCAGTCGAAGGTAATTTCCAATTCCTTAATTTCCCATCCTGTTTTTATGCCTAACATATTCCTTTCCATCAAATTTATATTTTAATAAACATAAATTGCCGTAAATGTAAGTTCATTGACAGTTTGATATATTTGTATACATTTCATTATTTTAGACTAAAGCAAGGAAGCCGCGAAAACCGAAAGAAGTTAAAAGTGCTATCACAAAAGAGATCATAGAAGAAAATGATAGCTCAGGCGAAGAAAGTAGTAAATCAAAAAATAAACTTGACAAGGTGAATTTAATATTTCTTTATGCATACTCAATTTGAGAAAAGTACTTACTTAAAATATTTAATATTTTGTTAACAAAAGCCACTTGTAAAGAAAGAAGATGAAAATGTAATAAAAAAAGAAATTAAGGACGAAAGTGAAGATATAATTGAAGAAAGGAAAAAAGAGAAGAAGACTAAAAAAGAAAGAAAAGAAAATAAAAAGGCTAAAAAGGCTAGCAAACAAGCTGCAGGTCCAATGCATTTCACTGCTAACAATGAACCAAGAGCTTTGGACGTCCTTGGCGATTTAGATCCTTCCATATTTAACGAGGTTATTACGAATTTCTGTATTAATATTGTGTACTATAAGTATCGAGTATAAACAATAATTATACTCTAATTATATCTTTCTTATTCCACAGTGTAAAGAAAAGATGAGACCAGTGAAAAAAGCACTGAAAGCTTTAGACAGACCTGATCAATCATTAAGTGAAGCAGAACAAGTTGCCCATACGAGACAATGTCTTGTACAAATTGGAAACCAAATTAATACGTGTTTAGAGGAATACAGAGATCCAGAACAGATTAAAGAATGGAGAAGCAATCTATGGTATTTTGTGTCGAAATTTACGGAGTTCGATGCAAAGAAACTTTACAAGTTATACAAACACGCGACGAAAAAAGGTGGTGAAAGTAATACGAGTGCTACATCCAGTCCTGAAAAGAAAGACGAGCCGAGTAGTACAAAGGTATAGTGATAACTTTTTATAATTATATGTCATTAACAATCATCTAATTTTTATTAAGTATAAATATTTAATTCTTCTAATTTGTGTTTCATAGAAATATAATGAAAAACATATCGAAAAGCAACAAGTAGAAAGTAGTAAAGAAAGTAGATTACCAAAACGCAGAATCGAAGATGCGGAAGAAAATTCAAACAGTAGTACGCCAAGTAAAAAACACCTGTCAGTTATATCTGCTGTTAGCAACCTTGGCAGTGCCTCTACAGTTACACTTGGTGCTCTCACTATAACTCCTATTACGTCAACTCCAAATTCTACATCAAGTACCACTAATAGCGTGGATACGCCACGGCACAAGGAAAAGGAATCAAAACACAAAGACATAAAAAGGGATAGGGAACGCGATAGAGACAGAGATCGAACCCATAGCGATCGAAATATGGACAGAATGAGCGGAGGAAAAGATGAAAGGATTAGAAGAGACAGTGGAGGTTACAGCATAGGTGGACATTATAGTGGTAGTAGGGAAGATGACCATTGGGTATCTCGCGATGGAAGAGATATTCGGGATGGAAGGTACTATTGATATACATTCGTAGAAATATTAAAAAGCCATATATATTACAATATTACCTATATAATTTTAATTCATAGATTTGGAGACCATAAACGTGATCGTTTTGATTCTTATGGACGAATGTCTAGTGGTTATCACCGAGACAGAGACAGGGAACGTGACCGTAATATGCACATAAATGATAAACGAAGGTAAGATTATAAATGGACTAAAAACGGTATACATTAAAAATAAAATTCATGAAATTGGTGTTCAGTGATTATTACAGATATCCATCGGGACCACCAAGTTACGGATATGGTCCAGGAGGATATGGGGGCGGAGGTGGTGGTGGTTATCCTCAATCTGATATTCCACCAAGCCATTTTAGGGGTCGTGGTTACCCTGGAGACAGTTATCCTAATAGTGATTGGCGACCGAACAAAGATTATAGAAGAGATTACGACAGAAGACCACCTCCTCCAAATGCTAACTCCTAGTGCTCCTTTTTCTTGTTATCACTCTCAAATGTGTCGTTGAACGGCTGTAACTTTAATGGAGCCATTATTGTTTTACCTGACTGAGCATTGTACACTATGCTCGCTTAAACGTGGCTATATGCTAACTTCTTTACACAGTTTATTCTGTGATTTAGTACCACTCGTGACTTGTATCTATGTATAAAATCTATTCCAATGCTTACTTAATATGCAAAACGATTGTACTATGATCGAATGGTCTTTTTTTTTAAGACTTTTCAGGAGAGGTTGTGCACAGAAAACAAGCTGCTACATATTATTGGTATTATAATTAATATTTTTTTTCGTATGTGTCATCTTTTGCAAAATAATGGTATTGAATTTTTAAGTTTATATTCACCAATCTTTTTTCATACACGAACAATTATGTTTCTATCCGTAAATCTGTTTGATTACAGTGCAATTACAGTAACATTTGATAATGAACTAAAAATCAGTGAATGTGTTTGTAGTGTATACTATTACGTACAGTGTTAAAATTCGTAATCTGAAGTGTATGCCTTCCTAAATCATATGTAATATATTTTGCATTTTCAATACTGATGATATATGTTCAATAGATGTTTAACTTCTATACAGTTATTCACTATTTTAAGCTATGTAATCTTTCAACATATGTCTTCAGATTTTTATGATTGATTTATAGTTTAATAATTCATCTACACATTGATCGATATCTCATTGCATTGCAATAGATACATCAATCATCGACTGTTTTACTTCATACAATGATATCTGTAAAATTGTACAAATTAGTGAATGTTATATAAATTTTCTATTAACTGAACATCCACAAAATTTTACATCAAAAGAAACCATGTAGAGTAACGGAATACACGTGTATTTATTGTAAAATTAGGAACAAAATGACAAATATGGTATTTGCCAACAAGATAATTACATTCTTAAAAGAGAAAAAAAATATTAACTTTCTCCTCTTTTATAGAATTTATACTTTCGCAATTGAAAAGTAGATAAGAATTATATTTTTGCGTTCATTCTTTTAAAGTACCATAGTTTTGTATTCTATCCGAGACAATGTGAGATATTGTAAATATTAGTATAAGGTGATAGTTATATTCGATGTATATTTAACTCCGGAATAACTCACATAGTATTCTGCTTTCGTGTAGAAGAAAAAATAAAAAGACTAGCTCCCTTAGTTTTGCTTCAGTTAAAAACATTTGAATATAACTATGATATTGTAAGTAGAAAGAAGAGTAATTGGTTTTTAATTATTCAACAATTATTATCCAAAAAAGTATTAAAATATTTCTGGACTAAATTTTAGTGAGGATTTATCATTTGTATTTCATGGTTTATCTAGTAGGATGTCACGAGCAATATAAATTGCGTTATATTTTCGTAATAGATACCTGCGAATTTTATATTCATCCAAAAACTGAAGTCACAAGCTTTTTATATTTACGCATTAATTTTCATAAATCTACGATCGTACGAGCGCTACAAATGTTTCATTGTAGCATTACTTATTTTTTATTACCTAAAATTACTTGCTTAAATAATATACCTTTATTAAGTTATCAAAGAAAAAAATTATTTTGTAGATCATTTTATTCGTGAAAAGTGAATATATGACAAGTAAAAGTTTACAATTTTTAGCGTGCATTTCTGTAAATAATAGTGTATACATGTTATATGCATCTGGGCAGATCAACGCGGAATTGTATACTACGTTATTTTGTGTCCTTACATATGTACGAAACAAAAAGTACATGGAAATTATACCACTATTAGAAATCTGCTAGTTTAAGATTTTAATTGCAAAGTGATATTCTAAACAGTGAGCTATTTATAATTTATTACTAGCCAAATACAGACTGCGCGTAATAAAAAAAACAAATATGTTGTAAATATAAAGTAAGAAATAAAATAAATAATGTAGTGAAATAATTTAATACTGTATAATTACAATAGGACAATTACAATAACATATTTTATTACTTATAAGAATATAAATAAAAACTACTTTTTCGTCATACATGTACGTCACAGATATCATATTAGTATGAATGACTCTTAAAATCAAACTCATTCAACCGTTCACTAAAATCGCTATTTAATCAATTATCCATATACCTAATAAACCAAATCGCTTGAAATATGTATATAATAAAAAGACTACGGTAATATTTATTAATGTTTTACTATTTACTTTTTTTTGTATTTAGTAGTTTTGCAAGTCATAGCGATCGTAATATATGCAGGATTAAACTATGTACGGAAGTTTTTAAATTTGCATAATATCCGCCATAAATATAATACAGGTTCTCAAACATTTATGCGTCCGAGACTCACTTTTAGAAACAGTAATTTTTCAAGATGTTTGTAATGCTTTATTTTTAGAAATTTTAGAATCTCAAACCTTAAAAATCGCAGTTTTTAAGTTCCAAATTCCAAAATCATAAAATCTTAAAATTTCAGAACTCGAACTGTCGAAGTTTAAAAATTACATTGTCCTGATACTCCAATATCCTGTGGTCCTAAACTTCCGAAATGCAAGAATCGATAATTCAACGATTAAATTTTCAAAAACTGTAATTTTTCATTGCTTATGCTAATACTCATTGAGAACCGCAATGTGTGTATCCTTACATTACTTGGCATTTTTCATACACAATTTCATAGAAAAAAAAATTAAAAATGTTGTCATAACAACAAAGAATATAAATTAAACATAAATAATCTAAGGAAAGGGTCTTCAATATTTAATATTCCATTTATAAAATCTATAATCAGAAATTCTATGATAATAAAATAGCAAACGCCCCTCTCTAACGATCCTGACAGACAGCCGCGCATTTAATTCCAGCAACACGTTAGTGAACAGACGCAATTGAGGAGGAGATTAACTTCGCTAATTTTAGCATTGAAAAACAGTTGCAGTCTTGTTCTTTGTCCATAATAAGGTACGTATTTTATAAAAATAATCTTATGAATACATAAATAATTGTATTGAAATATAATAATTTTTTGAAAATTGCAATTGCGTATGACAACCGGTAAAATGATAATTAGGTTTCAGCGAAATATATGCAAGATATATTATGCTTAAAGATGAACTTGTTTGATAAATATTTTAATCTAATCTGCACAGTTTACTCAACAGTTTTTTTTTTGTCAGATAATATTTGTAATATTATATATGCGTGATATTCATAAATGATTTTGCAGCATGACGTATGCGCAAAAAAATGTCCTACTAGAATGCATTACAATAAATTAAGATCTTGATTAATGTATAACGTTTTTTTTATCATTGTACGTACTTCTAAAGTCCATCTATGTTACTAATAATGTTCAAATTATATTGTTTTATAAATTATAAACATTTATTAATGTATATCATGTTATAAATTTTATCTTATTAAAAATGGTAAAATATTAATAAATATATGTGTAATTTATGTGTAAAGTTTGTAAATATATAGAGATTATCATCATGGCAAGCGAACGATTAGATCTTGTGATATTTGGAGCAACTGGATTTACTGGGAAATATGCTGTAAAAGTGGCAGTGGAATTAGCTAAGGAGAAACAATTAAAGTTTGGAGTTTCTGGACGTCGCAAGCAAGCTTTAGAAGCAGTTGTTAAAAAGTTTGCTCCCGATATTGGTAAAATTTTAATTTCCTATAGACCTGCTATAGTCCCTATATAAGATTTTTTTGCTAAGACATTAATGTTTGTAATTTAATACTTATTTAAATTCTTTAGAAAATGTACCGATCATAGTTACTGATTTAAAAGATGAAGAATCATTGAAGAAAATGACTGAGCAAGCTAAGGTACTTGTTAATTGTTGTGGTCCATATAGATTTTATGGGGAGCCAGTTATTAAAGCATGTATTGCAACACGTACTCATCAAGTTGATGTTAGCGGCGAACCACAGGTAATCTACTAAATTAAAAAATTTCAGAATAGTATTACAGTCAAATTAATGATCTCTTCTCTTATTTACAACAGTACATAGAAAGTATTCGATTAAAGTATCATAAGGAAGCTGAAGAAGCTGGTATTTACATTATAAGTGCATGTGGATTTGATAGTATACCCTGCGATCTTGGTGTCATTTTTACCCAGCAAAAATTTAATGGCGAAGTTAATTCTATCGAAACTTATTTAAAAACTTGGGTAACTACAAAAGTTACTGGTGCTATTGTACATTATGGAACTTATGAATCATTGGTTTATGGTGTTGCAAATTCTCATGAATTGAAAATCTTACGTAGAAAACTTTATCCTGAAAAGTTACCTACTTTTAAGCCAAAACTTCAAACAAGGTTTGAAACAATACAGTATTTTGTAATTGATTCTGAAACATACATTATTTATTATTTTTTCTATTATTAATCATTTCAGAGGCATAATTCATAAATCACCTATGTCAGGGGATTGGTCTACAATATTTCCTGGTTCTGATCGTTCCATAGCTTTGTACACTCAACGATATTTATATGAAAAATACCAACAAAGACCTGTGCAGATTCAAACATATGTTACATTTAGGTAAGTTTTGTAATTAAGATTTTATTAACTTCCTTGTAATTAAGAATAATAATTAATACTAAATGATTTTATTTTTTACTAACAGGTCTTTTCTTCAAGTATTGGCAGTTTTGTTCTTTGGTTTAGTCTTTGCATTGTTCTCTAAATTTAGTTTTGGTCGAAACTTGTTGTTGAAGGTATACCTTATTCACTGTTTATTTAATTAAATGATAGTACTAATTCTTTTATGAACCTATTTGTTTTAATTTGTAGTATCCATCATTCTTTTCCGGAGGTTTTATAAGTCGTGAAGGTGGGAAACCAGAAGAACTGGAGAATACTCATTTTTGTATTACATTTAGAGCAGTAGGTTGGGCTGAAAAATTATCAGAGCCCACTGATATACGCAAAGAGCCACCAAATCAAGTATTAATTACTGAAGTCAAGGGCAAAAATCCTGGATATGGTGCTACATGTATTATGTTATTACTTTCTGCTATAACAATTCTCAAAGAATCTGATAAAATTCCTGATAAGTATGTTTCTAATTCCATTTTAAATCTTTGCTTATAAATACGTGAATATAAAATTTATATTATTATTTTAGTGGTGGTGTTTTATCTCCTGGTGCTGCATTTGGTAAGACATCCCTAATTGAAGAATTAAATAAAAAGGATATAAGATTCGAGGTTGTTTCTTCCAGCGAAGTATCATAAGATCTTTGATCTACTCTTACATATAAAATTCTTCTCCAAAATAAATAAAACTGTAAGAACAAGCAGTTTTGCATTTCTTGCTTTGTAACTACGGTTTAAATTGATATCGATATTTTCAATTTTGTAAGTGATATTGACAGTCAAGAAAAATATTTTTTATAGAACTATTTTTACGTGTATAGATGCATTTAAAAGCAAGTTATGAAAAACTCATATTTTTTTAAGTAATGGCAGAAACTGATAAATGGGAGTAGTGGACTTAATTTTGTTACTCTACGAAATGTTTCAACATTTCTTTCAATTTTGTAATGTAGCATTCAATAGTAGAAGCATTTCCGAATAATATACTGATCTATATTATCGAATTCTAAACGCTGACGCAGAAATTAATTGACAATGGAATTAATTTAATTTATATTCTTACAGTTATAAGAATTCATAACTGTGCACAAATAACTTTTCCTAACAAGAATAATAATATAAAATCCGCATGTTTTGATGGCTAACATGTTATGGCACAAAATAAAATAAAAATATGTATATCCATTAGTATCTAAGATTATACGCGTTCCATTAACGTGCATTTTCATATTTTTAATTTATAAATATGTTATTATTCAACGCATTGTTATTGTTTCATATATTTAGTATGTGTTAACCACTTGTATTACAATAAAAGTGCTTTTCATCATAAACAAAATTACATTTATATTTAAATCCAATTCTCCTATTTTAAAAGAATACTATTATATGATAACTTTTTTCTATTTAAGTAACCGATAGTTATCTGTAATAAAAATACAGTAACAATTATCCCATTTTTAAACGCGGGTGACGTTTCAATGCGATTGGTTTACATAACTGAACTATTAAATATTAATTTATTAACAACGTTGCACAAGATCTTGATTACAGCATTGACTTTGCAGAGAATCAAAATGAGATTTACGTAACATATTACCCATACAATTTGCGATATTTTTCAAAATCGTTATCAATGGTTCATATTTATTATTGCGTTTAAGGTCCGCGGAATGAAATGTATTACGCTTCAAGTATTATTCCAGGTATAAACTTTTAATTTGTGATAATGTAAAGCGGTTCTTCCTTCACAGTTTCCAAAGTATGACGTATTTTATTTCCCGTATTATTCATTTCGAAGTAACAACGTTACCAAGTATTCTACGATCTATAACGCCATACCAAATTGACGTGTTGGAAGGGGATTTAGCTTGACAAAGGTTTTTTGATCATGGTAGATATATAAAACTGTGGTTTGAAACCTAGTCATCAGTGCAAGATACACTTTTCTACGATCTTGGTCGCGTTTCTACTTGGAGACACGCGGAAGTAGAATTATAGTACAAAATGGATCGCATAGTGGAGGGCGGTAAGTCTACTTTTGCGTTTCTCACTGGTATTCATTTATAACTATAAAATTAACGTAACCGACATTACAATTGAATTCAACTAACAGTAAACTTATTTAACAAAAATGTTCATTGTTTTCAGATATCATATTTGTGTTTCAATGATATAACTGACGATCTAAGAATTCGTTAATTAAGTATTTTATTAACTGGGAAGATGAGATTTTGCGACCATGAACGAAATCACAGTTATTATAGCTTAAATAAATATCGCTTAAATGTATCATAAGTTGTCTTTGATAATTAGATTAGAACGATGTGTACTTTCATATCGTTTCAGGCCAGTTACATTTCTTTTTTCATGCGTCTCGATATCGTAAATTTATATGTCCCAATCATATTAGGTGTCGATGAAATGATATTAAGAAACAGTATCGAGTGTCCATGTAGGGTAAAACATACGGGATTGTATCAGGTGTTTGTATTAGGGTAAAACAGTAAAATCCGTAGATATGTCATACGTATGAAATGTCGATCATCATTTATAATAATTTATGAACTTCTAATCTTATGGTCTACGAATGGAATTCGACGTTAACAATAGCAATGTTATTATAGTATAATTTACAAAAAAATAAATGTTATTTGTATATTTCTTTTTCAAAACATGCAGCTTAGATCACATAGTGATTCTCACAATCGTTCACACAAAATTGTTTGTACATATATTTATAACATTAATAACGCATTGGGAATCTCTGTTCTAAGCAAAAAATTGGTATTTACACCTTTCTTAGAATTGAGAAGTGTACTTACGTGAACAAATCAGTGAGTCATTGTAAATTTTACCGGATACTTCTGGTTTCACTACCTAGACCTATCTTGATCGAAATACATACGCTCTAATTACTTTTCACGGTTGCTCGCAAGTAAATTATATCACAGTATCATCTATTCAATCTCGAATTCGGGGTGGTATCATTCTTCGGGCGTCCATCATCGTACATTCTTGTGGCATTAATTCTGCCGTTGCTGTTACGTGAGAATGGCCTCGAATTCTTCGCCAATATACTTCGATTGCCTACGTGTTGCCTTTCCTTCAGTTTTTCTCCCTTTTCAACTCGACCGCTAAACCAGCGTAAAAACTTCTTCACGCTTGTTAAGTCTCGAGTCATACACATTGTCATGAGTGTTCTTTACTTTCAAATCAATTTTGCGTCTTCCTTAATTAATGATCAGGGACAAATAGCGATTCTACTATCATAATTTTTTATTCGAACTGAATTTGTGATATCGGCAACCAATGCGTTAATTGTAATTTTACTATGTGTTGCCATGTTTGTTCATCTTCACTGTGGCAATGTTCCATGGCATCGAATACTTCACGATGTACCAACAGCAGCTTTGTATTGATTGCAAGTAGTGAAGGTCAGTTGAATTCAGACCAGCTTCAGTAGTGCAACTATGAATACGGAGAAGAAACAACGATGCAGCTTTACGCTCTTTTGTACATACAGTTCGATGAAAATATCGTGTTACCCTGCGATAGAAAGTAACACAATTCAATAGACTATTCTTCTTTGCAGATCGCGTAGATAAGACAAAGGATTTACATTCGCGTCCATTCATTTATTTCGCAGAGCCTTTCAACGACGCGTCGAGTGCCGCTGTAGGAACAGTAGTGTTTATTATGGCACATGATAATATGGGTTATTAATATTTAATAGAGATTCGAAAGTTTAAATTTAAAAGTTAATGTATATTTCGGGTGTGACGATGAAGGTAATATAAAATGTAATATTAACATTATATTAGTTACGTATGGTGTCGATGATATTAAAGATATTTTCAGCGAGGTTGTTAATCTGTTAATAATAACGTTGAGGTATAATATTATTACACTAATTACATATGGTATCTTTATACTATTATTAACACGTTGATAGCTGAAAATTGTGTTAATAGATCGTTACCATATGTAACTAATATAATATTAATATCATGTTTTAAGTGTGCTAATACGTTCATCCCTGCAGTGAAAGTGTAATAGTTCCAAATCTAATCTACCTTATTATGATCTTTGACACTAACTTCTTCTTTTCTTTCGTGTATATAATAATCATATTAGTGTTTAAAATGATAATATCCTTATATGGTATATTATTACAGGTTATATTTATTTAAAATTTGCAATGTGCCCCTTAAGATATACAACCACCATGACACTGGAGTTAGCTTCTTTAATCAACCATGTCCAATATAAATGTTTTAGCTGCAATTTGTTATTAACTAGTCTTATTAGCCTATTTAATATTTTTAAGAAACTGATACAAACGTAGATGTATCCTTTATTGCCATAACTTTTCGTAGCATCCTTCAGTCTCTTGTAGTTTAATAACGTCGTCAGGATATCGTAATAGCCTCATCGACGTTTAAACTTCATTACTGAAACTGGGAATAGCCAGTTGCATGCTGTCACGGTCACTTTAATTATTATTGTCACTATTAATTATCGTTTAATAATAGTACTCATAGTCTACCGTTATCGATAGGGTTATTTTCAAGGACACGTCCTTTGAAAATGTGTAACTAACGTGCCTTCGTACATAGCGACGAGTTAACTCGTTCCTTGAATAAAACGTGCAATGCATTTACGTAAAGACTTTTGCTTTCAATTATATTATTCCCTTTGCAATTCGAGAAATATATTTTGTACAGAAATGATAGAAATATCTTCTTCGTTAAGTTTTTATTGCATGTATAATAATCTTAAGCGATCAATATACAATTATAAGTATATATTTATGTATACATATTTTCGATAGAATATTGTAAATATTACAGTGAATATTGCTATTACGAGGAAAATTTTAAGCAAACGCTCTTGGAAAGAAATATCGGACATAAGGAAAATGTAGTTTGTCAACGAATATCGACAATATTGTATTGAAAATGTATATTGATCGTCCGAGGTCTTTCTAAAAGATAAATAATTGTATTATTGTTGAAGAGTGGCACAGTTAAGAGGCTAAGAGCATTATGTTCACTTTCCTGAACAAAAACCCATGACGTCAACCCCTTCACACCTTCCGAAGTAGATATCTGCGTGCAAAAGAAGAAAGAATTCAATGCAATCGAAATAAAGAAAGAATTCAAAAGGTTGAAAATTAACGTTTGACGTATGCATTGAGTGCATACTAGGAAAGGTCTCTCTAAAGTGCATCGAGAACACGTATACGCGGTGTTGGGTTAAGGAGTTTGCGAATAGAAGGAAAAGGGAAGTTTCAGTAGGTAAACCGGTCTCTTGGAAATCACGATGACGTAGGTTCTGACGTACTGTAAACCAAATAAGGATGAAATTTCTGTACTTTCCTATGTAACGTGCCAAATCTTTCGTATGCACTTATATGCAATTATTATCGCTAGACGTAGCATTTATTTATAACTCATGAGTACTGATTAGAAAAAGTATTCTCCACCGAAAAATGGTTGTCTCCTTCGACCCCTTGATTCGACAATTAACTATCACTTGATAAAGATGTCGGTAAAAATATGTGTTGATATATATCTTTTTAGAAAGCATTGTCTATATGGCACTTCTAATAAGATTCATATGGACTTTTGTGATGTTTGCATTGTCCCTCTATATGGCACTTTTAATAGCTTCATATGGACTTTTGTGATGTTTGTGATTGTAGTACTTAGAGATTTTAAAAACAATTCAAATGTTCCAAACTACAATTCCAAAATCTAAAGATCTTTAAGCCTCAAGGTTCCAAAGTCTCAATGTCGACAATCTGAAAATTTTAATGTCTCAGTCTTAAAATTGAAGAATTCTAATTCATCAAATGTCTTACTAAGAACTGTAAAATTCACAGGTCCCAAAGCATCAGAGTTCTAATATTTCAAAATTCAAAACTACCAAAGTTGTAATATATCAAAGTCCCAAAATTTGAAGGTTCCGACACAAAGTCTCAATATCTTAAAATTCTAAAGCACTACAGGCCCAAAATGTAAAAATTCCAAAATCACAAAGTTGCAAATCCTCAAAGTCCCAAAATTAGAAGGTTCCAACGTCTCAAACTCCCATATCTCAAAATCCTAAACCAAAGGTCAAAAATGCAAAAATTCCAAGATCACAAAGTTGCAAATCCTCGAAGTCCCAAAATTCGAAGCTCCCAACGTCTCAAAGTCCCCATATCTCCAAATCCTAAACCACCAACGTTCCAAAATGTAAAAATTCCAAGATCACAAAGTTGCAAATCCTCGAAGTCCCAAAATTAAAAAATTCCAACATCCCAAACTTACAAATCCTCAAAGTCCCAAAATTCGAACATGCCAAAATCTCAAAGTTCCCATCTCTCAAAATCCTAAGCGAAAGTTCCAAAATAAAAAAATTCCAACATCCAAAGCCTTAAAGTGGCAAAAGTCTCCAACTCGCCCCCAGCAGAACTCCAAAACCAAAATCCTTGCAAAATCCCAAAACCCATCACCTTTATCGTACCCCAAAACCGTCCACGCATAAAATACCGATATAAAACGACGATCACGTATCCGTGACCTCACGAGATACCTCGACATTTTCCGCCATACGAGGCGCTACTTGTCACAGTAGAGCGTGCTTCCCGCGTTGTGGTCCGGGCAAAAGCTGGGTATTTCCCTCTGGAACACTGTAGCGGGAGGATCTGCACTGGAGGGAGTGCTCATACTCTACCATCTCCTATCTGTCACTCTCACCTCGCGCTCGCATTCTCCCGATATATACCGAACCTGGCACAACGTGTTGCTCGTCAGTCGCGGACCTTGCTTTTTCGGGGACCGAGTGACAATTCGACGTGTGCTACGATTCTAGATAAAAGAAACGGTACAGAAGAGAAAAATTGTTTGGAGAACGGAGGCAAAAAGAGCGTGACGAAACGAGCGAGAGAGATAGAAAGAGAGACAGAAGAACCATAAGGGACATTCGCACTCTGCACGGTTTAGTCGGTTCAGTCACACTGCGTCACTCGACCGAGCAACTTCGCGGTCCAATCTTTCTTTCGGACACATTCACTGCTATCACTTTCATTGTTTTCTTTCCTCGATAAACTTGCAACTGGTTACTCTTTTGTCCTCGTGTCGATATACGTTTACGCGTCGGGAGTTCAAGTTGGGAAAACAAAGAAAAGAGGGTTTTTGGCTGATTATCGACCTGGGTACACGTGAACTGTGATTGAATACGATTGATAGTAAGTTGACAAATTGATTGATGCGCGGTTCTGTGGACACGATGTACTTGAATGGGGGTCACGTGGTACTGCGTTAGGGATAAACAGGGATTCGCGTGTCGGGTTTAGTAACGCTAAATGCATTATTTTTTTTGGATGGCAGTTTTTCGAATGTCAAATATGGTTCTCATCAGCTTGTAGGGAAAAGGTGAACTGAAGTGAAACTTCTAGGGGCGCAATTTGGGCTGTCAGATTTGAGTACCAAGATGTGCAAATAAATTTTGTAAATTTTCTAGTTATTAAATTTGTGAAATTTCGAAACTACCAAGTTTGCATATCCCAAATTCTTAAATTTTTAGATCCCTCAATTCTTAAATTTTCAAATTATCAAATCTCTAAAATATCCAAAATCCCCCATTTGCAGATCCTAAAATCTCTAAATTTCCTCTTCTCCAAAACCAAATTCCAAATTCTAAAATCCTTAAATTTCGAAATCCCAAATTTCTGTCCACAACAAACACAGAAGTTTCACTTCTAACGTTCATAACAACACACGCAATTATACAAAATTTTGAAACTGAAAGATAATAATCTTATTATGTTCATTATAAATTTTAATGTAGCTCGTTTTTAATACCACCACTTTCACTTCGATTCGTTACCTTGCCCGTCGTCGTTCTTCTCGTATATCAAATCTATTTAGTTAGAACGATTTCTATTTTCCTTCGTCCGATTACCTTGAATTCAGAAGCGGCGAACAGTTCGTTGGTATAAGAAACAAACAAGCCCGCGGCGCACAGTCATGAACGGGATTTCCAGTCAATGTAAAATGAAGGAAATTAAGGATCTGAACATTTACGACGGTGAGGATGATCACGCGATGGTGATAAAAAAACCTGGCCCCTTGAGGACCGTTTCTTGGTTGGACAACGTCGAGGAGAGCAACCTGGATATTCCGGGGACTCCCAGGACTC
Source organism: Megachile ligniseca (assembly GCA_945859555.1). Lineage (NCBI taxonomy): Eukaryota > Metazoa > Arthropoda > Insecta > Hymenoptera > Megachilidae > Megachile > Megachile ligniseca. The sequence continues at coordinate 3,879,952 of OX243786.1, forward strand.
CGAGAACTTCCACCACCCCAGGTATCGTTTCTAGGGATGTCGTATAAAATTCTAACAGAGTAACATGATCAGTGACATTTTTAACTTCCAAGGTCCTAAAATTCCAAACTTCTAAAGTCCTACAATCTCAAGGTTCTATAATTCAAAAATATCAAGGTTGCAAATTTCAATAATATAAAAATATTACATTTACAAATTTATGAAGGCTCGAAGTCTGATTTAATGTTAGGAGTGTTTGAAGACCTAAAATTATAAAATCAGAAGGTTTCAAGGTTTTGTAGTCTGAAAGTGTCACAACTCTAAAAATTTGGAGGGTCATGGTTGTAAAATTTCGAAATCTTAAAGTTCTGGGGTTTGGAAGTCTTAAAGTACTCAAAATAATAAGGTCCTACGATCCTAAGATCAGAAGGTTCCAAAGTCCCAATATTTCAAGGTCCAAATATTTCAAGATCCCAACACTCCTTGGTCACAATATTCTAAGATCTCAACACTCTTAGATCCCAATATTTCAAGGTCTAAATATTTCAAGAACCCAACACTCCTAGATCCCAATATACCAACACCCCAACATTCGTAAGTCCCAATAATCCAAAGTCCCAATACTCCTAGGTCCCAACACTCCTAGATCTCAATATCCCAAGGTCCAAATATTCCAAGATCCCAACATTCCAAAGTCCCAATACTCCAAGATCCCAACACTCCTAGGTCCCAACACTCCTAGGTCCCAACACTCCTAGATCCCAACACTCCTAGGCCCCAACACTCCTAGATCCCAATATTACAAGATCCCTACATTCCTAAGTCCCAATACTCCAAGATCCCAACACTCATAGGTCCCAACACTCCTAAGTCCCAACATTCCTAAGTCCCAACATTCTAAAATCCCAAGCTCCCAAAATCCCAATATTCTAAGATCCAAAACTCTCAAAGTCCCACCACTAAAAATTCCAAAATACAAAACACCAAGTCCCAATATCTGTCCCCAACGCTAAATTACATAAAGTCTGCTTAGATTGACAAACGTTAACAAAATCCTTGCACTATTCCCCGTAGCTTCTCGATTATCGATCGCTTAGGCGTAACAAGTGGCACGTAACTCTGCTTCGAAACTGCAGCTGTAGTTTCCCCCGTAAAATCCCCTGCTGTTTACTTATTACGGATCACAATGAACTTTCTATCGTACTTCGTTACTTTCATCGTTCTCAGGAACGGGAATCACACGTCCTTGTTAATTTTTATAATCTCGGACCGCTATCACTGATCACGGCCCCCTGAAAAAAGATTTAGAGAACGCTCGCCATAGTTCTCGTTTTCAGGTTAATCGTACCTGCTGATCTTAAAATGATAAGAAGCCTGGGAACTGTGGCGTACAGTTATGATCGTACGTAACGTGTAACTGTAACGTTACGATCCTCGGGACATTATTTTTTTAAAGAATATTTTTCGTGGTTTTGGGAAATGTTTCATTTTGAAAATGATGACTTTGGAAATATTGTAGCTGTATTTCTCAATGGGAAAGTTGATCATTTGATATCAGATTGAAGGAGTTTCATCATAAATGTTCATTTTTAGCCGAAGGAATACGTTCTCTGTTCAGTAATTAGGTTGTTTCACAAGTATGTAATCATAAGGCTCATATATTATATATAAAAATCATGTCTTTGTTATGAAGCCTGCTATCGTAGAGACCAATGTCAAAGATTATTTTGAATATTGTTATCACAATAGTAGTTTATAATTAATTAATATTAAACTGAAACATTATGGCTGCACTTTTGCCAGTCATACAGTGCTACACTGGTACAGTAGGAAAGAACATATCTAATAAGGCAATGAAACATTAATAATTATACTGCAGTTCTATTGAAAAATTACTTTTGAATGTTTCTAAGAATCCACGTTATCCAACAACTCATATATTCATTTCTACCGCAATAACAATATGTTTAAAAAACACAAATGAAATCTCTTAAAAGAATGACCTTAGAGAAGAAAATATTTGTTGCCATTTCACGAAATGAGTCACACAATGTTCATATCTTAAATATCATTGTTATTTTTGAAAGTACATTAAATCTGAAATACTCTGGTAGGGTCAGATTTGACCTTGTCAAACTTGTACTTTCTCTACTGGGAAAGAGATAATATCTTATTCTTTAACATGAGGCTACTTTAATAAATAGCTACGCAAAAATATTTGTGAATATTTGTAACGTAAGAAATACTACTTATACCGTAGATTGGTACCAAAATACGTTGTATATCACATTTCTGCGGAGGGTTAGGAACAAAGTTGTGCAACTTTGTGAAACACAAAAAATAAACTTAATATACAGTGTCTCATTTAACACTGAAACTACCAAAAAGGTCAAATGACCCTTTTACAAGTTTTTCATTTTAACTTAGAAAACTTGTTCTGCTAAGCTTCATGAAAAATTAATATGTATATTATTTTATGTTTTATAATTTGCTTATTTATGTAAAGGGAGTGTTAAACTCCCGAATATCTAATTTAATTATAAAATCGCAAATATGTTCATTTTTCAGTGATGTTAACACTGATATCGATTTCTAGTACCAATACGTGAAACAGGTTTCTGTAATTAAAAACTATGTTGAAATGACTTAAATGAGACATGTATACAACTCCAACAATTATTAAGAGATACGATTGCAAATGATCTACTAATTCGTACTTCGTGCACAAATTGCCCGTGCAAAATGAACCTTGATGCTCTCGATACAACGTCCTCGGTTCAATTAGGCGATACAGTTTCATCGTAAAGATATAGCTTTAACTTAGTTTTCCATCGTGAATACGTCAGTTCCAACAGCGTTAGATCCTTACGCCTTCCACGAATAAATCTATGCAGCGAAGTCCCGGGAGCCGTTTCGCTTTAATACGTTCTAGATTGCTCGCGAACAGAGCGTTATACAAGTGATATAAATTATTCCCGATCGATCGAAATCTCGGGTTCACGCGTAGTTGTCTTTAATCGTTATGCAACAAGTTCGGCAACGAGTGCTTTGAGAAATCGTTGGTGAACTTCCATGCGAATCGCGTCGTCTTTGAATCATAATCGCCACGCGGAGATTTCGATCGATCAGCCTCGTGCACGTTAATTAAAACGTTATGTTAATCGTGAATGGAATTACTGTTTGTTCCCACACCTTGAAAGAAGGAAGGGGAACAGGAAAGAACTGGTCCACAGTATAAGTGTTTGAAACTCAGACAATTTGTGTATACTTAAACATTACATATAGATAAAAATCAGTCATTTATTTATTTTTTTTTGTAGGATGTACGTGTTTTGGATATTTAGAGGAACTGCATTTAGTTCCAATTTAGTACGATTCTCTTTCTTTGCAATTTAAATAATATTAAACATAATTACACGTCTTAGACACTTCGATACTGATAATAATGACTACCATTGCTGTATTGTTCCTTATGCAAAAATTAAATTTTTAACTTGACAAAATTTTACATATAAAATGAAAGAAAAAACAGTGTATATTAAACAATATTAAATATAATATATCATAATCGTATAAATGCTTCATTTGAGCTCTAGTAAAATGACTGAATATTAAATGACTGATATTAAATTTTAATACAATTTACAAAATTGCACAATTTCAGAATGCTCTACTTCTATAATATTTTACAATGCACAGTAATGTCAGATACGTAAAGCGTTTGTTCTAAAGTTACCATGCAATCTTGAAATGCTACGTTTCGTAACTCATCTCTGGCAATATAAAGAATTGGCGGAAGTTGATGATACGGAGCGTGTATTTTGTTTAGAATATTTAAAGATATTTGCAAGCACATGTTACGGAAGACATAAGATAGTGATCGTGTATTGTGTAATAAGAAAAAAGAGAAAAGTTCCATTTTTGTTTATGAATATACTATATTGCAGTTGGGGGTCACTGCAAGTGATAACGACGATCTTTATATGTATCTTGTTTCGTTTTGGATTGTTTAACTTGATAGAAATAAGATGCGATGAATCTTCATGTTTTCATGGAAATTCGATGATTATATTGACGATTTTCAGAGTTTGGGGAAATTTTATTTTTTAAAGTTTCGAAGTTACGAATTTCTATGGTTGCAAGATCTCAATGTTCCAAATTTCTATAATCTCAAATTTCTATAGTGTCAAGGTCTCACAGTTCCAAATTTCTATGGTTTTAAGGTCTCAAAGTTCCAAATTTCTATAGTTCCAAATTTCTATAGTCCCAAGGTCTCAAAGTTCCAAATTTCTATAATTCCAAATTTCTATAGTCCCAAAGTCACAAAGTTCCAAATTTCTATAGTCCCAAGGTCTCAAACTTCAAAATGCCTCTAGATCCCTATTGTATTCCTACAGTCCCAACTTCCCCTAATTCCAAATTTCTACAATTTCAATTTCCCAAAATTCCACAATTCCAAACTTGCAACTGACTTCCAAAAATTCCAAAAAGTCCTCACTATTACACAACTCTAAAATCTGCAGTAAAATATGTATAATTAAGTCTAATATCACATTAGTCAGTAAAGAATATATTCAAATCATGATGCATCAAAGCTATTATAGATGTCTGCAAGAACTCTACCCCTTATAATAAATTCAGACCTTGTAGCGCGATAAATATCAATCATAATACTAATCTTGTTCCTTCCAGGACACGAAAAATGCACGTTCCACCATGATCTGGAGCTGGATCATAGGCCACCTACCCGGGAGGCTCTTCTTCCGGAAATGTCACGAAGTTACAGGCTACTTTTAGGCTCCTTGGGCGAGGATCCTGATCGACCAGGTCTCCTGAAGACGCCAGAACGTGCTGCAAAGGCCATGCTGTTCTTTACGAAAGGCTACGATCAAAACATCGACGGTAAATTATCTAGCTTACCTTAATTTATCAAAAGAGAATGGTTGGAGGACACTGGGTTAGATGTAGGCGCGAAAGAGAGAAGGAAAAAGGACAGGTTCCGTTGGAATCAGCGGAGACTATACTACGCTATTTAGTATCTTTAGAATATTTTACACGTGTATAAAGAATGTGGAAAACTTTTGCATCGGTATCAAAATTATGGAGCTGACGTGTTCTGTCACGGTTTATTTTGCTGTAATATTTTGAAGACATTAACCTTTTCTTTCTTGTGACTTCCACTTTTTTTGGACAGAAATGATCTCATTTTTAACATTTTGTTTGTTGTATTTCACCTATTCGAAATTGACAAAAATTAAATGAAAGGTATATTATAAACATTATTAGTGTACAAGAAAAAGAAGTTGATAGCTAATTAACGATTAATTTTACGAATGTAATATTTGTCAAAATCCCTTCAATGGGTTTCTTCAAAGTCAGAAACGATCGAAATGTTTGTTTAGAAAAATTAGCATTCGAGAAAGGCTTCTGAATAAATTATTAAATTAATTGGTATAAATGAGAAACATTATGTTGGTCGTCGATTTTATTTAAACGATAAGATCGATGCGAAGGCATGAATACACCCACTTTAGGAAAATGCCGTTTCTTTCTTTCTCAACGTCAAGCTACTCGAGATCCGTCACGAGGGAAAAGAGAGGAAGACTTAAGTACTTACGATTCAAAAAAGAGACCGTAAAGCTCATGATATAAATGGGTCTCAGGGACGTATCTCGAGAATAATGCCTTTCACCTTTTCCTTCCATTTGTCTTGTATTAAGTCGGAACTACCATTGTCCCGTGGTAATTATAAGTTGACGAACAGCGAAACGAAGTGGAATGTCGACACGATACATCCATTAACGATTTGATTTCCCGATGCTTGAAACCTTAATTAACCGTCTCATTCCTTTGGTGCTTGATGATTTTATTAACGAGACAGCACGGTCACGCAATACTCGGCCCAATCGATTTCGTGTCAATTATTCGTGGTCGTTTGAAGCTGTTGCAAATTTTATTTCGGTGGGAATCGAATTCGCGAAAGAGTAATAGGTACGCTCTTTAATTTTTAGTTTCTACGTTTGGAGACTTGGAAATTTCTTTGTACATTAATTTAATAATTTAGAAGAGTAGAAATACAGAAATATGAACCCAGAAATTCAGATTAAACATGAATCAGTTTAATAATTAACAGTGTTCTACTTTTACTGTTCAAAAATTCAAAGGTGTAGAGAGGCTTAATAGCCAGATCTTCGTAAAGGGACGATGCTTCAACACCAACAAGATGTCTACGGGAGAGAATTCGGCCAGGCTTATCGACAAGAATAAAAGGCGAAGAGAAATTGTCGGAGGGTTTCACGAGAATGACGATGGCTACAAAAAGAGGGTGTGGGTTGAGCTTTCATAGGAAAGTGCTTCTGACTCGTTTCAGATTCACTGGGGCGAGCAGAAACTACGGTTAACCAGACTTATCTCGGGGGCAGTTCCAGTTGAGCACTCATGGGAGGGTTAAGTCAAAGTGAATTAAACTCTCTCCGCCACCTGTAGCTGATACTCGACATTATTCCTCTGACCAATCGTTCCATTCATCATGTTACAATGCAACTTATACTTTTCCAAATTTTTAATGTCAAATCAACCCTAAATTCACAAATTTCTAAATTTTAATATCCTAAAAACCTTCATAACACAATTTTATTAAAGTACATTTTGAATGTTGTTATCGTGGACTTCGTTTTGAGTAAGTTTAAGTACCTTAACAAAATTTTGTACTTTAAAAGATCTTTTATTCAGCACATATCAGGCGATCGATACTGGTTCATGCCATAGATTTACAGTTCTTTCTTTTTCCCGTTGATTAAAAGTACAGTCGTCTACAGAGGGTTGTGAACATAGAGGCCATGAAAAATAAGGAAGAAGAAAGAAATATGTTTGAATATTTCAATGTGTTCATTTTCTTACTTCCTCTATTTAAATTAATTTGCATACTTGTTATTTAATTTCGTGAAAAGTACACTTTTTTGCTGTTGAGAAATTTTTAAATCCCAAAGTATTTCTTCCTTTGTATTCGACCCTGAGTAATCCATTCGATTGATCGTATTAGACTTAGATCATCGGGTCGAAAAATTAAGTCCCACACTTCGAGCATCAGAGGAAATTGCCTGACTCTAACATACAAACACGTAAAAGCGACTGGACTTTCGTTGAAAGGTAGGAAATAAATTGTCGAATTATACTCCAGAATCTCTCATTGTTGAAACGACGAGTCGTATTTTCTTTTTATTTAGTGACAGTGATGCACTTAAAGGTGGTCGAGCTCCCCTCAAAGAACTAGCACAAAAATTAATGGAGAATCTTCCAAAGATTTTTTTCAACTACTGACTTTTATTACTTCTACACTACTAGTGAATTAGGACTCTTTACGAATTAGCTATTATGAATTAATCACTTATGATATCATTGAAGGTTCTAAAAAGAAACCAGGATACCTAAAATTTGTCATAATCTCATGAATTTTGTTGACATGTAATATTTTTATTCAGTCAACTCCCTCGAAAATCAAGTCCCCTGGTTAGAATATCCGCGTGAAGAGTAGAAAAATACAGAAGGTTAACCGAGACATGAATTCGTTTCATTATTGACGGTCATTGTGAAGGTGTTTCTTGTTAAGGTTGCCGTGGAAACCGTGGAGAGCACCCTCCATTACCTATCCACCGACACCTACCAACCACTGTATATCTACCAACGCCTATATACACCAGCACGAACGTCGTGACTGTAGTAAGTAGGTCAATATCGAGTAAATCACAGCCAGGATCGTGAGGACCTTAACCCACGTGCAGGAACAATTTAAACGATAACGTCAGCACGATTCTACGTACAATGCAGTTTGTACAACGACGACCTCTATCATTGATAGAACGGCCATTAGAAAAAGCAATATTGAGCAACAATTGCACCTCTGTTCTCCGATGAGAAAACTTCGCACGGAGAAAGCATCGTTGTTTCATTGTTCGATGTTTATGTTTGTTTGCAGATGTTATAAACGATGCTGTGTTCGACGAAGATCATGACGAGATGGTTGTGGTGAAAGACATCGAGATGTTCTCCATGTGCGAACACCATTTGGTGCCGTTTTATGGGAAAGTCTCGATCGGTTACCTACCCTGTAAGAAGATACTGGGTCTCAGCAAATTGGCCAGGTAATGAAGAATTTACTCGATTAGAAGCTTTTAGCACACATTTCAAGGCTGCAATTTTGTGAAATTCTTTAATATTTTAAGAAGAGACTTTAAAGGAATGCTTCGAGGTAACGCTTCAAATTTGGACCACACCTTTGAAACGTTTTAAGCTTAATGCTTCAAGTTTAGAATTGAAATTTGTGACGGTTCAAGTTTTGAATGTTTAAACCTCTCCACTAAACGAATGAGTTTTAAGAACAACGAGTACGATTAAATTCCAAGAGTCTATTATAGTTGAATCGACGAAAAATTCAGGGGAGTGATATCCTCTGGCAAAGGAATGGATTAATTGGATCGAGATATTAGCCGGAGCTCAATTAGCTCGTTGATTGAGTTGTCATCATTGACGCTGCCTTATCGGATACCCCTGCGAACCGCTGTTTCACCAATCGCCCCACACTTCTCTTATTTACGATTTCACACATTGACGCAAACGATTTCAACGCAATAAAATCAATGCGTTGCATAGGGACAATTAAACGAGTATTATCGAAACTTTTCTTCTGCTCGATTTAAATCCTGGTTCGGATTAATAATTGAGTTAATTAAAATTATCTATGCACCCAATTGATCGTCCGATGAAAATAAAATCCGTTATAATAGTCATGGACGGAGTGTAATCGCTGGACATATTGATATACTACGTTTCACAACTTGCAGATAACAAATTGCATCGGCAGTTGTCGCGGCCTTGATTCGAGGAATATTGAAGCGGGAAGAAAAGAATACGGCGGTTTCTGATCGCATTGGCACACCAACCACTTTCACGCACCGCCACGTTCGATTGGCGACTGTCCATTTACTCGTTTAAATGTTATGAACTTAACATTAGCCTTCAAACGATAAGAAACCTGTAGATTTTCGAACGTTTCAGAGAAACTTCCGTTTTTTTATACGATATAGTAATGACGGTCACTTAGGCAATAATTATAATAAAACTCAAATATGTATTAGAGGAGAGTTTCAAATCTTACAATTTCATTTCATGTGCTGGTAGAAAACTTTTTGTAACGTATTCTTGTTTCTTTACAGAATCGTGGAGATCTTCAGTCGACGTCTTCAGGTTCAAGAACGTCTTACCAAGCAAATAGCAATAGCAGTAACAAAGGCTGTACAGCCAGCGGGAGTAGCTGTGGTTGTTGAAGGAGTGTAAGTATTTCATAAACATCAGGATAACAAATTCAATAAATAACAATCAAGTGAAGTAAACATCAGTTTGATAATCAAGCTTTTGCCAGATTTGTGGAAATTTTACGCATCAGAATTCATAAAAGGATAAGTCATTTGTCATAAAATAGGTTTTGAAGTAGAATATATATAGAAAAAATCGTGATTTAATTTTAATGCCAATCAAAGGTTGCCATTTTGCACCTCCCTTGGTTTCGTTTCAATACACACAGTTCTTGAGCAACGGTTTTCGCAAGGACTAATCGCATGTAAGAATGTAACCTTGTGCTAATAAGGTGCTATCTCTCGGTAAAGAATTAAGCTGCATTTACTAGACATAAAACACTTCAATCTCGGTTACTAAACACAGAGATTAGTACATCTAATCATCCGTATAATAATTTGATCACGTAATTTACACTGGTGTAAATAAGTAGATAGGGAAGACTAATACGTGATACTAAACGAAATCATTTTCTGACATCAAATTCTCAAATATCTCCGGCTCTCGAAAATACCGTCCATATTAAACTAAATAAATTAATAACACATTAGTATTAAATTACCCACAAAGTATTTAGACAACAAATCGATGACAAGTCAAGATAAATAACAGTTATCTCGATCATTAATCATTTCCTTCGCATTCAATACTTCAAAACCTTGTGTACGATCGAAACAGAAAACAGGTTCAGCGAAAAAAAGTGGACTCATGTTGTTTCATAAACGATACCTCAAGAATGTACTCAACGTACAAAAACTAAGGACTAATAATGGCCGGAAATACGACCTTAATGCTAATATCATTTTTTTTCTTCTCCATGAATTCGTGACGAGTGTAATTTAAAAGTCACATAACGCATCTTAATCACAATAACGTATCACTCCTATGCATTAGATAACAGTATCCTTGTTAACATAGAAAGATTCAAAGTGATATCAACACACACGATTTTATTATTCCATTTTAACGGTGATATTCGATTAATTATTCAACGTATACTCAGTGAATAACAGAATGAACAATATCTTTACGTTGCAGGCACATGTGTATGGTGATGAGAGGAGTGCAGAAGATAAACAGCAAGACGGTTACGTCAACGATGCTTGGCGTGTTTCGAGATGATCCGAAAACCCGCGAAGAATTTCTTAATCTGGTGCACAACAAGTAAAACCACTCCGATTTACAAGCAATGTATTATAACGAAGGGATACGCAGAGCCCCCGGCACGATTCTTCTTCCAACGTTTTTGTCTGACTGCTACCTCACTGCAAAAGGCGTCCAAAAAAGAAAAGAAGTTGATTTCAAAGGCGTGCTTCTTTACAACATTCCTATTTTATCCCATAAAAATACTTTATTGACGTTGGTCGACTGTGTGGCCAAGATAATCCTGATGATTATCGTAAATGGAACGATTATGGAGGACAACGTTGTCCAAGACGTCTTTGAAACTGGAATGTTCATAAACTGCTGATCGAATGACACTGAGACAATATGGTAGTTACTCGTTGAAACTTTATACAAGTTCCAGAAATTGTTATTGACATTCTATAATAAGAAGAGATGTCTCTTTTTGTTATGGAACAGTTACGAATCGTTTCGCAAACGTAATCGACGACGCATATGCTTGTGAAAGCATGATGTACATGTTTACTGTAGATGTACCGATTTGAGACTTCTTAAAATATATTAACAACATTTACCGCTGCTGCTGGACCAGCTATAATTATCCGTTTGATTGTTGTACATGTACCTTGCGAATACTTCTGTAATGTTATTAATATATTTGGAGAACGCGTGAAACATTTGGAAGCGTCTTCTGATCGGGCAATTGCGTCGTTAAATGAAATGTAATTAAGATATCGACCGCAGATTTTTTGATCGACATCAATTGTTAACGTATTGCCTGGACACTTTTCAACAATGGCCTCATGAATCCTGACAATACACATTTTAGACTATGTATACGTATATCAGACTGAAGTGTTCGCGTTGCAATCCGTCATGTCGATCGAAAAATACGGTGTAAATTCTATGTCATATTTTGAAAACGAAAGTTTATAATAAACAGGGTGTCCTAAGGTTAAATGACTAAACTTCGTTGATATGTTCCATAAGAATAAATAGAAGAATGTCATATACATACATATTGGTCAAAGTAGGTGATTTTGAAATTTACACATTTACGAATTTGGAAATTTAGTGATTTGAAAAAAAAAAAGAAAATTTAGAAGTTTGAGAATTTAAGAATAACTTACAGGGTATATCTATATAGTCTAATCATTTAACTTTAGGACACCCTATATACCAGAAATATTTTTAATTTCGTTATTGTTTCTAATTTGTAAAACGTAACAGCCATACGTTTTGCAAAACGAAACGTTTGCAACCTTATTTTCCATTCTATTATCCGAATGTGATTCTACAGTAATTTTTTAAACGTTTTACCACACGAGTACAATTACTATTAATTTGAACGGTCATAACGAAAGGACAATATTTGTATTCGTAACTTTTAAAATAACACGTAAAAGATTTTATGAAGAAAAGAGATCTTGACGCACAGTGTTTCAGCCATACACTGTACGTCGAAAGTGCGACTGAAAGTTGATATTACTTTAATTTCTGCGTTAATTTCACTGCATTAAGTGATCGAATTGATTAATGTATTTTGAAAGTTCTTCTGTTCGACAATATTTTTTTGTTAATGTTAAAACGTTCCAGACAAATATTTTAAAAGCAAAGTCACTGTTAACAATTGTAGGTATGGAACATGTTTTTATTTTAAACATCCTACATTAATAATATGCCGTCTCAAAATTCAGTTTTAATCGAAATTTTGTAAATTTGCAACTGGACAAATCGAACGTTCTAATTTTCATTGCGTATTCATTGAACTTCCGTGAAGTTTGAGACGTCATCTTCCAGTTCTATTTTGCATTAAACCACGAAACGAAATCTTAATGTTATTTATGAGAACGAATATTTAATATTTATAATATTTTTCTGATGATGTTATATAAAGTTATATTTATACTTTCAACACCCTGCTTTTTATTCCCTTCCCCGCAATACGAACAATTCAAACCAATCAAGTTACGGATGATCATGTTTATTAGCGATCGTGTGAAAATTCATATCGTCATGTTCACTCGCGTTCAAATCGATTTTTCATAACGATCAAAAATTCCATGAGAATGTACACTTACATCATCACCTGAAAATTATTTACAACTTTTGCTTTATTATTTTTTACTGAAATATTAATTTTACTTTATTATTTGTCTGAAAACAACATAATCGAAGTTTGCTATCAAAATGTTTGCTATCAAGAAATAAATCTTATAATTATCAAATGAATCTAGGACACGGTGGTATTTCGATTTTCTTCATAATTGGTGATCCACAAACTGGTGGCATGTTGTTCTTCGTACTGCAGATATTCTCCGTGTCATCCCGATGAAGAAGAAATATCATACTATTATTCGATACAGATTTCTGGCTTTTTCCGAGACAACAAGGACTGACGCAAGGTCGCTTTATAGTGTGAGAACAAACTTCCTGGCTAACATTTTTTCTGTTACAACTACGTTGGTGCATGCCGTGACCTTTAGACGTAGACCGACTGTCCTTCTTGCAAATCGATGGTTTCCTGCAAGTGAAATTTCGGTGAGTCAAGAGTGACCTTGATTAGATATTAATCAGTGCAGACAATTTTTTTTATTTCAACATGAAGGACTCCTGATGAGAGATACTTGATTTTTATTTTGATACCATGCAGGTGCTTTTTATTCTAATTTAGCCTATTTCCAAATTCCTAAATTACACAATTCCCAAATTCCTAATCCCCAAGTTAATATTAATCTTCTGTAATTACAGAAAAATAAACCACAATGAATTAAATACATAAAGTAACAATCTCATTACAATATGTAAAAAATGAAATCTTACATAGCAGTGGCAGGACAAGGTGCACAAGGACTGCAACATGGAATCGGTGGACAACGTAGAACTCTCAATGCTTCGACATTCAAACAAGAAACGCCTCTCAATAATGCTCTTTGTATGGCGTTTTCATATTCCGCACGTTCTTTTATGATACGCTCGTTCTCCTTGCGAAGCCTCGATATTTCAGCTTCCAGCTATTTGATTAAAGCATTAAAATATTTTAGAATAAGAATCTATTCGATGACGGAAAAAATATTTATTGTACCTCCATTTCGCGTCTCATTCTATCCTTGTCTTTCATCATCGATTGAATAGCTGCATCTGTACACATGATTTCTATTTTCGTTTCAACCTTTTCTTCAACTTTTTCCTCTTTAGGCTCTTCTGGCTCTACTTGCTCTATTTTCCTTACAGTAGCATGAGCTTTCTCTTCTTCTATCGGTACCGGTACCTCTTCTTCTATTGGTTCAGGAATTTCCGGTATTTCGTGTATGACTGGTGGTGTTTCAAGAGCTCGCTTCTAAAATAAAATTATTGGCTTCCATTTTAAGAATGCACGTACAATGAATACTTAAATTTAATTTATATATGATTACTTCAGCTGCTTCACGCTCCGCTCTGCATTCTGCCAATAATTTTCTGAGATTGGCAATTTCACAAGCTCGTGCCATTAGTTCTTTACGCAAAGCTTCGATATCCAGTTTACATTGGTCCAACTTGTTCTGTACTAGACTAGTCCACTGTTGTATTTTGCCCAGTATATCGACGAACATCAACTTTTGCAATGGAAAATGAAGTATTACTTTACGTTTATTTATATTTCCGTATGATGTATTAGTTTTACGAAATTGGGAGTTTTTAACGGTAATTGCATTGATTCATTCTTGTATATGTTTACATATTCGACTGTATAGAGCAACTGTGTTTGCTGTATCCCTCGCTAAATACTCCTCCGAGTTTTCCCAATTTCATGATGATTCTACTTGCGTACAGGGCTCAACCTTTGTTTCGTGCTCAAAATTTTCGCTTAAGGTGGCCAATGCTTTACCAGCTTCTTGTAAATTTTGGTGCACAAAGTCGATCATTTCATCCACCTTCTTATCTCTGTGTTTACAAAATAATATTTTAGTTTATACCATATAAGAAACATCATAAAGAATATTATGTTAATCATATGAATCAAGCATATTATTTTTAACAAATAATGCACGCAGAAGTATTTCCTTTTTTTAGTTATAAATTATATTTTTGTATAAAACGTAGAAAAATATTTGTACCCAGTTGATCCTGGTTCTTGTGCAAGGCAAGAGCAACATGGTCCACTTGTAGGAAATGTAATTTGTCCATCTTCTGCTGTCGTGGTAATTGTTTCTGTCGTGGTGACGGTTTCCTCTAGAGTAGTAGTTTCTTGTGTAACTTCTTCTGTTGCATCTTCAGTTTCGACGGGGGCATCTGCTCCTCCCCCTAATCGATCTGGACTTTTTGAATTTGAATTAGATTTGCCATTTGCCGTAGATATTGACTTTCTAAATTTAAGCGATTTGTTTGATGTTTTACGACTTTCGCTAACAATAAGTCCTAGAAGTAATTACAACACATCAGCTACAGTTTAACCAATTTATGAAAAAGAAAGCATTAAATTCAACGTATCTTACCGGTTTTAGATGAATTTAACGAGAGTCGAGGCATTTTTATGTATATGTAACATACTGACAATGAAACATAGTTATAAAAGAATAAATTAACTGGTTAATTTGTATGTAAATTTTGAATATATTTTTGACGAGTTGAATTAAAAAAATGATGTTGAATATTACTGTAACTTTCACTTGTTTTTAAAGTTATAATATGTTCAAAGAAATAAATTTTATATTTGATGCTGTAGTTTTATACTTCTACAATTAAACACAAATAACAGATTAATAAAAATTGTTTATTTTAATTAAAGTATAAGTCATAATTGAGGATATTCAAAATATAAACTTTTATATTAGACAATCATACGCGTACATTTCATTTGATGTACCAACTGTACAGGTACAAGGACGAGTTAAATTGCTTTTATAGAAAACGTCTAAGTTGTCTGCACAAGCATCTTCTTTACATTATATTACATACTGTTTTTAGTTTTCCGTTAACAAATGTGAGTAAACAATTCGAAGTTTCACTTGTAGGTAAACAAAGCTTATTGCGTATATTCTAAAAAATCGTGGTCAATTAAAGTGATCTTAATAATTAGATAAAACATATATACATATATATATAATTTTAAGATGCTTTCTTAGGTGATGGCCTGTAGAGACCAACTACTACAGCATGGTCTCTTTCGTATGGTTCTAATGTAATTTGTTCTTGTGGTTTTAATTTATCCGCGATAAGTTTCTTTACTTCTGCCGCGAATACTGCTTCGGGTTGAGCTGTAGAGTCTATACAACTTGCCTAAAAAAAGTATTTGAAAAAACATATAACTCAAATTTGTAACAGAAATTTTAGTTTGTTTCACAATAATTACCTTAATAGAAATAACAAAGTGACCACCGTTTTTCAAGAAATATTGAGCATTTAATGCTACTATTCTGGCCTGATCTGGTTGTGCTACATCTGCAAATATTGTATCCACCATACTAACTAGCATTCTGTATTTGTGTGGATGTCTTGCATCTTCAATTATAGGAATAATATTTGTCCGTTTCTTAGCAACATTTATGAGATCTCTACCAGATCTGTGAGAGAATTCCACAGCATATACCAATCCTTCCTAAAGTTAGACAACATAAATGTAGAAATTTCATGTTTGTATAGTACAAAAAAAAAATCAATTAAAATATTAAGGTATTTGCATTTGTACACTCATTTTTTTAAAATTAAACACAAATATATTTAATTCAATGAAAAAAACGAGCATGTAAATTTTATAGCATAACTTCGACACCAAATTAGTAATGATGCACTAAATTGGCTCTAATGTATGCATTGTAATTTCCCTATACATTACACAAATTTTTAAAGAAACTTACTGGCCCAACAACATCTGCTACGTGTGATACTGTAGTTCCAGATGCAGCACCTAAATATAAGACTTTGCTTCCAGGAGGCATGTGAATTTGGTCTACACCTCCAAGTATGGCTGCAGCTAATTTTGATCTAAAGGGATTCCATACTCTGTATTCAATCTTTTCTCCATTTTGACCCTGCAATATTTGTATGCTCAATTAGTATACATTAAACTAAATAAATTAAATAATATAAATTACTTTAATTTCTTTATGTACCTCAACACTGATTCTCTTCTCACCATATACTTCTGAACCTGGTACTAAATTTAATGTAACTAATGCATCTTCTTTTCCTCTGGCTATAAAAACTCCCTCATGACGATGTGGTTCTATGACAACAGTTTTGCCCCCTTTGAAACCACCACCTCCACGTCCTCCTCTTCCTCCTCGACCACCACCACCACCACCACGTCCACGTGGAGTACCTCCACCTCTTCCGCCTCCTCTGCCACCACCTCCTCTACCACCAAAACTTCCTCCTCTGCCGCCTCCACCTCCACCACCTCCACCACCTCTTCCCCCTTTAAATCCACCACCACGGCCTCCACCGCCGCCGCCTCCACCTCCTCCACCACCTCCTCTACCCCTGAATCCACCACCTCCACCTGGTGAAAACCCTGTAATTTCATAAAATAAACAATAAACAAAAATATTTTCTAAAACAACATATGTTGCGTATACATAAGCGTTTAATACATATTACACTTTTTATCTGTTATTTTTATAAACGTATGCACGTATACAATGCTAGGTTAGAACATGGTATAACCATAAACACGAAAATTGTTGTTTATTTAACTGAATGATGCATGTAATTAAATAAAAAATAAATTATTACGCTTAAATAAGGGTATATATATTATAAAATTAACATAAATACATCACATCGGCAGAAAATATATAACTATTTCTATGTTAAGTTGCGAAAAGGTTATTCTAACAATGAATATTTCAATTTGTATAAAAAATAAGATGCAAATATATTTTATTAAATACCTGGTTTCCCCATTTTAATGTATAATATTTAAATGTTAGTCCTAAATTATATTTCAACTCAACCCTCCATACACGTGTATCAAAGACGCTAAATTATTACGGAAACGACGAGTCTTCGAACATCTTCCGGTTTAGGCCGGTAATCGCAGTTGATTTTATATCGATATGTAGCAGATCGATTAGTACGTCGAGAAAAGTCTTCAAACATTCTTTGAAATCACAAAATGTTTAATTGTAATTATTATTTTTAAATAATAAGTTAAAATTTATGTTTTAAGTTTCAGAAATTTTGTTTTAGAAATATCCTGGAGTTTTGTGATAATATCTAGTGTTGGGGAACCCGTTGAAGTTAGTCATAATGCGCAATTGTGTGTGGTTTGTGCGTGATTGTTGAAGCGCGTAAGGTGACGTAAACTGTTGCGCTCACTTTGACGCGTTATAATCTACTGTAATAACGTTGTATCACGTTGTAATATTTATGTAACTTTACACGTGTAAATAAATGAAGTTATTAAGTATAAGTCTATTTTTTATGCGATAGATAATATTAAAATATGATGTAAATATGAATGTTCAGTTAATAGAACGGTCTAGTTTCCTAAAATAAATATTTATCACATGTTTATGTTTACAGAATCAGCGTTGACGGTTTACTTGTTTATTTCCCATATGATTATATTTATCCAGAGCAATATGCGTATATGCTTGAGCTCAAGCGTGGCTTGGATGCAAAAGTATTTATTAAATATATTACTCTCCTATATGGTTATTCTTATAACAACATAATAAATTTTTATTTGTGATTGACAAAAATTTCCTTCATAAATTTTAGGGCCACTGTTTATTGGAAATGCCCTCAGGCACTGGCAAAACAATAACTCTTTTATCGTTAATTGTAGCTTATATGCTGGAAAATCCATTAGATATAACAAAGTTAATTTATTGTTCTCGTACAGTACCAGAAATAGAAAAAGTTATAGAAGAATTAAAAAAACTTATGGACTATTATGAAAAAGAAAGTGGAAGTAAACCAAAGATTGTTGGGCTAGTTCTTAGTTCACGAAAGAATATGTGTATTCATCCTGAGGTACTTTACATAAAATTTCTTCAATTTTTAAGCATTCATTGTAATATTGTTATTATGTATAAATTAGGTAAGCAGAGAACGTGAAGGCAAAATTGTTGATGGACGTTGCCATGCTTTAACAGCATCGTATGTTCGTGAAAGACATAATTACGATGAATCAACACCAATTTGTAACTTTTATGAAGGATTTGACATGGAAGGCAAAGAACAAATGATGCCACCTGGTATATATTCTATTGATGACTTAAAAGACTATGGGAGAGATCGTAATTGGTGTCCATATTTTCTTGCAAGGTTCACAGTAAGCAATCTGTTGAGCAACTTATATACTTTCATACTAAATAAGCCTCTAACTTCTATGTATAATTTCAGATTCTACATGCTCAAATTGTGGTATACAGCTATCATTATTTACTAGACCCTAAAATTGCAGAAAGTGTATCAAAAGAATTAAGTAAAAGTTCTGTGGTAGTTTTTGATGAAGCCCATAATATAGGTACAATATATCTCATATTTTAGATTATCAAAATGTTAGAAATTTAACTATTTTGTTCATTGCAGATAATGTATGTATTGATTCAATGAGTGTAAAGATAAACAGAAGAATTTTAGAAAAGAGTTCTGCTAATATACAACTTCTTGAAAAGACAGTGGCAGAGTAAGTTAAATTTATAAATATATTCCATACAATTACATAACATTAATTGTTAATGCCTGTAACTTAGAATGAGAGAAGATGATGTAAATAAATTAAAAGAGGAATATGATAGATTAGTAGAGGGATTAAAAGATGCACGTGTTGCAAGGGAAACTGATATTATCTTAGCTAATCCTGTTTTACCGGATGAAGTTTTACAAGGTATTTTAAATATCTTTAATCTTAGAATATTTATAACTTGAAATTTATACTTCACATATTTTACAGAGGTAATCCCTGGTAATATAAGAAATGCAGAACATTTTATCTGTTTCTTGAAACGATTCGTAGAGTACTTGAAAACGCGTATACGCGTACAGCATGTTGTTCAAGAATCACCTGCTGCATTTTTACGAGATGTACAAGCAAAAGTTTCGATAGAACGTAAACTTCTAAGGTTTTGCGCTGAACGATTGGGTTCTTTTTTACGTACCATGGAAATAACAGATTTAACTGATTTTTCACCAATAATTTTGGTGACTCATCTTGCAACATTAGTTTCTACCTATACAAAAGGATTTACCATTATAGTAGAACCGTTCGACGATAAATCGCCTACAGTTTTGAATCCCATTCTTCATTTTAGTTGTTTAGATTCGTCAATTGCGATGAAACCTATATTTGATAGGTTTCAATCAGTAGTTATTACTTCAGGGACATTGTCTCCATTAGATATGTATCCCAAAATTTTGAATTTTCATCCAGTTATAATGTCATCGTTTACAATGACATTAGCTAGACCATGTCTTTTGCCTATGGTAAGCTATATTAATTCTACTAAAACGATAATGTTATCATCGAAATTTATACTATTTTAAATTCAGATTGTAGCAAAAGGTAATGATCAAGTTACAATTTCATCAAAATATGAAACGAGAGAAGATGTTGCTGTTATACGAAATTACGGCCAGCTGTTAGTTGAATTCGCTGCTACTGTTCCTGATGGTTTAGTTTGCTTTTTCACCTCTTATTTTTACATGGAATCTGTTGTAGCAGCATGGTGTGTATTTATTTTATCATACTTTTGGAATGACATCTTCATCCACATTTTTGTAGGTATGACCAAGGTGTAGTAGATCAGCTTCAAAGGCATAAGTTATTATTTATTGAAACTCAAGATTCTGCAGAAACAAGTTTGGCTCTAATTAACTACATAAAGGCTTGTGAAAACGGAAGAGGTGCCGTACTTCTTTCCGTAGCTCGTGGAAAGGTATCAGAAGGAGTTGATTTTGATCATCATTTAGGAAGAGCTGTTCTTATGTTTGGAATACCTTATGTATACACACAATCACGTATTTTAAAAGCGCGATTAGAGTATCTTCGTGATCAATTTCAAGTGAGTTTTTAAATAGTGTGTTATAACATATCTATTAATCTTGATAATACTAATAATATGTTTATTTTTGTAGATTAGAGAAAATGATTTTTTGACATTCGACGCAATGAGGCATGCAGCACAATGTGTTGGGAGAGCAATTAGAGGCAAAACTGATTATGGTATAATGGTGTTTGCAGATAAGAGATTTTCAAGAATAGACAAACGAAGTAAATTACCAAAATGGATACAGGAACATTTAACTGATAATTTATGTAATTTATCAACCGAGGAAGCTGTACAGGTAAATTTAAAGACTTAAAAGTTACGAAATAAGCATTAAGAAATCCTCATTATAATTTTTAGATAAGTAAACGTTGGTTACGACAAATGGCTCAACCGTTCACACGAGAAAATCAATTAGGATTATCATTATTGACACGAGAACAACTGGAGAAAGAAGAATATGGTAAAATTGAACAAAAAGCACAACAAAATTAAGTATTTTAATATTATATTTATAAGAATTTGTTTGTGCCATTCTTAAATATGATGTGTAGAAACATAATTTGTACTTCACTTTATATTATAGCGAGAGAAAAGGAATAATTATAAAATATTGTAAAAAAAATAATTTTTTAAAAATAAGTTTTGTAAACTTTTTAAATTACAAAGTTTTAAAAAATTAAACAGATTTTCTGTCAAATACAAAAAATTGTCAAATTCAATACACTATTACTAGGGTATAAAAAATATATCTTTACAATTAAAAAAGTTTAATAACAAAGTATGGTGATGAAGTTTTAACAGTGTAAAAAATACAATTATATCTATAAACAATTCATTAATATCACCACCTCACAATAACTTGATCTCCGTCTTGCATGGAATAATAACTAAGTTCTTGAAGCGGTTTATCCAAAGGAATTTCATCTTTCGAAAGCTAAAATAAAATTTATAAAGTAGTACACTACTAACTATATAATATAAACAAATATATAATTACATTTTTTTGTATGAATGAGAGTGATAAAATTTTTCCTCCAGTCTTGAAAAGTCGCTGTGCAATTCCAATTACTTTTTGAACTTCCATATCTTTTAAAAGCTTTCTTTTAATTCCTTTAGGCTGGTTCGGATGATCAGGACATACAAATTCTACCGTTATAACATTAGAAATCATTTCCGCTTTTGATTCAGCTGAAGGAATATCGGAAATTCCGTGTTCTAAAAGTAATATTAAGAATTTCAATTTTTAAACTTTTAATTAATTTTATATATTTTTACATACTTTTAACTAATGATGGATAACGAGGATGTTCAATTATAAATTGTTTTCTCTTTTCAGGATTATTTTCCGTTTCGATCCATCTTGGGAAATATAATTTCATATAATCATATTCCGCGCCTCGTCTTTCATCTTGCAAAATTGTAGTACCATTTAAAATTCGTAATTTTGAAATTCTTGCTATTACTAACTGACGAGCAGTTTCCATATTTTCATTTTTCAAAATTGGATTTTCTCTAAATTTTAAATCTTCTAAATTATTAAGTTTTTCTAATTCTGATATAGATCTCCACTATAAATTTCAATAAAGTTATTTTTTTTAAGACGTTCAAATATTCATACAAATACTCATTTTTACCTCTGATATGTTGTTTTGCGATATATGCAATTGTCGTAGATTAGGAAAAGCCGAAGTTTTTCCTGTTGAATCAACAGATGGAAATCTTATTTTGTGTATTTTATTCGAACTTAAATTAAGGTATTCTAAGCTGTAAAGTAAAATTTTCCAACATCAGATTATTATATTTTATATAACTTTAAATAAATCAATATACTGTCAAGTATGATAAAAAAAAATTATAATTATTTATACACATTCAAATGACTTGCCATGGAAGTGAACCTAATTTAAGAACTTCATCCCAACTGGATATCAAATTTCCTTCAAGTGTTAAGTTATTTATTTTCATTAAATTATCATCCTCTATTGGTTTCTGTATAATATCGACAATATTGAAAGAAAGTGAAAGTTCTTGAAGAGATGGAAACATACACATACATTGATGAATATCAAACCAATTATAATTCATTTTTGCCATTGCTAAAGATTTGACAGTTGAAAATGAATTATTTAATACTTTCATATCATTTTCAATCGGTAAATAATTTTCACTAAACAGAGTAACAAAAACAGTGTTATAACATAAAAGAATTATTTCATAATAACAAGAGTAATGAAAGATTAATTTACCTAACATCAAGACGTTCAAGAGAATTAAGCTGACAGCAGATATCTGCCACAATGTGCCAACTATTTATTAAATTTCTAGATATATCTAACTCTTCTATGTTCGGACACAACCCTTTCAATTCATCAGGCTTACCAGCATTACTAACACATTGTTCTCGCAACCCCACAATTTTTAATTGATCAAACCTGCTTTGTTTTTTATTTACTTTGGAGAAACCAACAAGTTCCAGAAAGGGAGCATTGATCTCTTTTTGCAAACTTGTTAATGTATCTCTATCAATTCCTGCTAGCTCATCATTGATAAGACCATACCGCATTTTTATAGCTTCTGGGCAAGAAATTCCAAATTTTGCTTTACCTGCACGTATAAACGAACCAGATGTAGGGTGCCTGTGACATATAGAACATTTTATTTATTAATAAAATGCTAATAAAGCATGACACATGATACAATATAGTATTTTTATACAGATTTACCTAGCTTTAAAATATTCTATTCCTTCATATGTGCCATTATGTTTACCACGAGTTGGATCATCCCAATCTATACCAAGCCACAAACCTTTAGTATCACCAACCGGGCCGCAGTATTTTAACGTACCTCGATGTCCATCACACTCAATTCGGCTACCAATTTCATATTTTTTATCTTCTACCATACTAAAAAGGAAGGACAATTTTTTATAACATGATATATATTTTTATTTTATTTTCAATGTATCATCTTGAGAATATAATATTTATTTCTTTATAATCAAGTATGTAACAATAAATATTAAGCATGTATATTTTATAATACGGTCTGTTACTTAACCTCAATGTAATAAATAATCATTGAATATTGTAACACCAGTAAAATATTAGTATTATAAATAAAAAAACTTGACACAAAATACTATTGCAGGTAATACTTATGGCGAATACAAATGTGTATACAGGTTTAATCAAAATTAAAAGTCATGTACGATAATATGACTCTATCTAATACTGCTGTTATCATGTGCAATTTTAAATACATGTATGTATCCGTATACATATATATGTGCATTCGAGAGCAATTCTGAATTCCCTTGCGATTTTGTACATTTGATTGAAGTTGAGGAGGAGCTGTACACGTACGGCCATACATGATACATATTAGTTAAAATTCTGAGTTTCAAATCGAGTACAGTATTGCTTTTATCAAATGTTTATTTTACTAATTTATCGACTTTGAAAATGCCTCCTGTGAATTAAGCATAATATCTGCCAATGCTTTTGTGTGGGGTGCATGGTGGGGGACCGCTTCCCCTTGCCCCTCATTTCCTATAGAAAAGTCAGATTTGCTTTGGAGGCATTTGAATGTACTCTTCAAGAACTCGCGCCGGTAATCATGTTGTTTGTTTATGTTCTAGCAATTACTTATTTTATAACATAACTGTGTTACATTTGAAGTTCGACTGTTTAAAAAATGTGACACAATTTTCACAAATAAAAGGAAATGCCTGTATATCTATGATTAAAATTATTGGGAAATTGTAAACATTTCTAACCTATTGATTTATAACAAACAATTAATATATAAATTTGTTAATAATGGCAAATGCAAGTAATAGTAGAATTGTAGTACTAATTGACATGGACTGTTTCTTCTGTCAAGTTGAAACAAAACTTCAACCAGAATATGCTGGAAAACCACTTGCTGTTGTACAGTACAATCAGTGGAAGTTAGGAGGGTAAAGTTTAAATTAACATATGCTACAATTACATAGTTAGATTATTAGCTTATTAACTTTTCTTAATCAGAATAATTGCTGTTAATTATGAAGCAAGAGAATATGGTGTTACTCGTCATATGAGAGGTGAAGAAGCCAAACAAAAATGCTCAGATTTGATTTTAGCTAGTGTGCCATGTACGCGTGGAAAAGCAGATACATCTAGGTACATATAAGGAATCAAAATACCTTTGAAAAATATTTTTGATATTCATATTATTTCTAAACTTGATGTATATTTATATAGGTATAGAAGTGCTGGACGTGAAGTTCTTGATGTCGTAAAGAAACATTGTAATATTATAGAACGAGCTAGTGTAGATGAAGCTTATTTAGATATTACTGATATTGTTGCTAAAAGAATGTCTACAAGCTCTCTTTCTCAAGAGTATTTGGTAACACAGCTTTCAAATACATTTGTAGTAGGATATTCAGAAATTGGAAAGAACGATGAAGGTAAAGTGAATTATCTTAAATTATAATTATATAACTAAGTTATAAATAAGATTGAGTACATGATGTAATATTTGATATTAGAACAAAGAAGTAAAGGAGTAAGTGCTTGGCTCACAAATATCTTTGAAGAATTTGAGGATGTACAAGCTCAGGAACTTGCATTAGCTGGTGTAATAGTTGAAGAACTAAGACAAGATATATTTAATGAAACAGGATTTAAATGTTCTGCTGGTATTTCACACAATAAAGTGAGATGAAACATTAATATCTTCTCAGATCGAATAATTCTGTTCTAAATCATAATGTTATCACTAATTTAGAAAATTTTGTTTTTTAGATATTAGCTAAATTAGCATGTGGATTGCATAAACCAAATCGGCAGACAATTTTACCACCAAATACAGTGTCAGAGCTTTATTCGACGTTACCTATTAAAAAAGTTAGGAATCTCGGTGGGAAGTTTGGAGATGTTGTTATTGAATCTCTTAATTGTAATGTTATGGGTGACTTATTGCAGTATTCACTGCAATATCTACAAAAACGTTTTGATGACAAAACAGGGTATACTGTCTAAATCATAATAATTAACAAATTATTATTGTTATTTTATGTTCATGATTTATAATCAAGTATATTAATTAATGTTTTTATATAGATTATGGTTATTTAATATTGCTCGGGGTGTAGACACTGAGCCTGTCACTACACGACTTGTATCAAAATCAATTGGAGTATGTAAAAAGTTCCCAGGGAAACAAGCAATTACTTCATTAGATGTGGTAAATTACATAATGCAGTTTATGTAAACAAAATTTACGAAATATGTACATACATATAAAGCATATATTTTATTTACAGTTAAGATATTGGGCTGGTGAATTATCAGCAGAAGTTTGCGAACGACTTGAACAAGATCTTCAAGAAAATGAACGGCGTGCAACATTACTTACAGTATGCTACCACTATTATCAAAATAAGAGTACCGTGACCCAATCGCGTTCATGTACTTTGAATTCGTACAAACCAGAAAAGATGGCAGATCGCTGTGTAGAAATTATATGTAAATCAACGCAATGTCCAATAGCGTGTTTGGGAATATCCGCTGGAAAATTTGTGCCAGCTAAAGATAATCAAAATCTTAAGAATTTTTTCAAATTAAGCAAGATGAAACACACTCGGGAAATAAATACTCAAACAAAGAATATAAAATTAAATTCTGTTGACACAGTAGATAACACTACTGAAATAGTAAACAATTTACAGTTAAATGAATTGGTTAGTAATTCTAAGATTGATGAAATGAAAAATGCATCAAATAGTAAAGTAAAAAACGTTAATAGTATACAATTGAATCAACAAATTTCTAACGAGAAATCAGATTGTTCACCTACTTCTAATAAATTGAACAATTTAATTCAGTCATTAAACGAGCGAAATAAAAAAAACATATTTTATGTAAAAAAGGTCAATAATTATAATTTTAGCAATTCATTGGATCAAAATGACTTTAAAGATTCATTTTTCATGAATGCTCTTAAGTCAAAAGAAACTAAATTAGAAGATGCTCATACATGTGACATTGAATTGATTAATGTAAATGAAGATACTGATGCTAATTTTGAATCTGGAAATTCAAATGAAAATAATGCACAAAAAAATGATTTTGAGGACGTTTCAGATCTGAGTACTGAAGAATATATTGAATCTGAGAGCAGTAAGAGTAAAGCAGAGCAACTTTCCTCGAGCATAAATATAGGTATAAATGATAATGTAAATAATTTGCAGAGTACTATAAAACTAGAAGAAATATTTCCTGACTTGCATAATATTGACCTTAGCGTACTTGCATTGTTACCTTCAGAATTGCAAGAAGAAGCCAAGTTGTATATAAAAGCACAAAATAAGAGTGATAACAAAAAAGTAATTGTAGAAAAAAATACAAAGGGAAAAAATAGATCTAAAAGAAATGTTTCAAAAGTAAAAAAAGTCAATAATATTTATAGCTTTTTAGTCAAGAAAGAATCGTCTAATGTTTTTGAAATTCCGTCTAAACAGTGCACCGAATGTTGTCAAATGATTCCTTTGTTAAGATATCAGGAACATTGCGATTTTCATGTGGCTGAAAATTTACAAAAGGAAATAAATAATCCTGCATTACAAACGGCAAATATAAAAAGGAAAGGTAGCGTAAGTGATATAAGCACAAATTCGATCAAACGCCGACCGAATAAAGATACTTCAGAATCTCATAAAAATCATACACTTACATCATTCCTTTTATAATATTTATTAAGATAAAGATCTGTAAAATAATTGTTAACCTATATGATTTTAAAAATGTGTCGAACAACTTGTATTTTGTACATAAAGTTGTAAACAAATTGTTAAATCATTTTGTTCATAGAAAATGACACAATAAATAGAGCTATTTGTATTTTTAACTTCCAAGTTATATATATGCATAATTAATATTTAAAAGTCGATTAGTACTTAAACAATCCACTTTTGCAAATTCCAACTTTATACTTTCTTTGTACATTTTCATTGAATTTTGAAACGTGACGATCGTTTCTTTTATTGCTTCATTAGATGTTTTTAATATTTGTAAGGCTATAATATAAGAAATCAAATTAGAAAGTTAAGTAACGTTCGATCGAATTATAGAGCGGTACCTTGATGTTTATCGATTTGCTCTTGCTCTATAGCTTCTACTAATTTACGTATAAGTTTTAATAATTTTAATTGCTTCTGCGATAAAACTGTTGACAAGGATATTTTTCCAAATTTTTGTTCATATTTTTTTATATATGTATCTAATTTTGAAATCGCGTCTTTTTCAGATTTACCATAACATTCGACTTTTTTATAACACATATTTTTTAGGTATATTACTTTATATTTATATCTTATTTTGTATTAATCTATGAAGTTGCAAAAATACTTCTTTTGTTTTTATGTATGCACATAAATCAACAAAATATGTATTAATATATCAAATATAGCATAAATCAGACCAATACATTAATACAAAAACAAATTTATTTATATAAAAATAAAAATATATATACATTTTGGAATTTATTTCTTTAAATATTTACGATTTTATTTAAATATAAAATAATTAGGTAGCATTATATTTCCTTTTCCATACAGTGTCTTTAAGGTATGCACCTATCATAGGATTATTGAGCATTGTTTCTACAATATCTTTAAATCCTAACTGACTGGCTAGCACATATTTACATTCCACATCTGATAATTCAGAAATTAATATTTTCATATTATCCGTCATAGTATGAGTAATGCTTTTCTCTAATCTATACCTATAATGAATTGAAATTAATTAACAAATTATTTTGTGCAATTTTAAAAAAATAAATGAGTATCTTACCTGCGAGTACAATCTTGCACGAGACCAGTAGTTAATTTATTTACGGCTATAAAATCTTTTAAATATTTAGTTTCCCCATTTAATATACAATGATTGTAAATTAGATTCACCCAATCTACATGATGATTATAGGCGCGTATAACGATAAGAGCTTGAGAAAAACTTAAGATATGACATAATACTTTTTCAATATCTTCAGACTTCAAGTTAAGTATGGAAATTACTTGTTGAGTGTAAGACACTGAATTAAGTAATGCAAGTTGGAGAGCAACAAGTTGTTCTTGATCAGAACATTGACCAGCAAAATTTAATTTGTTAGCCTATGTAAATATATAATAACATTGAGAATTTTTTTAATACAACAGTATAGTGAATAACTTACTTGTAAATAATATTGTGTCGCATGAGTATAATTAGTGACTGCTAACTGTAGCTGTTTCTGAACAGTTTCAGTTTTAGTGAATTTTATTTCATGTTGAACAGTACTTTGTAATTTCCCATGATCTTTTGTTGCATCTACTATTAACGATTTAATTACATCTTTTGCTTCGTTCTCCCACATAAGTGCAATTTCGTGATATAACCGAAAATGCAATGCAACTAGAGTAAACAGATCTTTATTTTCAGGACAATGACGTTTTAAAAACTCCAAAAGTGCCGTTTTTAAACCAGTTCCCTATAATGAGAATTATAATGCATGCTATGTATACATTATCATGCAAATAATATGCTTTATTTTATGCAAAGAAATATACTTTATCTAATCCTTTTCCAAGCAAGAATTCAAACTGGTCGTTTTCTTTTAATATTTGAAATACATAACTCATTTCTGTATAACGACCAACACCTGTTACAAGACGTACCTAAAATTGCATGGTAAATATTATTAGATAATAATAATCTTGTTCTTTATTTTTATAGTATGAGGGCATACCAATAAGGTCCAGTATTTAAGATTTTGTAAAACATTTGCAAGATTTTGACATTTACGTAATACTGATGCTATTCCCTCCATATTGCAGGAAGTTGTAAAACAGTCATGAACCCGTATCAATAATTCCACTGTTGTTTTTAAAGTTGACTCTAGACAATAAAAAAAAATTATGAGACTTTGAACGACACAGTAATGTATGACAATTAGGTTTATTGCAATACCGTTTCGTATTTCATTATGAAAATACCCAAGTAATTTGTTTGCACTTTTTAAAAGTTGCCAACCAAGAAGTGAGACGTCACTGCATAATTCCATAATCATTCGAAAATTTGTATTTAAAGAATATCCCCACAAACAAATATTATCTTCATATCCACCTACAACAATCGAAAAGTTATAACAACCATTGTATATAAAATTATAATGAGTTCAATATTAACACACCTTCCACACCACGACTAATTTTCATTGTAATATTTTCAGCTAAAAATTTTGCGATAGTATTATTGCTTATTTTATATGCAGTAATTATATCACTAATAACCTCAGATTTATCTTCAATATCACTTTCTGCAACCTCTTGTAAAAATTGAATGGGATTATTTAACTTTAACAACAATTGGTAACTTTTTCCCAGCTGCATTGCTAGTTTATAACATAATACAACTTTAAGACATATGTTTGCTCCATGTTCCAAAGTTTCAAGTAATTTTTGTAGAGTTGATAAACATTCTATTTGAACTTTATAGATGTTTTCATCTTTCATTTTATTTATTTCACTTGTACTGGTTGAAGTAGTCACTATAGTAAAAGTTTTGTTTATTAATATGATATAGCTACTCTATAATTCATTGTAGCAAAAGTATAAATATAATAGTTACATGAAGAACATGAAGATAATCTTTGCAAACCACGATTTTTTAAGGCACCGTATTTTTGTTGTTTATTTTTATTAATATCTTTCAAAAAATCTTTTTGTTCAGCAGTTAATTCATTTGGTGAAATTTCACCTTCTGCCAATCTCAAACATAGCATGAGATTTTGTAAATCCTGTAGATAGTAAAATATTTAAGGCGTTATCGACATAAATGTTTATTACATAAATTTTAGCAAAACTTACTTTATGTTTATAATTAAAAATAGTACTTATTCTCAACGCAGTATCTAATTTTCCTAAATCAATTAATTTATCAATTAGATCCTTCGCGGCAGTCTTTTCATGCGAATTACTTAAAACGCAATTAAGCTTCAACTTATTTAATCCTGATAATAACTCTGTTTTTAGTTTATTGAAGCTATGAGATTCGTTGTCTAGTTGTATGTTTTCAGGTTCAGCTAATATACATGATTTCCACATTGCCGCTTCTAGGGCATCGATATTTTGCTGTTCTGTTTCAACGTTCTTTAATGTTTCAAAAGCTAGTTTTAGTATTTCATATCTATTAAGAAGTGTATACCAATTACTTTTTTCGATCGAACCAAAATAATGACTGTAGTTCATAAAAGATATATATGTACCTCTCTTTATGAGAAACAACTTTCTCGGCGTGCTCAATAAAAAACTCTGCTGATTTTTCACAAGGTACATTATACTTTTCAAAATTTTCCGCACACTCGCTCCAAAATTTATCATCAATGTTATCATTCTTTTGGACACAGTATTTAAATTTACTTCGATACTGTAAATACATATTATTAATGTATTATTCTGCATGAAACAAAACACATATACCAAGACAATACCTGAGCTAAAATTATATCAGATGAATTAAATCCTACTACATTTGATAATTCCAAAGCACTGTTATAATCTTCAATTCTTAATAAATCATCGATGCATCTTTGAACGTCTACATTAAAGTTATATGCATCATTTGACATGGTAAGTGCCGTAAAGTTTAAGACCATGTTAGTTTTTTGAAGGATTTTTATAATACGTAGCAAAAATTGAAAATTTGGAATGGGAACTGTAAAGTACAAAATAATTTTGTCACAATTAGTACTATTCTTTATAATAAATTAACGGTGGTAAACAAATTGCTAGTACCTGGAAACTCTGCATAAAAATTAGACTTGATTAATATCTCAAGAAATTTGATTTGCAAATGTGTACTTCTAAGACCATAGGCAAGTACTGTAACAACACAGTTAATTGCAACACTGGCAACCCAATGCAAATTACTTAAGTAGGTGGTATCAGAACAATCCCAATCCATAGCTTTCTAAGAAATATGTAATTATTATATTGTTTTATCTAATCAAATAACTATGAAATATGTTAACATTGTTTTAAACATACATTGCATTTTAAATTTAAACACTGAGTTTTAAATTCCAATAAGTTCTGCTGATATCCTTCAAAATTACCATAATCTGTACATTGTACAAGAAATTCAAACAATAAATTGAAAGGACTTTCCTATAATTGAATAATGTCAATAAAATTATTAATGCAACATTTTTATGTCATTAATATAGAAAAAATACACTTACCGGCATAAAAATTTTATAAGCCCTACTAAGAGTACTAATATATCCACATGTTAACATTTTAATTAACAAGTGAAATACTTGATCGGCAGTCCATATTTGTTGTTCTAGACATTCTTTGTATTTAGAGAGTATATCCTCATCTGCGGTGGATATTACCATCCATGAATAACAGAATGCTGCTGTTGATGACGGCTAAAATGAATTTTAACGATATAAATAGCACGAAGTTTTCTACAAAAATATACGTATCAAACATTCATTTTAACATAAAATGTACCTCATAACAAGTTGCTAAAACGGTAAGAAAAGGTCGTGATGTTAATCGTGAAGCATTTATTAAAGCACCTGGCGGATCTGGACTTTGATGACATTTAAGAATAATTAACCATAAATCATCATTTGGAGCACAAATGTTATCATGTAAGGAATATTCAGTTAAACTATGCGAATCAGAAGTACTTAAAGAATCTATTGATGCTGAAGAATCAGACATAGAAGATCCCTGTAGTCAAGAACACATTATTACATATCATTGAATATACATATTATGCACATATTGTATTGGCTACTTACACTTTGCTTAAGACCAATTTTGTAATACAATGATTGTCTAACATCCCGTGATTTCACTTTATGTTCACTACAAACAGTTGATTGACATTTTATAAGGTGTGTATTGCTTAAACAAGTTAATAAATGCTCTCTTAAAATTGTGTCTTCTACATATTTTGCATTTTCCAGTACCTAAAACCAGCATTATATAGGATTTCTTTTTAATTTAAAATTTTAATTGTTTATAAGTGAAATTATTACCTGATTTAAAGGGTAAGCGAAAACATCACAAACTAAAGTAAATTCGAACCAGTAATTATGATTTGCTAAAAATGTTAATAAACTGACTGGTAAAGGAAAATTATGTGCTCTTGCAAATCGCACAATAACGTCCCATATTTTTAGTATCTTTATAAATTGCTGACTATCTTCAATTATATTTTCAGTAAAATTAGTTTTAAAACTATTTTCAAGATGTGACATAACAGTTTTCAAATCATCTTCGTTCTTATATACTATGTTCTCTAATAAATTTCCTGCAAATTAAACAATAAACAACAATATTTATAATTCTCATGTATGTTAAATTTGTGATATACAAAATTACCAATGGAAATGTTTATCTCTCTTTGCACGTAATTAGCTGCCGTTATGTGAAGCCTTAAATTTTCTGAGTCAACACCTAACATTTCAATAAAAGAGACACAAGTGCATAATATTTCTGATTTATCTAAATTTTGCAAAGCAAAAATATGGGCATACAGAGCTGCTTTATACTTCCTGAAATCGGTATGTTACATACTTATGTTTTCCAACAGCAAAAATATAAATTACAGCATAATCTTCTTTACCTTCTAGAAGATATATTTCCAATTAGTTTCCCTTGAGAGTATTTTAAACTGAATATGGCCATAGTAGGACGGGCTTCTTTCAGATAATATTCATACGTTAACGATTCGGTATATCCATATTTTTTAATTAGAGCATCATTCGAAAAATGAGGCATTGGATCATTATTAAAACGCCATTTAAATAGTTGCTTCGTATTTAAATTTTTATAACCATCCAATAATTCATACATTGTGGTTTCCTTTTTGGGTTTATTTTCTACAACGCGTTCAAGAATTGGAACGTGTTTTAATGTGTTTTGAAGAACATTATTTGAAACACTATAATTGCCCAATTGTAAATTATTTTTACTCAGAAATATATCTTCTAAGATATTTTCCTTCATTTTTGTATTTTTATTTTGACTTATTTTGCTTTCCTTGGATAAATACGAAAATATTAATACCAAAACTATCAAATAATTTTGTTTTAAATATTCATCAACATCATCAGTCAGATAATGAATTGTCTTAAAAATGCCTTCTATCAACATATCTTCACATTGTTCTTGTCCTTCACACATTTTTGTCAATGCATCGTATAATTCTCCGATTTTTACTTTATCTTCTTGAGTACTTATTTCATTTAAACAATGTGCAAGACACAACTCTTTCTCAACATTTTGCATAAATTCAGTTTTATTAATGTTACTTGATTTATGCAACAATATCTTGTTAAATTCTGATAGTGTCATTGCATTGCTAAAGATACGACTTAACATCAGTTTTATATCTTGCTGTTCATTTTCTACAAATATTCCATACCTAATAAATTTAGAATACACATAAATAAATTCTTATATAAACATGTAGAGTTCCTACAGAATTTTACAAATAGACATACCTACACAAATGGTTTTTAGTTAAATCTTTCACAAGAGAGCTAGCATTTGAGGCATCAATCATCTCAATCATACTTGATGTAATATTCAAAGAAGTAAACAAAGATTTTAAATCATCATTGATTTCATTTGATTCTGACATCACATTACCACCATAATAACTGTCAATCCAGAACTGTATCATCTCAATGTTATTATTTGACAGCAAATAATCCCATAATACATTATTAGTGATGTTTGTAGAAAGAGTATGGTTAGTGATAGAAAAATATAATTCAGTGCATAATGATTGTTTTACAATTTCTGGCATTGTTATAACATTTTGTATAGATAAAGAAGTGCTTATACCATTTTCAATCCTGTAAAAAATGTATTTATTACTTATTAATCCTATTTAAATTAACAAAGTATATCTATAGAAACTCTTACATGTACTTCTGTTCAAATTCTGTAATACTTTTTATAATATTCCATGAATTTATATGCTCAGTTTCAAAGTGTTCTACACTTATTAAGTATTCTGCTAAATAATTCCTTAACATAGAATCTTTACAGCTTATACAAATATTAAATATATATTCAATTGGGTCTTTTTTCTATAAAAGGAACAACATTAAAAATAAATAAGAAATAACATATGCCAATAACATAAATTTAAGGTACCATATTATTTAAAACATGAGAAGCTCTATAAATCTGGTGTTTCTTCAAAAGTTCTATAATCCAGATTTCTACTTCGTTGTTAAAATATTGTTGAGCCTCATCGATAGAACAGTTTCTCCTAAATGCTAAATGTTTATGAGCAAGGTTAATATGAGTGCCTTTTGCAGATGCTTCTCTGACAACTTCTCTATCTCCTAATGTACGCCAACCAGACCAAATGACAGCAGATTGTCCAGTTAAACACTCAACTGGAATTCCTCCCACAACTGATTTTTCTGCCATTTTACCTGTTTTCACAATATATTATAATATTTTGCTAAAAATATATAATTCTAAAATACGAAATGA
This sequence comes from Megachile ligniseca, assembly GCA_945859555.1. Lineage (NCBI taxonomy): Eukaryota > Metazoa > Arthropoda > Insecta > Hymenoptera > Megachilidae > Megachile > Megachile ligniseca. Next base: position 3,914,953 of record OX243786.1, read on the forward strand.
TAAACTATCTGATCAATAATGTTACTTATTGCAGTAATACCTTTTTGTCAATGTATTTTTAAAAATTCATAACCTTGTTACTTTGTTATAAAATTTAGAATATTTTTGTTTTCAAACGTAAGATTAAATAATTAGTTACATATAATTCAAGTTAAAAAAAAAGTGTAACACTTGTTATTGCATGTATACAATAGAACTGTATGACACATAAAAATGCACCATTTTTGTGTGCTATTATTCAGTGATAAACATTATCTGACATTTTACTGACTAATGAAGTGTTACGAATCGAAACGAAGTCGATAATTAAGACCTAGTGTATCGTCGATAACAGCATCACAGTTATCGACGGTTTAAGAAGTTAATTTTACAGCAGTTGATTATATCAAATTCTATAATTTTGTAAAATTGAGCAGCAGATAAAAAATAATGAAAAAGTTTATGTCTAATCGCACAATTAATTTTCATGCTAATAATTTATTTGAGTAAAAACTGAAATACAATTGTTGAAAAGATGGCACTAATATTACTTCGTTGAGGATGCTAATTGAGTAAAGTATTCTTTTTGTAATATTCTACTTGCTTTACTTCGCTTGTTTATTCAAAGTACAACTTCTAAAATGTTTTCCAAATACCGCACAATTTATCTTTTTATAAAACTAAATTAAATTGTGCATATATTTGATACTTTTAGAAAAAAGAATTGTTTCATTCGCGTTTGTTATGCAATCGGGTGAACCAATTACAATATAGTACCAATAACCATAGGGAAACATTTCGATTCCGTTCCCATCAGTCTGCGATTTCATTTAAAATAAAATCATCCGTCGAAAATATTTTTAAAAGATTGAGTCAGATTCTGACACAATCGATATAAATTTTCACGTGTGGGTCGATTGTTGGAAATAAAAGTTGGTGGGGATTTGAAGAAACGAAGTAAATCGAGCGAGTAAAGCCGAACGTCGCCGATTCATCGCTCGAGAGTATTCGGCTTATGACCCGAACTCCATTCGTTGCTCTACTTGGAAAGTGTCAACATCGTGTTCGTTGTATAGTGTTGCATGTTTTTCTTTCTGTCGCGTAATTAAGTTCGCATATTCAAGTGATAATTATCTATATACTTTTATATTATATAATTTCATATCGAAAATCGTTTATTAACTAAAAAAAGCAGTAAATATGGCCGTAGCGAGCAATGCTATGTATAATGCAAAAAATGTCGTTCCGTCGTTCTTGTCGTCAAATATGTATTATGGTTATGTGCCGCTTTATAGAAAAGAAAATCAACTTAACGCTACTATTGAGCATGCAGAAATTACGAAATCGCCGGTATTCAATCGCTGTTCCTATGATACAGCTATGGAAACCGATGACGACGGATACGATTATTCCATGGCATCTCGCTACGCGAATAATGATTCCGTGATTCCAGAATCATCCGCACAGAATCGGCTAAAAATTGCCGAGAAGCAGCAACAACATCAACAACAGACAAACCACGGCGTGGATACGCTTCGACGCAGGAACCGGAAACGATGCAACAGTGATCTCAACCCTGCCAGCGAATTGAAAAAGTTTCGGGCAGGTAGGAGAGGATTTATAATTTCTTTTTTCCAATTCGTTTACATACGCAATGAATAAAACTGTTTACATTCTCTGTTCGTGGAAATGTAACTCAAAAATGCGACCTCATCAATTCATATTTGTATGTGCTTCAAATAGATCTTGTTAGAGGTCGTTGTTTTCTTCCCTCTTCTCGTTTGAGCGGGAGAATTTTTGTGCACGGAAAAGTATTTATTGTAACAAGACCAATGTATTTATGTCGAATAGTAGAAAATTTATTGCATTAGCCAAGCATTATAGGCTTCTCTAGTGCAAATGGCGATGTAGGGGAGAGAGGGTCTTGTATTTGTTAATTTTCAAATTTAGAAACGTGAGAAATTTGAAATTTTTTAAATTAAAAGTATTGAAATTTGGCCATTTCAGAATTTAGAGATTTGAAAATTTTTAAATCAGAATTTTGGGGTTTGGAAAGTTTCAAGTTTACATATTAGATCTGTCAAAATTGAAGGTACAGCATGATATGATCTTTCCTTCACATTCGTTTTTATTCAAAGGAAGCCTACATTGTATTCAAATATATGAGAACTTCTTTACATATACTCAAAATAAGAAAGATATATGTATAATCATAAGATGTCAAACAAATCGAAATTTAGAAATAGTAGGCATTTTTTTTAAATCACCTGAATATGGTACTTGTTAATAATCAATATGAAAATATATATGAGCATTGAATTTTCCCCTCCTACGGGGAAAAAGGTTGTATATTTACATGTGACCACAGAGATTTTCATCCAGTCCTGGCATTAAATTTATTTTGAAGCTTAATGCATCCTGTCATCTTCTGTACCATGGATAATGGTATGCAATGGAAAGCATGGATGCTAATATTTTTTCATAAACTAATGACACTTAGTAAGTTTGGTCTTTTTTTAAATGGTAAGGACACAATTTGCTGACAAAATGGATGACATAGGAGATATCCAGTTAAATTAGTTGATAAGGCAATGGGTTTCCTTTCAGAGGCGGTGGTAACAACCATGTACACTGTGGTACACCAAGTATAAAGGACTATGGATCAGCCATGATGTTCGATGACTCAAGGGCATTACATGTAAATACAACCAACAATAAAAATCTGGAGCAATCCATGATTGTAAACAGTTGCTGCTGGGCAACAGGTAGTCATAATCTGTTAAATAATTCAGATTATAAGCATTTATCGTCCAATAATGGACATAAATCGGTTGAAAACAGTGTTGAATATGAGAAGATTTTATTTGAAACACATGGATGTTCTGTATATCAATTTCATCGGTTACAACTGACTGACAATGACTGTACTGAGACAGAATTTTAAGTAAGATAATTGACAATCATTTTTAATGTTTATATTTTTTGTATTTGTATTGCAAAGCGTACATTCATTATGCACGTTTAAATAAGTATGTCATTGCACTGTATTATAATAGTTAAAAATAAATAACTTACTTTTCTAAGTTACAGCTTTTATTATAATCTAAATAATACGCGTTTACAAGTAAAAAAAAAGTTTTCATTATCAAAACTTCCACACTTACAATTAAATTATTAACAATTCAACAATACGTTAATAAAATTATTGTTTTGAAACAAAAAGAACATTGAACAATAAGAAAGGCAAGTTTTACATATTCCACTTTAACTAAGCAAGACATACATAACAACTATGAAACCTTGTACAATACATTTGTTCATTGAATTGTTGAACATATGCAATTTGAGAGTATTTTTAGAAAAACTCAATATCAAAATATCAATGAATTATTTTCATTTCTCTCATCTTCAGCTTTTGCAGCTAAACTTTCTAAATCTCCATCGCCGTTAAACATTGCTTGTACAGGTAAAATTTGTCCAGCTGCTTCTCCATAGGCTTGTTCTTCTTCATTGTCAAAAGACTGAACGAAAATATTTTAATGAAGTTTGTTTTCTTTCACTATTAAACTAGGAAAGGTATGTATATCAAGTACCTGTTGATTACCAGAAGATTCAGGTCTTGACTGATCTGCTTCTGCAAGATCTTCATTGTAACCTGGTTTCACAGTAGATATTGAAGGTAAAGCGCTTGCAGAATCGATTGAAGATGCCCCCTATGAAAAGCATATAAAATGTTGAATAATACTTTCATTAAATATTTACTGTTATAATATTAATTAACGACATTTACCTGCATATCCAAGTGATCTATTAGTGGTATATGCACAGTAGGAGATGAAGTTCCTGCTTGAGATGATGCAACTAATTCTCCCATAGATGGCTGATTTTCTGTACTTATACCTAAAACTACATCTATTTCAGAATCCTCATCACTGGATTGACAACTTTCACTTGCTGTTTGATCAGTTATTTCATTCTGTAAACAATTTAACATAATAAAAATTACGCACATATATTGTTTAAAATATTTAAATATTATACAAACCAATTGATTGCTTAACGATTGTGTATCTTGTAAAGCACGCAGTGATCTTAAAAGGCGAGGTCGTAATCGATGATCCTCGCTTATTGCCTTAATTTCTCTTAGTATGATAACTAGATAGTCGGGTCGCTTTTTATTTATAGAAATTAGCGAACTCAAAACTTCTCTCATTTCAGAGCTGCATAACATGTAAAACAACTGTTCTTAATTATATACTTTAAAAATCAATTAATTCCATTTAGAAAAGAAGTGAACCTTAAATTTTGAAATAGATGATCATCGTTTATTACGGACGATAGTCGAAACGATGAATGGGCTTCTTCCCAAAGATGATTATCCGCTTGTTGCTGAGATACCTCATTTGTTAAGATATTGCTACGCATAACCGTACTTTCTCTATCTTGCTGCTGTAAATTTGATTGTAGTTGCAAGTTCGAAGAATATTGTGTTTCCACTGTACTCAATGAGGGTAAAGGTAAATTATCAGTTCCTTGATCCCTGTTGCGTTTATCTTTCCTTCGATTCAAATGTGTAACATATTAAAGTATAAACCTACTTCTTACGAATTCACTAAATAGTTAATAAAATTACATACATAAGTGTAGTATTAACACTGGACACAGAATTTCCAGATGCATTTGCAATAGCTCCTGAAGAAATATCGGTCATTGTTTTTACATTTCCCGAGAGTAAGTTTTGTCTGGAGTAACTGAAAATGCAAAAAAATTTATCAATTGTAACGCAATGCTATTTTTAAAGTATTCATACCATGCTGAAGGTAGTGAAGTGAAAGATGAAGTAATGGGATTTTGTTTAATACGTGGCTCATTTCGTAAAAAAAAAATTCAAATCGCACAAAAAGCTAAAGCTGCGGTTATTGCTGATTCTATAACGTGTTAGTCAAAATCAAACTGTTTCAAATATATTGTGCTACATACCCTTGATTTACGTACCAAAATACTATCCTCATTTAGATTCATATTCATTAACCATTGGTCTATAGAACTAAATGAATACAGATTTTATGTGCGAAATGGCTTAAACAAGGGTAGCAATAAAGTAACAAGTACAAGACAGAATAGTGCACAGATAGACCGTGAAGTTTATTACTTTATGAAATGATACATTAGGTTTACACAAAAATGCAAGATGGATGTGCACGATCTACCGATTATAAAATACCTAAATTGATAGAAAACTTCTTTTTTTTTAAATACCAACTAATTAAAAAGAAAACATTAATTGTTTTAAATAATCCAATATCTGTAAAATCAACTTTTATAAATCACAAAACAAATCATACTTTATACTTTTATCGAATACATTTTTGCATTAAAATGATTATACGATTCAGAAACTCGTTTTCGATACGTGATATTGTTGTACCAATATAAACAACATTTCCACTGTAGTAGGACAAGTAATCGTGTCAATGAACGTATAGATATATTCCATTACCTTCTGAAATTATCCCAGTAGTTGTTTGCCCTATTTCCAGGAGGTACTTGATTATTCAATTGTTGTTGTTGATGTTGAGAATTAACGGAAGTCACTGCAGCAGGAGAAGAATTCGGTAATGACACCAAATTTGGTAGGGATGAACTTGGTGGTAACGCGGAGTCTAGTGTTTCGCTAAGATGATGGATGTTACGGCCTAAATTGGAATATTCATCGTTGTTTTCATTATTACTTCGCTGTTGTATCTGTGGTTGTCTCAGATGTTGTTGTAATTGAGTAATAGCGGCGCGCATAGCTTGTAATTCACGTTGTTGAGACCATAGTAATTGACAACATTGCTGTATTGTTGTACCCATCATTTGAAGCTGTTGAGTTTGAGAACCCAATAATAATTGACGATAATACTCAGCCGAACCTGGAAGTAACATTCATAATTTACTGTCTTCTATAGTTACCTCCTAAAGCTATCAGTATTTTTTATTGCGTATTTAATTTTACCATGTTGTAACTGATTTAACGGAGGTGGCGGATATGCCCACCAGTTTCCAGTAAACCCATTTTCAATTGCTGTGGTATGAGGACCGATATCCATTAAATTGTCTGAAGATACACCATCAACGCTTTGATCGTTAGATCCTCCTGAACATTAAAATATAATTTTAGAATCAGTGAGGTAACAAGTAACAAAAGATACTTGATTTACCTATTACTGTAGGAGGAGGCCAGATGTTAGCAGGAGTACTGCTATGACTAATCTGTGAACTAGAGCTTCTATGGCTATTTAAGTCAGTTGGTCCTGCCATGTCGCGATTGATGCTAGATGCTTGAGACGATTCCTATTTTTTTATAACATATTATATATATGACAAATATTTGTACTGAAACATTTTATTAAATACCTTTCGCATAATATCTTCGTTTTGTCGTCGTTTTCCTTGCATAGGTTGAACTTCTGAATTACTGTTGTTACTTTGCTTTTTCTCAGAACAGACTGATGCTGTGAGTGATGGAGGAGGGGTTGAAGTAGGAATTATTGATGTAGAATTTGAATTAGCTCCAGATAATGGTTGTTTCAATCGCTGCAATTCTGCTCTGGTTGATTGTAACAAAGCTGATTGTTCTCGAAGTTCCCGCGTCACAGCCTATGAAATATATTTTATGCATGTATAGTATGCAATAAGTAATTAACAGTTACATTTAGATTATACGCTACCTGAATTTCCTCAACTGTTGGTCGTTCTCCGGTGTTTCTGGTTTTTTCGTGATTTATTTCATCGGTATCGCTTTGACGTTCAAATGAAATATTTGGGCCGTTTTCTTCTTCATTTGCATCTATTTCAGCCGCAGCGTCACCATTTACGTCTACTTCAGGTTCAGCATCAGAATTAGAATCGAGACATTCGCGAACTCTCGTTGCTTCTTCCATTAGAGATTTTAAGTGAACAAGCTGTGCTTTCATAGCTTCCAATTCAGCAGCTTTATCTCTTCCAAAGTTTCTCGATCCTTCAGAACTCTAAAATAATCATGATATACGTCGAAAATCATTTAAATGTAAAGATAGTGTTTATTAAAATAAGTAATATACTAACACAACTGCCTCTGTCAGATATTTCTACAGCTTGCAATTCTGCTACAAGGTGATCCATATTCTTCTTCTTGGTTTGAAGCTGAGCTAACTTTCCTCTCAATGCAGCTGTTTCAGATTCAAGTTGCTCAACATTCACAGGTAATGGCACAGCTATACCAACTGAATTCTGATCATCTTGCTGTAGAAGAGCTTGTTGAGCTTGTCGAGCTTCGTTTAATCTTTCTCTAACGCGTAATTGCATTCCAACTAAACTAGCTTGATGTTCCTGTAGTTGTGCAAGTTTTCTCTGTGATTCTTCCATTTTCTTTCGTAACTGTATCTCTCTACTCACATCACCATTTTCTTCTGTATCCTCTCTACTACTTTCTCCATTCTAAAAAAGTGATATTTTAGTTTGTTAGTATCAAAGAAAAACCATGATTGGGTGTGTACTAATTTATTTATATAAAATTTGACATGCAGGCCATAAATTATAAAAACATGCAAAAAAAGTTATTATATGCAACAGTTTCAAACCAGTTAAATATACTAAAACTTTGTAAGTTCAATAACCTCATAAAATATTCCACTATTTTGATATTGTTCCAACAGTTTGGTTAGTTTTCTCTCACTGTCATGAAGATCCTCCACCATTCTACTTAACTTCTCATTTTGAGCTTGTGCACGCTACATTGTAATTACATAGATATATAAATATGGAAAGAATTCAATTACATGAAAAACAAGAATATTAGATCTTATAAGTAATATTTTATACACTTACTGGATCACTAGATTGATTAAGGGAATCCATCATTGTTGATGTAACTCTGATATAGTCTCTAATTTGATTTAAACGAGATTCTACTTGACTTCTATCAGGCTGCAAGAATCATACAAAAATTTCATTAAATAATTATTTAATGGAACACAAAGCACAATAACATATCAAATTTAATACAATAAAATACCATTTTATCAACATTAGAAGGTTTAGTTCCTTGAATTCGTGTAGGAGGTTCAGTTTGGGAATCAGTGGGAGGGACCATTTTTTGCCAATGTGGAAATTCCTCGAAACGGTAATTATATGGTTGCCCACAACTATATGTTGCTATCATGGTAACATTTTTAAGTTAGTAATTAGAACATTTTAAATATATAAAAATATTAATAATTCAATACATACAAAATTCAGATATATCTTGATAAGATGTAGATGGGATCGATGCAACTGATCTTGTGTTACTGTTTTTTGTTATCCTTAGATGTTTTCGTTCACCAACTGGTTTCCAATCCAACTGATACTATTCCATGTAATTTATAAAACAAAAACAATTAGTGGATACACAGGAAAATAACATTACTTTATAGAGAAATAATGAGTGAAACACTGCAACACTCTACTGCTTCAAGGTAGAATTGTATCTGGATACGTATTCTTAGAGAGAACTTCCCCACTATTCAGCTACCTATTAATAGATTATCTTTTGAACTACTATATACAGAATGCTGTATATAGTTTTCATTTAGAAAGTTCAAATTACATTAAATTTAGTAATATCCTTAGACGTATAAAATACTGAATACCGTGGAACAATAAAATATTTCTTATATTTTTAAATAACAACATATAGGTCAAATCATAAAAAAATGAATCGTTTTATAAGAAATGAAATCTTTGATTCTTTAAAAAGTATTATTTGATACATATTATTATATATTTTAATGTAAAAAAAAATAATAAAAAACATTCAAATTTTGTAATTATTTTACCAAATTGTTAGAATGGTGTGCATGTCCATGATAAGAAGAACAGTTTGCAAATTGATTAGCTGCTGACCGTTCTCTGTTTCTATCATTTCTTCTATTGCTTTTTGGAAGTGTGCCTGTATTGCGAGGACCATCGTTAACACCCGGCGACATGTTCTTTGTATAAAATATTCTTACACCGTTGAAAAAATATTCTCTGTTCGTTGACTTTCTCACAGTTAACCTCGCTGCACAACTATCACGATACGTCATTATTAAATAAACGTAATATTATAAAGACAGAAAAATACTAATTACCTGCAAGTATTACAGAGTCGATTGTTCGAAATGTTGCATTTTAAATAAATAACGTACGAACTGAATCAGTAATCCTCCCGACGTACTTTACGAACAAGGAACAAATGCAAAAGTATGAATCGGTATCCACGAGACTCTTACGTCAAAATACTTGGCAAGTTAATAAAAAGAATTAGATACTATAAATAAGTTAGGCCATTGACGCATTTATTACGATGATTACAAGAATGTATCGATTGTAATCCCGAAATCACTGTTTAGTTGCTTCGCGACTTGCAGCCATTTTTAAATGCTAATTTGACATGTTATTAAACAAAATTTGAATCAAGTATATGTCGTACACAAAATCTATGAAAATAATTTATTGTAATTTTTTTTTTTTATTATAATTAACAAAATTATAAACTATCGTCTATTTCCTCATGTTTTCGCATGGAGAGGTACAGTGTCAATTTATTTAATAAAGAATAACAATGCATTATTTTTTATACAAGATTTTATATATAAGTAAAATTGGTTGTCGATACAATATAATTCAGATCACGATTTTTTATTTTCTTGACATAAATACGGTGAAGTTTCGTTATATGGCCCTAAACAGGGTTGTAGAAATAAAAATCGTGTAATGGGCTGTACGAATGGGACTCCCTTTCATATAATATTCTGCACAATTCTAAAAATCTAAATTTACCAAGTAAACATTTTTGAAATCTTAAAATTCTCAATTTGAAAATTTCTAAATTTCCATTTGGCAGGGCTATCCCATAATACTTAAATTTTTAGAAGTAATACTGATTTCTATTATTGGAATCATGATGATCCATTCAGTATTTGAGTTTAAAAAATATAGACGCCATCGAATTCATAATCTGATGGACTAATAAGGTTTGATGCATATGAGCAAAGAGGAACAGGGGGCGCTCGAACCAGATTTTTTGGGGATTTCTGTAAAGTGCTGCGCCAAGCGGTGAATTTCAAAAATGGTTTAATATTTTACAATCGATATCACAGAGTAGATCGATATATCAGTACAATTTTGTCCATTAGTACTAACGTTCTACCGCTACATGGCTATAGTGTTGCATGATCCATGAAATTCACTTTACTTTAATGTGCATGCGCTGTAACTGCGTAACACGTACGACTAAGTCGATAAAAGTAGAATATTTTTATCGATGGCGATAATGATAGTTCTATTACCTTACTAATGCCGGTCAGTAATTCAGTATTTTGACAGCTCGAAGGATTATCGAAATATAATTTATAATATAGTTTAATATTGAACATACTATTTTATAAGTTAAACGATGTATACTATTTTATAAGCTAAACGAGCATTGAAGAAGGTAAAGAAAATTTTCGAAGAATATTTTTTTAATTTTGTACATCGTTTTTCAAAGTACTTTCATTTTATAACAATTCGAGCCTTATATTTCGTTACAAAATATCTGCTACAATAAAATCTTTGAGATAATTATTATTCACTGAAATACTTAAATGATGCTTGTTTTTGGATAGGTTAAACGGTACATAGCTGTTAATAATATTGTGTCCTCGTCCACATCTACCGGCGAAAAAGTATTGAAATATGTTACATAGAAATCTATACCTTTCGAGATTTCATCGAAATATTAGCCACAGTAATAAAGACTATTTACACATTTTTCAAGAAGTATATACAAGGAGACATGCCAGTACCTTAATAACGTGCAATCATGGTTCAAGATGCAAGTTACACATAGCTGCAAATTCTCAGAAAGTTTTTAGTAAAAGCAAAATAGATAATCTAAATGAATTGAAATGCTTGTCTCTTGCAATGTCGAGGTCAATTTCTGTTATTACAAAAGTACAAAAAGAAGAGTCAGGAAATGTAAGTGACAAACCAAGCGGCGAAGTACAAACAATAACAGAATTGAAAGCAGAAAACTTAGGACAATTGAAAGAGAGAAAATTAGATGTTGACTCTGATGCTTCCCCCGATGATAATCAGAATAAGAAAGAAAAACCACCAACAGGTATAAATAACTTTGTGATAACAAAGGTTTCACACTTTGTGTTCATATAATGATACATGAATTTAAGTTTTTTTTATTTTTAGCCAAAAAGAGAAGTAAAATGGATAAAAGTGCATCTTCCCTAGAACGTAACTTTATTACTCCTGTTAGAGCTATGTCTGATTTTTTACTGAAACCCTCTGATCTTGAGGATTTACCAAAAACTAAAAGAAGATCCCCGTATGAATTTGAACCACCAATTACTGTATATTGGAGAAAGGATGTTGAAGCAAAGTAAAGCATTTTAAATGAAATATAATAAGATAACTAAAATAAGATCGATAAAATTCATAATAATAATGCTTTTTAGAGCATTGGAAGTTTGGGGATCAAGGGAAGCGCTACTTAAAGAACGTCTGCGGAATGAACTTGAACAAAAAGCTCATCAGCAGAGTAAAAATAATAGCTTTTTATTGTTACATGAAATTCAGAATAATTGTTTCTAACACTTTTTTGTTAATTACTTTATAGACATATTTACTGTTAAACGAAGACTGAGAGATTACAGACGAGAAATGGGCAACAAAGCAGATGTCGTTCCAAAAGAGGGCCTTTTTGGAAGGTCTGGTAAAGTAGTTTTAACTGCTATTGTTATGTAAGTTTTATTTTCGATATTTGTTTGGAGAAACTTTCTTGTCCATGTACTGAAATCTCTCTTTCAATCTCTGTAGAAATGGCAGTAATTTCTTATTCAAATTATGCGCGTGGCTATACACAGGATCACATAGTATGTTTTCTGAGTGCATACACTCGGCAGCGGACACAGTGAATCAATTAATACTAGCGTATGGCATTTATAAATCAGTACAGGTGTGTAATTTTAAAGTGAAAAAGAAATATCGGGATTCTAATATTTATTCAAAATATTTCAGACTCCTAATCCTGATCATCCATATGGTTATACAAATATGAGATATGTTTCTTCTTTAATATCTGGTGTTGGTATCTTTTGTGTGGGTACTGGTTTATCGTTTTACCATGGTATTCACGGTCTTATTTATCCCACGGATAATATAGATTCTTTCTATTGGGCGTATTACACCTTATTGGGTTCCTTGGTATCTGAGGGAGCGACTTTATTAGTAGCAATACAGTCGATTAGAAAAGGGGCAGATGAGAAGCAATTGTCGCTTAAAGAATACGTATTTGGAGGGCTAGATCCTTCTGTAAATGTCGTCCTCATGGAAGATTTTGCAGCTGTATGTATTTAATAAAGAAATGGATAGTGATTTTGTTAAAAATTGAAGACTGCTAAAAATTTAATAGGTACTTAGTATTGTCCTCGCTGGTACCTGTATGAGTTTAACTTCTCTTCTCGGAAATCCAATGTTTGATGCCGTTGGATCTCTTTTAGTGGGTGGTCTTCTTGGTGGTGTAGCAGTTTTCATAATTTATACAAACGTTACTGCTTTAATTGGGAGAAGTATACCTCAGGATAGTCTTGATAAGATCAACATGGAATTAGAATCAGATATAATGGTAATGTTATTCAGTTGCATGATTATTATGAAAGTGAACATTTTCTTTGCAACTGATCATATATTAGGTTATACCATGCATTATACTAGGTCCGAGCAATTCACGACGTTAAAGGTATTGATATGGGCAATAATTTAGTTCGATACAAAGCTGAAATAGATATCGATGGAAGAGAATTGACGAGATTTTATTTGGAGAAGAATGACCTAAATGAGATGTTGAAGGTAACGAAGTGAGCGAAAAATGGAACAGAAAGGGTAATACATCATATTAACGAAACTTTTATTTGCAGCAAATAAAAGCAATGAAAAACATTGATGAGGTGGAAGTGTTTGTGTTGAAACACGGTGAAGGTATCGTTGATACCGTAGGTGGAGAAATAGACCGAATAGAACGAAAATTAAAGGTGCTGTCAAGTTTTTTATTTAAAATATATCGATATATTATATTCTTATATTTTCTCTCCTTAACACTTCTTTAACATTGCAGAAGAAGTTTCCAGAGATTCGACATTGCGACTTGGAAATATTGTAAACACTTTTGTACAAAGTACAAAGGTAAACGTGATACACGATGTAAATACATACATACATATTTAATATATATAATACCGCAAGCTTACTATTTATATACATATGTGTAGTACATGTGCTTTCATTTATAGATCAAAAAGAGAAATAAAGTACAGTTCGAATGTCCTATTTATAAAACGATTACTGTGTTCTCTTCTTTGTAATCCTACGAATATAAAATGCAAACACAATTGCACCAAGCGCAATCAAACAGTTGTGTATTGCTCAACAATTGGCAGAGGTATAACTATTTCAAACGGTCACAGACAATATCCCAGCACTTTGCACTATTACGAATTATCGATCTACCCGAAACACTCGCCTGCGGTGGATTATAGACTGACAACAAAGCGTTACTATGGATACGTTCCTCTATTTATGCACGACAGAACTGTCTCGAGCGACTGTTATTTTCACCGTCTCATCAAATGCAATGCAAAGGGTGGATGCGTTAAATATGACATTGTGTAATCGCGGTATAGAAACGATTAAATGTTTTTACGTGATTGGTGAGACGGTAAAATGAGTCGTCCTCGCGAAAGGCTCTCCAGACGATGGAGTACTATGGAGCCGATTTCTAAGAGAAACGATCCCTCCAGTTCCGAAGAATCTTCGTCGCCTACCAACAGCATCGAGTATTCGCCACCTGTGAAAAGTACCAGCACACCTTTGAGAAGCAGGTGGTCGGATTTAGAGCAAATCAACAGGTCTCCGCAGACGCGACATGCTCGAGGAAAGATTGACGATGTACAACCAACGTCTCCGGATGAAAGAAGATTACAGAGACATAAAGCTGGTCGAGACAAGTCTCAGAATAGTCGCAGAAGAGCTGAAAAGAAGAAAGAAAGATATGACCGGCATGCGAAACGGAAGAGCGATGGATATTCTGAAGAGTCGGAAAATGAGAAACAGAAGGAAACGTCTACTTCAGAATCGACTGAGCAGTCTAATGATGAAGGAGACGGAGAACATTCGAAACGAAAACAACGAAGATTTCGAGGTAAAGTTATGTGTTAACAAGGATATAATAGGCTGGTTTAAACATTAAATAAAATAAGAAAGGACAATAGAAATTTTCCACTGCCAAATTTGTCGTGAACTATTTTTCCTCTTTAAAACACCGCTTCGTTACGCAGAGGACAATGAACTGCCAATTACGGAGATTCTGCGAAGATCCCAGGAAAATGCTCGAACGAAATACGAGCAGCAACCACCATTTCCGGTACTAACGACGGATAAGATTTACGTGCAACACAGGGATGGTTTCAGTGCGATGAAAATCAATCAATCAAGAGATTCTCGAGGAAGAGAGAAACAAGACATAACAGAAAGCGTAGATACCGTTGAAAATCAAGGTTCTGCGCCTATAAGAATAGCTGTATTGATTCAAAAGTTTTGGAAAAAAACTGGTCTCGTGTATCAAGGTCTTCTGGGTGGTATGGCTCTCATGCATTTTATAATGGTACATTTTCACATTAATTTTCTTTATACGTTTGTTTATTTCTCTTACATAATTTTGTCTTTCAGTTGCATATATACTTTGATGCTTCCATGGAATTCGTTGCTGAATATTCGATGATCAGTGAGATTTATGCGAGTATCTTTTCCCTTCTCGTCACATTGTGTATCGTGTCGAGTTTTGATAAGTATGATTACGTTTTATGTTACATTTATGCGTGTCAGATTTAATAAAATAATAAAGAATATTAGGGTTAAGTACCGTAGACTTTTGTTACATTACATTTTCAAATTTGCAATCCATTTAAGACCCTTCTATATGCATCAACTTGATCAACTTTTAATTATGGTTTTGAAGATAATTTAAATTTTCACTAATAATTTAGATTCGATCTGGCTCGATTCGACATGGAACATCTACGCGAGATCTATCTCGACTACAGCAAAGCCGTAATCGCGGTTCCTTTGTACTTGATTACGTTCTGTCTTCATCAAGTCTGCGCGAAGACCGACAATCAACTGAGCTTGGCACACTATTATAATTCAAATGACAGCCTTTGGGAAAACGTAAGCAGCAACAAAGCTTCTTCTCATCTTGTGGAGTTAACTAATTGTGTTTTAGGTCACCGACATTCAGACTATTCTAGATGATTTGAACAGTTGGCATAAGATATCGATGTCGAAAGATATGCTCGCAGTATTCTCCTGGTTGTTCGTTTCTCTTGGCACCAAAGACGATTCATTTCTGATGTACTTACTGTCCATGGAGAAGTATGCGAACGACGTCGAATCCGGACAATAAGAGAAAGTACAAAATTGAAGAAACGAGCGAATAAAGGTGTTACACTACAAATGCATTATTTGGAAGTAAATTAATGTAAAGACTTTCTTGTTTAAAATGTGACATATCATCTTTATCCACTCGTTCCTTCAATTGATGTTCAGTTATTTTTGTACGATTTTCTTCGTTTCTTTTGACTCGGGGAATAAATCACGGTACGATTTCAGTTCTTTATTCGTAACAGAATAGGGTGTGTCTGATATGTACAATATTTATAAAGTTTCTAAACTCTAACAGACAGTACATGTACACGTGATATCAATAAAGAAGACAATAACGTTAAGAATAAAATAACATGTATAACGCCGTGGCGTGATAGTAAAATATGTGTCCCTTAAACTTTGTCTGGTGTGTGTAACATTGATCCGACGATCGCGGAAAATAATTGTTAGGTAAAAATCGACGAAGTTAACGAACAGTAGAATTTGTACATGCAATACGCGTGCAATCGTCGAGGCAACGCACACGTTTATAATTATTTCTTTCGTTGTACGACAAACGTAGCGATTGTTCATAAATAATGCGCGAAAAGATCGTGTCGATCAGCGAAGCAATAGATAAATAGATAAATACTGTACGTACATTTACAATGTTAATGCATCTTCTCTTTACACCGTTCATAATTTAAAATATCTCTTGACTTAACGCTAGTCATCAAGGCACTGTTTTTACAGTTCTGTTCGAGTTCAACTCTTGTCAATGTTGTAATCCTTTTTTTTTCTCCCGTTTTGCAAACGACGCGTAAGGTTCACCTTCATTTTGTTGAATAGAGTATAAAAAATGGTTCGTGAACACGATCCTCCTGTGGCTACTCGAATCATTTTTAATATTTCCTCGTTTCTTCTTTTTCTTTGAAAATTCAGGACGATTGAGTGGTCCGTTTTAATCGACAAATGGGGTCCGTTTGTCCCCGGGGAACAGCGGCTTTTACCACTGGAACGTCATCGTGATTTTACTGACTTACAATGCTAACTTTGTTTCTGTTGCACAGCGTGGCGAAATAACTCTGTTCATCTAAGATATTTCTGTAATTTTTTGGAAGGATGAAATAATATTAGTTACAGATGCCCCGTATAGATCGGACTTATCGTATGTTAAATATTTCGAAGATAAATTCGTGAAAATTTGTTGAACTTTTTCGGAAATACGTGTAGTGATAGTGTATGGCAGTTTAACACGTGGTAATCTAACACTTGTCGATACAGTGAGTGTCCGCTGTATTTTTTATTTCCGAAATTGTAAATAGTTCCATTAAACATTAAACTCCCGCAAAAAGTATCGCGTAAACAATATTATTTTCTATCTCCAAAAGTACCATCTCATCTGAACAAATACCCCACTGTACGTCGAAATATATATTCGTAGAAACATTTGTGCGGTTTTATAACGGCAGTATACAAAGAGACAGCGCGATTTGTACGGGAGAAACGTCGTCGACAGTGAAACCGAGTATGTTTAACATAGCAGAGATCATCTGTCGCGAGCGAACGACGTCTTCGATCGAAGCTTTCTTCTTTCCAAACGAAAGAAGATACGGTAAGATACTCGATCATGGATCAAGTATTGCTCGACTGATCGTTTCAACCGCGAAAAGGAGCTGACAAGCTCCCGGAATCGATCAAAAAGGATCTTCGTTAAAAACGTTTTCTCTAAAATCGTCATGGGTACAATAACGAGCACAATGGAGGCGTCCCCTCTCGGGGCAGTGGTCGAGGATTCATTGAAATTCATCCGGACACTTTTCACCGTCTCTCCGCTTTTCCTCGACCGATCAAAGAGACGAAAGAAGGAAGTCCTGTGTCCTGGGCGACAGAAACGGGTTCTCATTCATCCCCGTTCCTCCTCGAATCTCAATATCTTGGTAACTCGGCTCTAGTTTCTTTTTTCTCGCTTGTTAACTCGTACCTCTCTTTGATTCCTGCAAGGAAGCCAGGAAGAAAAGAGAGACCCTTTGAACCCATTGTAGGAATAATCGTTGCGGTGACTCGAATTCACGCACGATCTCCTTTTTTTTCTTTTCTCTCCAAGTGTTTCCTTTCTTCGGGACCCTCGTACAGGATGCGGCGAAGAACGTGATACAAAAGGCGATTCCTCGAGTTGAAGTATTCCAAAAATACTCGCTAAATTTCGATAATTACAATAAACGCAATATGGCACACGATAAATGCAGGTGAAAGCAAGCTATGAAACGTAGCCGGAGTATCAAAGGAATACAATTCGAAAGTTCATTTTGCGCTTGCTCGTTAAAACGATCATAAAAGTACGCAAAATCTGATATTCATAATTCTGAAAGGATTTTACATATTTTAACAATTTTCAATTTTCACCGAGCCGTTCTCGAGAATGATAGTAAATTATGAAGTGCATTTACGTTCGACTAGATACACGAATTGCACACTTATTTAGCATATTTGTAACGTACGAGGAGTTGATTGTTATAATAGTATCAATCTAACTCGATAGACGAGGAATTGAAATCGCATGGCAACGGGTTAAAAATATTAATAAAACGTTTTAATATTCGATGGATAACCGGTGTCCGTTCGTATCACGTTCTTCAACCGCGCTCTGTAAAATTCATCGAAGGAAAAGAATCGGGGCAGGAATGCTGCAGTAATCCTTTGAGAGCGGCTGCAGGAGAATCAGAAACGGAGGAAATCCTGAACGGCGAACGACGGAAGACGTGGATCCCTTTGGATGACTGCTCCTCTTCGCTTCCGCTCTAACGATCAAACGGTTCCCGTGTCGTTCTGCATGTATCTGCACCAGGAACGGCCGTTGTTGTTGCTCTCGCGAATTTCAAGCAATCCTCAGTCGTCGAAATCGTGTCTGAGCTTGATGTAAAGGCAGGATCCAAGCACGATACCGAATAATTCAAGCACTGACAGACCTAGCCCCACTGCGCCCACGATGATCAAGTGATCCTTTGTTGTTTCCAGGAACTTGTAGATGCAACCCTAAACAAATTGGTTTTCGGTTACTGATTAATTCATGTCATTGTAAGCTTCTTGGTACAATAAATTGATTCTTAGGATAAATTGATTGTTAGGATCAATTGCTATGTTTGTGTTATTTCAAAGTTAGGAGATTTTTATATTTTAGATTTTTACATTTCTAGATCTCTATATGTATATCTAGGTTATGTTTTTGAAGGTCTTACACATCTAGATTCCTATACTCCTAGATTTGTATACTTCAAGATTTCTATACTCCTAGATTCCTAAACTCCTAGATTCTTATACTCCTAGATTCCTATACTTTTAAATTTCTATACTTCTTTTTCTTCCTTAGATTCCTATATTTCTGGATCTCTATACTCCCCAAATTCCTACATACTTGATATCTACACACCTAATATCTACACTCTCAAAGTTCCTATACCCTTAGATCTCAATACCCCAAAAATTAAAAAATTTCAAATTGTCTTACCCCAAAATCCTTAGCTCTCCATCCCTAAACTATATTCACAGATTGTTAACTCCTAGACCCACACATCTCCATATCCTCAATGCACATTTCATAAATCTTGAGGGCATCGAAGTGTCAAGAAATAAATACCGTATAATGGATGTTCGACGGATGATCCCGTTTCCCGCAGTGGAACGTTTGCGTTTTGCAACAGCTATCAGGAACAAGCCTCCCCTCCCGAAGGACTTCCTCGTCCTTGTGCCATTCGCTCACCAGCCAGTCCTCGAATCTCAGGGCTCCGCAGCATTTGAACTGGAAATTCAACGAGAGATCATGTTTTCCAGAGATATCAGATATACTGAAACATTAAGTGAGATGTCAGATTAACCCTCTCGAAATCGTGAACGATAATCCTTGTCGTTTAGTTCCGTAAAACGAAGATGAATGATGCGGTTGATCTTCGAGAATTACTAGGTGAAAATGTCTAACTAGTTTAGATGATACAATTATACATCGTGAACTTAGATGTATTTCAAACGCATAAACATCGGTATCTAGTAGCAGATTCGAATGAAAAGAGGAATTAAATGGATCGTTTGCGAATAGGACAGACGGTTCAAAGAGAAATCTCTATTTCAGTAATCAGAAACGGCCACGTCAAGTGGATGCACTCGATGCATCTTGAGAGGAACATCCGAGTTCCTGGAACGTGGACACAACAGGAGAAAACGGGTCGATGAAAGGAGCCGCGGGGACATTAATCGATTCGTGTAGGATGAACCAGGAACGCTCTCCGACACGATAACGATGATTTGCCGTCGTAAAGTACTCGTAACAGTGGCATCGGTGGTCTTGGTATGGCGCAATGAAAAATGGTGAAGAGATATCGTGGCCACGTGAGCTAGCCATTTCGCGTAGAACGAAATTTAACGACGTCTTTTGCGTCGAAAGACACCGCGAAAAAAGAAGAGACGTTTCAGCAAGATCGTACTTGCTCTGGATAGCTTGATTAATGTGTTCCACACGTTGCTGTCTGCTAATTACTCTGTTGAATTTTATCGAAGTCGATTCCGTCTTCATTTTGGTACTTAATAAATAATTTGGTACTTAGGTAATTGAATTTTATCCTTCTCATTTTTATTTTATTTTCACGAAGTGAATTGTCTGTGGTTGAAGTAGCGTTGTATATTTTACATGTCTGGGTTATAATTGATTCTAAATAGGTTTATTAGAAGGCTAATTGTTAAATTTATTAGGTACTTTCGAATTTTCGTCAAGAGCCATTTCTTCAATTTGTGGGAATGCAAATTTTTCAACTTCGAAATTTTTAGAAGTCTGAATTTTCAAACTTCCAAACTAATGGTGTGATTTTTTAAATTTCCAAATTTCGAAATTCAAGAATCTTCAAATCCTCAAATTTCCAAATAGTCATGCTTGATATGTCAATTATCCTAGGTAAAGTGTGAAATCTAAAACCTTGTTTCATCTTGTGTCAATACTCACCTCTGTTTGCATTTGATCGATCGCGTAAGTTTCCCTGCTCCTAACCGAATAGTTCTCAAGGAAAGTACGATTAAGATTCATCTTCAATTCAGGACCGACTTGTTCCTCGTAAAGTCGTGCCAGAGCACCGACACCAGCTTCCAGTACGAATACCAGCATTACCACGAACACGTACTGTAACAAAAGAAACAAATACAAGATTAGATACAAAGAAAATTAATTAATCTGCATTCTTTATAGAATAAAGAATAACGAAAAGTCTATATTTTGCAATGTAAGTAATTAAAATTTAAATGTTTGATTACACTAATAATCTCGTCATTTATATCAAGTGTATTTATGAAAGATTAGGGCAGCCATTTTGTTTACTCTTCAAGCTTTAAATTGATATACTACAAGCTCCATTTTGATATACTTTTATGTCATGAAATTGTATATGACATTCCACATATCGAAATTATCCTCCTATAACTGGCAAGCAGCCATTTTGTATTAAGAACATGATACCTCAAGAATCCATTTTCTTCAATTGTTAAGCTTTAAACTACGAAATTGTACGAAACTATCTATGTTTCCAAATGGGTAATTTGAAATGACAGACTCGAACACATACGGGAAATTTATCAAAGTACAATAGCTCACTTCGTTGATACGAGACAGAAATAATCCACATATTGTCAACCGCAATGAACAAGGTATTAACAACAGTGACAGCTCGTCAAGTGGTCGAAAACGCGTTCGGCAACCTGTTTCCTTTTCATCGTGTACCGCGGCACGTTGCTGAATTACGCGACTCTTGTCGACAGCGTGCTCCTACGTGGCGGGTAAATTGAGTTTCCCTAATTTCCCTGCAAACAAGCGCTTTCGTGCAATTTTCTCGTCTGTCGCTTCGTTTCGCTAACCCGGTCCCATTTCATCGAACAAAGGGGTCCCCTTTCCGAACTTTCTCTCGCGTTTCGCGAAGACTGGCCGAATAGTTCGATGCGATTTTATATTTCGAGGAGCAATTCAATAATAGGTGATAGTTTCATCGAAGAAAATGGTTTCTTTTTCAACGGGTTTCAGCAAAATCGTAAGAGTAGCGTTTTGGAACTTTCATGAATATAAATCTGGAAAGCGTCCACTGTCCATGAATATTCAAGATGGCCGGCGATCGTTTGCACCGTGTGCGCGGAGGATCAGGGATCAAGAGGTCTTTTTTTAAAGAAAGTTATGTGCTAAGTTTATTACGGAGGAAGTTTAGTTATTTGAATATGAATAGTTCTTACTTGCAGAATTTAGGGATGTCAGGATTCTGGAATTTCCAAGTTTCAGGATTTAGGAATTTTTGGGTTTGAGGATTTGGGAATTTAGGGGTTGTTAAGTTGGAAATTGGACAGATTCAAGTATTTGAACATTTTGGGATTTGGGAATTTTGGGATTTTGGGAATTGTGGGTTTTGGGAATTTTGGGATTTTGGGAATTGGGGAATTGGGGAATTGGGGATTTTGGGATTTGGGATCTAAGGAATTGGGGATTTAGGGAATTGGGAATCTTGGGAATTGGGAATATTAGGAACTGGGAATCTAGGGATTTGGGAATTTTGGGAATTGGGGATTTTGAGATTTGGGATTTTGGGAATTGGGGATTTTGGGATTTGGGATCTAAGGAACTGGGGATTTAGGGAATTGGTAACATTAGGAATTGGGGATCTAGGGATTTGGGAATTTTGGGATTTGGGAATTTAGAGTTTGCTAACTTAGAATTTGGGGGATTTAAGTATTGGGGAGTTTGGTAGTTTGGAGATCTACCTATTTTACAATTTAGAGAATTTGAATAATACAAATTTGAGAATTTAGACTTCTGAAAATGTATTAGTAGGTAAATTGGAAATTAGGGAATTCCAGAATTTGTAAATTTAGAAATTCGGAAAATTAAGGACTAGGACAATTAAAAATTTGTGAAACTTGAAAATTTCAAAATTCAATCTGTAAATTAAAATTTATGCAAAATTGTAAAATGTATGCATCGTAATAAAGTTCCATCAAATAGCATGATTGTCGTAATTTTCTGAAGGATTACAAGAGTCGACACATTGAAATGTCGGTGCACGCGCGTTCCGATTTAAATTCAATGCACGCAAGGTTGACACGTGCATTACACCGGCCACAACATCCGTGTAGGAACGGCAATTGACAGTTTAGAATTGGACAGGACCGCTGACAGCAACTGGAGACGGTCGATCATGAACACCAGTTGCGGTCGCGGCAATCACAGTCGATATCCATCGACGATGCGCGCAAATCGATGCTATATGCAAGAAACGTCTGCGTCTATCGAACTTCGATTCTATTCAAAACTGACACATCATATGTCAGATCTTCCGTTACGTTTGAGCGTACATTCAAATGCCACGTACAATACGTTCCTATTTAAAAAAAGTACACATATGTGAACTTCATATATTCTTTAATATTTTTTCATATAAATTTCATGCAAACTTTTAAGTTCAAATTTGCACATTTTGAAATCATTACATTTTTAGATTTTCAGATACCTAGTCTTAAATTTTTTTATCACTAATTTTATAGTTTATCAAATTTCTACGACGTCTTTTTGGATCACTAAATCCCTAGATTCCTTAATTTCTACACCCCCAAATTTTTAAACCCCTAAATTTATGGTCTCCCAAATTCCTAGATCCTCAAATTTCTAAACCTTCAAATTCCTAGATCTTCAAATTTCTACACCCCCAAATTTCTAAACCTTCAAATTCCTAGACCCCCCAATTTCTACACCCCCAAAATTCTACACCCCCAAATTTCTAAACCTTCAAATTCCTAGACCCCCAAAATTTCTACACCTCCAAATTTCTAAACCTTCAAATTCCTAGACCCCCAAATTTCTACACCCCCCAATTTCTACACCCCCAAAATTCTACACCCCCAAATTCCTATATCTCTTAATTTCTACACCCCCAAATTTCTAAACTCCCAAATTCCTAGATCCCCAAATTTCTAAACCTTCAAATTCCTAGACCCCCAAATTTCTGCACCCCCAAATTACTAAACCCCCAAATTTCTAAACCCCCAAATTCCTAGACTCCCAAATTTCTAAACCCTCAAATTTCTACACCCCCAAATGTCTAAACCTTCAAATTCCTAGACTCCCAAATTTCTAAACCCTCAAATTTCTACATTCTCAAATTCTTAACCCATACCAATTTTCTTCGTTATAAAAAGTCCATTCCCTTCGCAATTAGACAATCGTCAACAGTCCAGTTAGTCTTGTACATTTTCCGTTAAAGTCTTTTCCTTGAAAATCTGCAGCTTGTTCATTACCCGGATTTACCTACCCACAGTCGTGGCAGCAAAAATTTTAATTGACCACCGTATATGGGCTCGGCTAATGAGACGATTCGCTCGTGCCATCGTTGGTGGTGAAAGGGAGCAAAACACCCATGGGAATGGAAAGGCAAAAGGTTCTTTCTCGCTGAAAGATGCCGCGTAAAACTTCGCACCGTACACTCGATCATAACCTTTCTAGAAAACACAATTTTCCATGGTATTCCAAAAAAGGCCGTTCAATCTACAACTTCGTTTTCGCGATTCGAACGATTCAAAATTGGCCACTCGACTTTCAGCATCGTTGAATCGCGTGGACAACGAGGGAAATGAACATCGATATTGCCGTTTCGCGATCGTGCGGTTACGGACGCACAAAAATTCATTATGTTCGATGAAACGAAAAATTAAACCGCTACACTCGTTACACGCCATCCACATTTCATTTTTCACCACTGCGATTGCTTTCTTTGTGTCTTTGATGTTGATAGGTCGTTAGTGGTTTCGGCTGCGATTGATGATGATTAATTATGATAATAAATCAGTGATGAGAGCAGATCGTCAACGAGCTCACGTGGTGATCCATATTCAGTAATTTCATACATTTTTTAAATTTGAATTATTTAGAAATTTTGTATTAAGACACTGAATGTCTACAAATTTAGAACATTTGTGGTAGTTTACCACTGATTGTACTAATTGCCTTCAGTTTCAGTCCGCAATTAAGGTAGATGTTTCATTTGAAGTGGCTTGTGGTCCCGTGGCAAAAACGAACAGGAATTTATGACAGAGAATCTCCAAACAAAAGATCTATTAGATAAATCTGAAAGGAGAAAATTCTACATTAAGTTTAGCATTTATTGACACTTTTACAAATTGATGTTATCAAAAACGACGCTTCGAAAAGCTGTTAATCGACCCATCGCGTTCATTTTTGCATAAAGAATTATGTTGTGTCTTGTTGGGGCAGCTGTCCCGCCCCGTTTCGTTACAGGTGTATTCAAACGAGCGTACCAACAGATTCGACTGTAATTAGCGAACGTAAATATTAGAGACGTCGGTGTGGCTGAGTTCCAATTAGTTTTGAAGCGGGGTCGAACGTTGCATCTCGATTTTTTCACATCGTTGAATGACGTATCGCGAGACTGGCATCGCCGGACAGGTCTCGACGCCTCGGACTGGTTTCGAACCAGTTTCAACGATCGAAGCACCACCGATCCGACCGCTCCGGGCGAGACCGCATTACTTCCTAAGTATCCGAGGCTCGATCACGCCACTTACATCCAATTTATGCCCGCTCGGTCGCGAACACTTGGGTGCAGTTCCTTAGGATAACCACCTAGGGGTGGAGTCTCCTACCATTTCATTTTCATTTTTGGGGAGCTTGATAGTTTTTTATCTTTCAAATTGATTTACCGATTTCTGAATTTCAATCACGAATCTCGTATATTCCTGAATCATCGCCTTTACACATCTCGACCTTTCCACATTCTAATATTTGCAAATTGGACCCTACATTTACGAATCCTCATATTTTCAAATTTATTACATTTCCGAATTTCTACCTTTACAGATATCATTTTTAAGTCCTACATTTATGAATTAAAATAGTTCCTAATTCGTTATATTCCTGATGGTTCATCTTCGCAAATTCTAATATTCTCAAATTTCAATCTTCACAAATCCCAATATTCTCAAATCTTCATCTTCACAAATCTCCACATTCTCAAATCTTCATCTTCACAAATCCCAAAATTCTCAAATTTCCATCTTCACAAATCTCCACATTCTCTAATCCCCATTTTCACAAATCCCAACATTCTCAAATCTCCATCATTCTCAAATCCCCACAGTCCTAAATCTCCATACTCTCAGTCCCAACATTTTCAAATCTCAATCTTCACAAATCTCCACATTCTCAAATCCCCATATCCCTAAATCTCCAAACTCCCAAGTCCCAACATTTTCAAACTTCCATCTTCCCAAGTGCCCAGACTTAAAAATTTGCTACATTTGAAATATTTTAAATTAACCTTTCTCAAGAATCATCCAGATTGACTTTCGATAACAAAGCAATAAAGTCGCGAACAATCTCGATGATTCAATGATTCCGAGGCAAACCTAGACCGTTGACAAGTCCACTAGTACAGAACAAAGCGTTATCTTCCTTTTCTACGTCTTTTTCCCGCAAAACAATCGCCGGTAATGAGCCCTTTATCCTTCGTAAGAATATCCTGCACCTTTTGTTTCTTAGCTTTCCGTGGTCCATTGTGAACCGCGTTTATCCTGCCTGATGAGCGTATTTGATGCAAATAAATATAAAAAGGTGGTCCGATAAGCGGCTCGATATATTTCCTATCCATATACGGTCGTTATTTTATGCATGGCGTAACCGTAATCACGGATATCGCCGTTTCGAGAGTCTAAGAAGGGTAAATGGAGCGAACCAGCCGATCTTTGAGATTCGCTATCAGGATACGGCTCGTTAGGTTCGCGACGTGGACACGTTTTAACAAGGAGATATCGTCCTCGATGATCCTCCAAGGAATCTCCTTTTACGTCCGTACGTTCGTCGGACGAACTTTAACGAGGTTCGACTCGCTTCCTGTTCCATATCGACCAACTGTGTCGTCTATTTTTTTTTAGACCGCGTTTGAATATTCATGAGTGGCTGATTTAATGCGTGGCGAATTTAGTCGCCGACTAAGTAATGCGGAAAAACGTAGTGCCGATTCTGTGCATGACATTCGTGACGATTCTACGTGCGGTGATAAAGTAAGGTTATGATGTGCATGTGGCAATATAACGCGTGGAAATATGACGAGTGGAGATGCATGATGATAGTAAGTGGCAATATAACGCACAGTGATAGTATTGTGTGGTGATAATAACTTGTGTTGATTCTGCGCATGGCGATATAACGCTTGGTAATATAACACTGGCGATATAACGCGTGGAGATGTAATGTGTAATGATAATAAGTAGCAATAGAAGTTGTAATGATAGTAACGTGTGGTGATGTTACACGTGGCAATATAACACGTGGCTATATAACGCGTGGCAATATAATGCAAGGCGATATAACGCGTGGAGATGCAACGCGTAATAATAATAAGTAGAAATAGAATGCGTAGTAATAGTAACCTGTGGTGATGCTACGCGTGGTGATATAACACGTGGCGATATAATGCGTGAAAAAAGCAAAGAGTGGTTATAATAACGAATGACAATGCAACGCGTAGTGACAGTAACGCGTGGTGATACTACACGTGGTGATATTGCAGGTGGCGATATAACGAGTACAGATACAACGCGTGATAGTAATCTAACGCGTAGTAATAGTAACGAAGATAATACTTAATTCTACAGGTGGTAATATAACGCGTGGCGATACAATGCTTGGTGATGCGTAATAATGAAGCACATATTATAACGTATGTCAATTTAACACATGGCCACTTAACATACTAATCTATCGTACATAGCAAATTGTGGTGATATAACACAAAAGAATTATAACGGAAAATAGAAAGATTTTTTTAACACTTCTTAAGATAAAAAACGAACGTCTGTGTTTCACCCAGCCCTAAATTGATCGGGCTAATCGTTACTTCTCAGAATAAAAAATCATCGACCCAAATTGCTTGATTATTATTCCTCGACAGGAATAAGAACCCAGCCCATCTGTTTTCAACTGGTAATCTTCAGGTTTTGACGTACTGACTTTGATATGTAATCGCTATAGGGCTATTTTTCAACGGAGCTGTTCCACCACGAGCCACAAGGGGAAACTTTGACGAGGAGTTCAGGCGAATACACCGCAGGCCATACACTGTAGTGTTTAAGACGAAATCAACCTTGTAACGGAGTACGTATTTATCGCGTGTTTTTACTTGAAGATCCTTGGCATAATTGCTCATCGATCGTGACAAAAACATGTGTACCGACAAAAAGATCGTGCATGAACAAATCTAATAATAATCTAGTATCTATAAAAAAGACGTGATCTTCGGGAAATTACAGGAAATTAATTTTGTTTCACAATTACATTACAATTTCATTACAACTTCGTTATAATTTCATTACAATATCATTATAATTACAATTATAATTTGATTTAACAAGTAGAAATTCAAACGATGAATAGACAAATCAAAAAGAATAATTTTGAACAAAGCAAACATAATTTAGAACAAAGCAAACGAGTTGATGTTCAGAAAATTGTAAGTGAAATGGAACACTGTTGGATACCAACGATCATAGATGAAAGGTAGATGAGCATAAATAAAGATTACTTACTATGAGAAGAACGCATCTATTTTCAGAAGCAACGCCGCCACATCCGAGCCAGCTACCGATCACAGCCAGGACACCTGCAACGATCAAAGCATAGGCAAGGGTTGGATACGTGGAGGTCGTCATCAGGGACACGTAGAAGTGCTTCGAGATCACTGTCCAGATACCGATCCCGCCTACCACTAGTCCAGACAACTGAAACAAAAAGAACATACACATTTGTATACGCCTCTGTTACACTCTTTAATTACCAGCCGTATATCAGGATAAGAACTAGCTCTCCGTGTACTTTCCATCTTTTAAACCGTGCAACAGCATAGATACAGATCGATGAACTATTCTAATTAGATGCTGGAGAAAGTTCGTGGAACGGTCTTTTGTATTTTTATCTTTGGTACACGTGTTGTTTTCTCTTTGCTCTTGTGTTAACAGCATTGTGTAACATTCGTGGTGAATTGTTAGGGGAATTGCGATTTGGGGACTTGGGATTTGGAGATCTGGGGATTTGGGGATTTGGGGATTTGGGGATTTGGAAATTGGAGATTTGAGGGTTTGGGGGTTTGGGGGTTTGGGGATTTGGGGGTTTGGAAATTGGAGATTTGGGGATTTGGAGATTTGGAGGTTTGGGGATTTGGAGATTTGGAGATTTGGGGATTTGGAATTTTGGAACTGTGGATTTAGGGATTTAGGGATTTGGAAATTGGAGATTTGGGGATTTGGAGATTTGAAAGTTGGAGGTTTGGGGATTTGGAGATTTGAAAGTTGGAGGTTTGGGGATTTGGAGATTTTGGGATTTGGAATTTTGGAACTGTGGATTTGGGGATTTGGAGATTTGGAATTTGTAAATTGGGGTTTTGGAGATGTGGAGATTCGGGGATTTGGGGATTTGGAGATTTGGAGATTTGGAGATTTGGAGATTTGGAGATTTGAGAATTGAGGATTTAGAGATTTGGGGATTTGGGGATTTGGGGATTTGGGGATCTGGAATTTGGGAATTGGGAATTGGAAATTTGGAGATGTGGAGATTTGGGGATTTGAGGACTTGGAAATTAGAGATTGGAGATTTGGAGATTTGAGGACTTGGAAATTAGAGATTGGAGATTTGGAGATTTATAGATTTGTAGATTTAGAAATTTGGAGCTTTAGAAGTTTAAAAATTCGGGAATTAAAGGTTTGAAACTTTGGAGATTTTGGAACTGGAGATTTGATAATTAAGAATTTGTGAATTCAGAAACTTGAAGATTCTTGGATTTGAAGATTTTGAAGTTAAAAACATAGAAATATCGGAATTTGTAAATGTCACAATTTGAAGATACAGACTTGTTGGAAATCATATTATTGCAAATTGAAAATTTATAAATTTGTAAATAAGTAAATTTAAATTCTTCCATTTCATATATGTGGCAATATATAAAGCTTGAAAACTGAATATCTAGAAGTTCCACAATTTAAAAATCTCTGCATCCAAATCCACAAAAGCCCAACAACCGAATTTATTTACGTAAAATTAAAAACTGCGGAAGCTAAAAGAATGAAGGGAACCCCATTCAAATCCTCACAAACGTATATCGCTCATTGTACGACCGTAAATATCCGTCGACCGATATTTACGTCGGCTTTGCTCGTATATTTCGCTGGCGTACGCGTTCCCATGGGATGTGATTCCTGCGTCGCGGTTGTGTCATGGATTTAGCAGAAATTTCGGGTACGCAGATGTATTACAAAATGAATAGTACGCAAAGAAAAAAAATATCGTCCTCTGAAAAATGGACATCGAAGAACATGCACGGTTATCAACGATGCTCGTTGCTCACCGGGTACCCAGCTGTCTGGTGGGCGTTGCTGTTGCGTCTGGTCCTGGTGGCTTCGATATCGTTGAATAAAATGTGTACTGTGTACAGAGATGATATCAAAGACGGCATGGTTAGACGATTATAGAGAGTATGGTTCTGTTCGTGTCAGACGAAGATGACACGTGTTTCGAATCGGAGGAATTAATTGGAACGGAACGGTATTTGTCAGGCTTTTACCCTTTCAGAGTTCTTAATTGAAGCACGTCAAACTGTTCGTATAAAACGCAGATTGATACAGAATTTCGAAGTGAACAGGTTCGCTGGTGACACTCGATTCTGGATATACATTGACAACATTGCTCGGCTGGAATTAGTTTTGTTACGTGTAAATGGTATAAAAATTCCACAGGGAAGTTTTCACTTGATATCGATTAATCTTGGCGTTCTTGAAAACGGAGTTGGTAATAGAATTATGTGGTAGAAGAAAATTAAGGTCATTTGATGATGTAGTGTCAATTCTTTTAGAATGCAGGACCACTTTCATAATCCCCGACATTTTGTATTCGAAACAAAATAAATGTGATGTGCACTAAAAACTGGTGATGTACATTAAAAAATGATAATGTACATTAAAAACTGACAACATAGAAAAATTGACAGAGTAGAAAAGTTATATTTTTATGCGCATCGTGTGACACATTGTCACAATCGAACTACTAATTCATTCCCGCGAAAAATTCTAGTCGCGCGTAGAATAGTTATTAAAATATGGTACGTGTCAGAAGGCAAATCGGTTGCATCGAATAAGTCATATCGGACGCAGACAGGATGCAAAGAATATCGAGACGATACAGGAGGATTTATGAGGTTGTAGTCGCGATAGGTGGCTCCCGTCAGCATCGGTAGAATGATAAAATAATAAATTGCTGCCCTCTTCGAGCCGGGATATCGCGTTCGCGGTGAATCGCCCCCGTGCACGAATCACCTCGATTCCAGTGTACCGACGGAGAAATACGTCCCGGGTCGTATCGACTTGGACTACGAACATTCCTGGCCGGATTCTTCCGTCGGAGATATACGGTCTATCGCGTGGCTGTGCTCTTTTTTTCGTTGCGTCGTCGAAACGATCGCGTTGCACTCGACGAACGACGCTGATAAAAGAATATCGATCGCCTGCGGGAATGATGTAAATACTCTATGGACCTCGTCGGCATTCCGGGAAAATTGGCTGTTTTTTATTGGCCTGGGAAAAAACAGTTTCAGTAATTCTGCGACAGTTATTGGAATACTTTTCTAATTACCTGAACGGTCTTTGGAGTCCCTGTCGCGGGATAATATCGGGTTCATAGCGTGATTATATTGGGTTTTTAAAGGAGAGATATTGGTGATTTAGAAATTTTAGGAATTTTGGGAATTGGAGATTTGGAGATTTAGAGGTTTGGAGAATTGGAGATTTAGAGATTTGGGGATTTGGGGATTTGGGGATTTGGGGATTTGGAGATTTTGGAATTTGAGAAATTTGGGACTTTGGGATCTTGGGATCTTGGGATTTTGGAATCTTGGGAATTGGGATCTTGGGAATTGGGAATCTAGGGAATTGGGAATTTTGGGAATTGGGGATTTAGAGAATTGGGGATCTAGGGAATTGGCGATTTAGGGAATTGGGATCTAAGGAACTGGGGATTTAGGGAATAGGGAATCTTGGGAATTGGGGATTTAGGGAATTGGGATCTAAGGAACTGGAGATCTAGGGGATTGGGATTTTTGGGAATTGCGGATTTAGGGAATTGGAATCTAAGGAACTGGAGATCTAGAGAATTGGGAATATTAGGAATTGGGAATTTTAGGAACTGGGGATCTAGGGAATTTTGAATTTTGGGCACTAAGGATCTAGGGAATTGGGAATTTTGGGAACTGGGGATCTAGGGAATTGGGAATTTTGGGAACTGTGGATCTAGGGAATTAGGAACTTTGAAAATTAGGAATCTTGGGAATTTGGGACCTAGGGAATTAGGGATCTTGGGAATTGAGAATCTAGGGAATCAGGAACCTTGGAGATTAGGCATCTTGGGAATTGGAAATCTTGAAAATTATGAATTTGAGAATTGGGGAATCAGAAATTCGAAATTTGAGAATTTGTAAATTTGGGATGGGGAGATTTGAGAATTGAATAGTGAAAAATTTAGAATTGAGATTTTCAGAATTTTGGATTGAGACCTAAAAATTAGAGAATTGGAGAATCAGAAATTTGGGAATTTAGAAATTAGAGAATTTGGGATCTTGAAATCCTATAACCTTCGACATTTGATAATTCCAAAATTAGAATTTATTCGAATAAAAAAGCTTAAAAATTCCGAAATTTGAAAAATACAAAATCTTATGAATTCGAAAATATATACACATAAAGTATCCTGCAATCTACATCTGAAGTATCCTACATCGCACTATATGACAATTAACTAGCTAATCACACCCTAAAGCACCCTCCCCTAAAATTCCCACAAATTCAACAAAAACGAAAGTACCAAAATAACATAAAGCCGAAGGAGTTATACGCATCGAATTCTGTAGCAATTCTTTGTCGCGTTTCGCGCTAAACAGAACTCGGATGGTCCATTAGTGTCGAGGAGTCGCGAAATGGCTCCCGCGGGCTGTTCATCAAAAATACAAAGCCCTAGACGCGCTTTAGTTGGCTAGAACAATGGATCGAACGGCATCAAACGAACGTGGTCCCTTCCGTGTATTACAGTAACCAGGCCAGCCCATCGTTTTATCGTCGAACCGAAAATAAAACGAGGCATGGCCGAGTAGTTTTTATCTAGTATTCTCAATTAGGATCGTCGGCGTTCGTCTGTTTCTCGGCTGTCTGCTCGCGACGCAGGCTAAAAGGCTCGTTTGGACAGGTTTTTCTGGAATTCCATAAGGGACGAGGGCCGCCTTCAACGAACGCCCCCGCAGCCCTTTTCTTTTCTTCTCTGTTGGCTTCCATCTCGATGCGACTCTCTCCAGACACGACCGTGGCTTATCTTCCGGCAAGGTTATGAATTCAGAGAGCAAATAAAGACTCGACGGTCTCTAACGGTCCTTCACGGTCATCCTTTTACCCGCGTTTTATGCGC
This sequence comes from Megachile ligniseca, assembly GCA_945859555.1. NCBI lineage: Eukaryota > Metazoa > Arthropoda > Insecta > Hymenoptera > Megachilidae > Megachile > Megachile ligniseca. The sequence goes on from OX243786.1 coordinate 3,947,912, forward strand.
CACCTTGCGCGTTGCTCGATGGCACAGAAAATTCGTTTCATCTACGTGACCGTTTGAAAAATCAACTCGATGGCTGCCATCGGCGAGATGGCCAATTTTACTCGACCTTACAAAACTTAATGCGTAAACACTTAAGGACACAAGAAGCTGGAATATCATTTTTAATCCTTTTTGTAGGTATTTGTGCTACTGATAGCTAATTTTACATTGTTTCAGTTAAAGAGATTGATGAATTGAAATTATTATCTCTTTACTCTACAACTGTTACTATGTTTGTACTATGTCCATATCTTGAACTGTACTATGTCTACATATGTCTGTTTCACTATGTCCATAAATCACGTGTATAACATTATGCATTTGATTCAAGAATATTTATCTCAAATTGTACTTAACTCAATGATTGCAATTTTCAAGTGCAAAGTTATATGTCTTTAACATTTTATTTACAGAACCCGTCAAAATGGCGGATCATAGAGTTCTTATTTTACAAAACTTATTAAGACTTTTTTGTAAACATGCAAGTCAGCTTTCGTCAAACTAAAGAATATCTTAGGCAGATCGTCCCCAATTTATTTATTTTTCTACTATAGTTTAAATTTAAATGTACGTGACAATCAAACGTCCATAAACCTAGTGTCAATTTAACATAAAATTTATGAACCATACACATTCTGTACAGAGTCATTTTGTGAAAATGATTTGGAAAATTGGAAATTAATGTATCGCAAAATTGTTCAGAAACGCAAAAAAAAAGAACACGAGACAATTAATTAACCACTCAACCCGAATTCGTCTCTGTCTCCGTGGCCATTATTGATTTGCTTTTATAATTTGATGAGCGTAAAATAACCACGAACCGGTGTTTTCATACGAAACAAAATGTGGGGCGCGTTTTAATTGAAACGAAATATTCGCGGTTACGTAATGTGAGCTTCTCGCGTTGGATCACGTACCGTCTCAAAGTATGTCGGGGATGCGTCTAATTTTACATCTTGTACGCGAACGGTCCCCACTGTGTCCGCGAGTTTCGCATAAATAAGAAATTGCACGCCTGCAGCACGACCTACATAGGGTGCGTATCCGATGGCGCAAGTGAAAACGCAGAAAATATAGATTGGCATTTCGTAAATATTCGCATAAACAAACACCATATTGTTGTCACCGAATTTTGAAATCACTTAGATATTTAGAGCAAGGCAATATTTGTTGAATAGTTTCACTTTGAAGGAGTGTTTGGAATTTGGGGAATATAGGTTTTTGGGAATTTAGGCATTTGGGTATATTGGGATTTGGGGTAGCAAATACGAATTTTGGGGAGTTAAGGATTTGGGGACGTAAGAATTTGGGGACATAGGAATCTGGGGACGTAAGAATTTGGGGACATAGGAATTTTGGGGAGTTAGGGATTTGGGGACATAGGAATTTGGGCACATAGGAATTTTGGGGAGTTAGAGATTTGGGGATATAAGAATTTGGGTACGTAGGAATTTGGAGACATAGAAATTTGGGGACATAGAAATTTTGGGGAATTAGGGATTTGGGGACATAGGAATTTTGGGGAGTTAGGGATTTGGGGATGTAGGAATTTGGGGACATAGGAATTTGGGGATATAGGAATTTTGGGGAGCTAGGAATTTGGGGACATAAGAATTTGGGGACGTAGGAATTTAGGGACATAGATATTTGGGGAGCCAGGATTTTGTGGACATAGAAGTTTGAGAACCTAGGAATTTGGGGATGTACAAATTCGGGGAGAAGCGATTTGGGAATAGTAAAATCACAGAATTTTGAAAATTTAGAAGTCTAGTTTAGGAACTTGCTAATTCAAGAATTAAGAATTATAAAAACTTGAAAATTTAAAAAATGTGGAAATTGAAAAATAATCTTTGCATACAAATCCACATGACTCCACGTCTAAAAGAAATTTTCATCCACTTACAAACGAGAAATTTCTCAAAAGATTTGCAAAGAAGAACATATATACATTCCTGTTCATGAAAAGCTTCTTATATGTAAAAATTTCTTGACACCCGATATGTAGAATATTTTGAGCATACAGAGTAATTCTACTCCGCTTTGTGCATCAATAACGTAGAACATTTACGATTCCCTTGCATTACGTAAAATGTTGCACTGATTCGAAGGAAGATCGCGATAAAAAGAAGGAAAAATGCAAATGCAACATACTGAATGACTAGTGTAGCTTCGTCTCGGTGCATTCTTTGCTGCAGCTGCAGCTGCCACGAGATATCATCGGTACACCAGAGTGTTTGTTCCACTCTCTTGGCATAATACTTATGTACTATATATACGTACAACACAGCGGGCTTACATGATTTATAGCAGGCGTTTTAAGGCCACCGGCGCCACTGCATAATAGCATTAGTGATAAACATTTTCGAGCCCTAACCGCGAACGCACTCAGAGACGAGTTTACTAATTTAACGAAATCGTTCGCGGTTTCAGCTTTCTGATTATTACTTAACGCAGACACTACTCTGTTTATGTGTTTCGTGCAATAAAATTGCTGCGTCGAATTCATTTTTCAATTGTTTACTCAATTTTGAAACGTTCAAATTATCAAGTTTCTGAATTATTAAATTGGCAAATTAGTAAATTTTTAAATTTGCAAATATGTAAATTTTTAGGAAGCTAACGAATTTTTAAATTTCCTTGTTAGGGAGTTACTAAGTTTCTAAATTTCCTTGTTAGGGAGTTACTAAGTTTCTAAATTTCCTTGTTAGGGAGTTACTAAGTTTCTAAATTTCCTCCCTAGCAAGTTAACAAATCTTTAAGTTCTCAAATGTCCACATTGGCAAATTACCAAATTTCTAAATTGGAATTTGAAATTTCTGTAGCTAAACCTGAAAATTCGCAAATTCTAAAACTTCAAAAATTCCAAACTTCTAATTTGTAAATGTGAGGGTGTCCCACATCCGCCATCTTCTTCTGCGCGTAGCATCGGAAGATTCTAGCGTAGGTGACCCATTGCGTCTTCCATAAATTAGAATAATTACCGTCAAGTGCGTAAAGCCCTCAGAATTCTTGAAAAGTACGCGTTTTCCGGCGCGTTTCATCGTCTAAAGCCACGTTTCTTCGCGTTTCTTCTCGCAGAGGTAATAAGTAAAGCGAAGAGCCAGCAAATTGCGTTTGACACGCGACGCGTGAATGCAGATTTACCCTGTTGCTGCAAATTAACTAGTAGCTACAGTACTTCTCTAATTGGAAGTGGCAAGATGTCCACCTCTCCGAGTGGCACTGTCATTCTAATAAAGCACGGACGAACTTCCTGTACCGCAGTTAACTTGGACAACGAAAGGAAACGTTTAAACTTCTGGACAATTTAAGACGAGACAATTCGAACCAAAAGCAGAGGTGAAAGGACGAATCGTTTGTTTCTGGCAAAAATGCGTTGAACGCGTAAAACGCGATGCAGGTAATTCGACGCAAGATCGTCGTAAACGCGTGAAATGGATTTCCAGCAGCAGAGAGCTGGGCGAATTCCCATTGCTTCGCAGTCCATGTTTCACGATCGACAAACGCGTCAAGTGCGATCTGTCGCCGGACGATGCACCGGCATGCACGAGTTCGTGCAGTCACGCGTGCACGTTGCCTGCACGGAAATGCAAGTACTCCCGGGAATGCACTAGGTGTCCCGTACACTCCTGTACATGGATGCCTCACCTAACTCATTTTTCCAATTTTGGCACGCGGAATATGCACGCTGACTTTTCGCGTGGAATCTAATTTGGGTGGATGAATGGCAAGGACGCGAATGATTTATGTGTGTTTGTTATGTATTTTTGGTATTTCACTTTATCAACTGGTATGCGCTGCTGAAGAGATGAGTAACCTTTTGTAGCTTTTTGTGGATGTATAATACACTGATGTATTGACACTTCAGATGTTATATCTAACTCAAATGTGACAGAGGACCATTTTTGATACCTTCATGGTACTTGTTCAATCGTGTATGTATAGGGTTTTTTCTGCTAGCCTAGATAAAGTAGATATACTAAAACCTAGATTCAATGCTGATATAATCAGATATACCTAATCTGAACCTGACACATTCTTCATTCAGATCAAAGATAAACTTAATCTGCACCAATTTAGATCAAAGCTAAACCTGACCCATACTAATTCAGATCAAACGTAGACATAATCCATAATTTAACTTAGATGCAACCTAGGCCCCAACCTAGTCCACATGCAATTCAGATCCGACTGAAACAAAATGCAAATCAAACCTACACCTAACCCATATTTAATTCAGACGAAACCTAGGTTCCAACCCAATCCACATGTAATTCAGATCCAACTCAGACAAATTCCAAATCAAACCCACACCTAATACACATCTAATTCTGGTCTGATCCATGTCTAATTCAAATCCTATCCATATCTAATTCAGATCCAATCCACATCTAGATCAGATCCATCTATTTCAAATCTAATCCAACTCAGATTCAATCTCTCTAATTTACATTCAATTCAGTCACAAACCTATCATTCAGCTTCAACATCAAATCAAACCGAGGTCTAAATCATACTTCAGATCAAGGTAACCTAAATCATACGTAACTCAGATCAACTTTCTATCTCTATGCAATATCTACTCAACTGTTTACATGAATATCGTGAATGAATTGTTTCTGTTAGGTTACATTGTGAGAGTAAATGGTAAGTCAGACCTAACCCAGGTCAATTTCCCATCGCTGAACAGTACTTATCTAATCGTTTACGTGAATATAGTAATCTATACCCACGAAGCTATCTATGCACACGACTGTACGATCAAACGGACGACCATTTACCTCTGGCGGACACTGGACCCGTTCATCGCGAACCAAGCCGGATGACGATCGTTTCGTTCGTTTAAGAGGTCCGTTACTGGACGCTGCAATTGCAGTCGATTTTCTTCTTATCCTTTCCCAGACGGATGATATACATGTACAGGAGAACTCACAAGTGGTGGCAGAAAATTTATAATGTTGCATACAATCATTACATTTTTGACATTCAAGTATTTGATTAATTTCGAGTTTATTTAATTGTTAGATTAACGTCATGGAGACTCGTTGGAGGTTTAATCTATTGTTCTGTTATATTAAGTTTACTAAATTGTTAAATTAACATCAAGATTACTGATAGGCAATATGAATGTAAAAAACTCACATGGATTTATGTTGCATTGAACAATGAATGATGAATTTATTACAACGTGTGAATCTGATACACAATTTCTGACCCTAACTTCTGAACCAACTTCTAACCTAATTTTTGTTACAAAAAATAATTTTCGTGAATGTACAAATGTGCAACTCAACGAACACCTCGAACTTAGCCTAATCAAGAAAATTAATGATCGTGTGTCTAATTAGTGCATATCCTGTCACATATGTTTGATGACATCGGTTAACCACAATGGTGGTGCAAGCACGCGATTAACAGAAAGTTCTGGGTATCGACATCAATCAAAGGATTAACGTTGCCAGGTTTCGTCGAAGGGATCACGGTTCCCTTCGGTGTTTTTGAGCTGCAAATTACAACGACATTAAACGCGCAATATCTAGCACGGAACTTCCGACGATGAGCTTGAACAGGCAACGATGGAACGCGGGAATTATAACTATAATGAGAGCGCCGGTAATACGATTGGACCACGCGGTGAGATAATCGTATTTTATTACGCGAACCACCACCCAACGGCACCGATGTTCACCGAAGGAAGTGCCTTGATATTCGTTATTAGCGATCGTTAAAATTAATCCGGCTTAAGGGACTGCTAAGAGGATCGGGACAAGCGGCAATTTTCTTTGGTGCTACTCTTTTTTCTTCTTACCTTTAACGAGCAAACTTCGCGACGGTGGGGGGGGATAAAAAGATTCCTGAAATTGCGACGGAACTACCCTTGATCCCAACCAATAACAGTTAAACGAAAACTTTTCTGTTTTAATCCTTTGGATTCTTATTTATTTTTTTAGCAATGTGCTGTTTATTGGAGGGCAATTCTAGAGAAACCGATAAGAAGGTCACATTTAAAAAGATTGTAAAAGGAATTAGGAAATGTTAAGGACACTTGAGGAGAGTCAAAGTTTAGAAAATTGATGTTCGTAAGATTAATAGATATTTTGAGATGTAGGTATTTGGGGATGTAAGTATTTGGGGATGTAGGTATTTGGGGACGTAGGTATTCGGGGGTTATAGATATTTTGAGATGTAGGTATTTGGGGATGTAAGTATTTGAGGATGTAGGTATTTGGGGACGTAGGTATTCGGGGGTTATAGATATTTTGAGATGTAGGTATTTGGGGATGTAAGTATTTGGGGATGTAGGTATTTGGGGACGTAGGTATTTGGGGGTTATAGATATTTGGGGATGTAGGTATTTGGGGACGTAGGTATTTGTGGGTTATAGATATTTTGAGATGTAGGTATTTGGGGATGTAGGAATTTGGGGACATAGGTATTTGGGGGTTATAGATATTTGGGGATGTAGTTATTTGAGGATGTAGTTATTTGAGGATGTAGGTATTTGAGGATGTAGGTATTTGGGGGTTATAGATATTATGAGATGTAGGTACTTGGAGACGTACTTGAGAAAAGTCAAACTTTAGAAAATTGATGTTCACAAGATTAACAGATGATTAGAGATATTTCAATGAGGTAATATAACTGAATGCATCATAGAACGGTCAATTAACGATGGGAATGAAAAAGCCGGAGAAAGGAACGTGATTGCTTCTTGCACCTCCGTAATTACCGACCGATGATAAACCGAGTACACGCAATAACTTTGCTTCATTGTATCTTGTAATCACTTAATTTTCTCTCTTTATTGATTCTCTTTTTGCCGGTTTCTCTTTTAGTCCTATCTCTGGTAGAATCAGTCGAGTAGAACCGTTTTCCCCGAGTAACTCAATCTAGCTTTCAATCTCGACTGCGAACAGTTTGCGGGCAATCAACCATCGCTCTAACTTTGCTTTAATCTCTTGGCTTAGAATATCAAGGTACTCCGAACGTTATCGTGCAGTAGCTTACTATTTCACTATTACTGTTTCGGGATGTACTGTTCAGAATTTGGAATTGTGGAATAATAATGGTTGTTGGTTTATCGAGAATTTCTTATGGGGTGGGGTAGTTTATAGTTTTGCTGATTGGGGGGTGGTTTTTGGGATTTTGGGGATTTGGGGATTTGGGGATTGAGTGATTTGGAGATTTAGGTATTTGACAATTTGGGGGTTTGAGGATTTGAGGATTTGAGAACTTGGAGATCTGAGGATTGGTGGATTTGGGGATTTGGAAATTTAGGTATTTCAGTATTTAAGGATATGAAAACATAGGAACTTGGGTATTTTTAAATTTGAAAGTTTCTAAATTTTGCCGAAGACTAATCCTTCACCCAACATCCCCCACGCTACTGTGGAAAAAAATTCAATATCTTCCTCTAACCTTAAAATATCATCCCTGAGTAAATCTCCATTTTATGTGTTCTCTTAGCCTAATCCCCACTTAATCCAACTAACAATAACTACCAATAACTACCAACTATAATAGTTGCACATTTTCCCAACAAAATAACCAGAACTATTGTCGCAAATCAAGAATTAAAGCCATAAATAAACCATTATCGAGATCACCGTTCCTCGCGCAACACGTGCACTGATCTCCTATTCACCTAACGTTTCGGTTTAACACGCCTAGCATCGAAACAGGAGCTGAATCGGGAATTTGCAGCAAAGAGAGACAGTGACGAAAGAATGTAGTGATCGAATGCTTGGCGAGTAACATCGAATTCCCAGATTCCGATCTGGAGGGGTGATTGTACTCTGAAACGCAAGTCGACGCAAGTAAAACCGCACGCGTTAACCGACAAGTATTGTACCGCAGCCATTGTTCCCCGCAGGTTATTGTTGCATTATCCCCGGCATTATCGAGCCTTATTACGAGGCGAGCTTAAAGTCAGCCATTCAGACCGCGAGGATGAATCCAACGATGATCGCGGCGATTTCGTAATCTGCTTGAACGTTTCGTCGAGCGTTATGGCTTCGAAGAAACGAGGAAACTTTCAACTTCGACTTCCTCGATATTACCCTCGAAGAACATTTTCGTCGCTTTTTTACCTTGTACTCGATTGCTTTTCACGGTGTTGTTGTTTATTGTTTATGCAAAATTGTCGGACTTCGGACAAGAGTAAAAAGGAAACGATGAAAAATGACTCTTCGCGGAACGGCGGTGGCAATAACAGGGTACAAGACCCGAGATCGAGTTTCTTGCTTATTTTTAATCTCGTGAACATTCTTGTCGATGCTGTTACTCAACAAGGCGACGAAGTTTTTTGCATTAAATTGGCAAGGGCTACCGATCGATTTATCCGCTTCTTCCTTTTGCTTCCCGTTCCCGGCTCTGTTCCTCTTTTTTATCGTGCGCGACTTACAACGCGAACTTCATTAGCATTTTATGGGATGTATCATCGCATGGGTCACTATGTTCGACCAGCTGTTTTACAACGTCCACCTCGAGGGGAAAAGAGCGAATGCTTGTATTCACGATTTAAATGTCGAGCTGCCGCAAAAATTGCCTCATTCATTTTTGCAACACCTCGAAACCGAGAGGTTCTTAAAAGAACGAGCTAAGGTAGGAGTGATTATAAATTAAAAAAAAAAGAGAATCATTTTACAGTTCCACTTTATCTCTATCCTCTCTACAACCTTTCTAAACTTCCGTGTTCCCGAATTTTTTAACTTCCAGATACTCAAATTTTCATATTCTAAGATTTCCAAGTGATCAAGCTTTCAAATGTTACAATTTTTAAACAGTACAAGTTTTGAATGTTAGAATTCTTAGATGTTAAAGTTTTCATATAATAATATTTTTAATAGTTAAAGTTTTCAAATGTTAAGATTCACAAATACTGAAAGTGTGACATTAGTAAAAAAGTCTCGTCGAAAAACATCTTAGCGCTAAAACTCGTGCGATTACTTACGAATAACACCATGTTGTAGATGTGAAGCACGTATTTCAGGAAATTCACCGAACAGCATCCGTCGTCTCTGGTCCTCGACCTGCCGGAAGTACCCGGAAGCCTCTCAGCGCTTTTAGCCATGATTGCTTGATTCGTTTCTTCTTGCGTGCCCGTTGTGCTCGTTGTCGTGGTTGTCACCTCGTCACCGACTCTGCAAGCACGCGAAATTTCAAGCGTTTCAGAGATTTCTCGAACACGAACGGGGAGAGGAAAAAAGAGAAAGAAACGAGACGATTCGATCCGTCGAAATCCCATTTCGTACTATTTTTCGGCACTGAAACACTTCCGGTACGGTGCTTCGCTGGAAACGCGAGTAAATCTATCTTCGAGCACCGGTTTCTGGTCATCGGCCAATGGACATCACGCATCGTTGCATTTCCGCCGACTGATACAATCGTTCGCATATTTGATTCGAGTGCCGTTCTTGCGGAAAATGCGGATGGACGAGAATAGTTGAAAATCCGGGGAGAAACAATTGCAAATGCTCCAAATGTGAATGAAATTCAATATCAAACGGTTATCAAATGAATAACGAGGGGATTTGAAACATAATGTGAAAAGGTGGATGAAATGTGGATTCGATTTGAATTCGATATTGGATAAATACTGAATCAAATAGTGGATTCGGTGCGGATCGACGATGGATAAGAGATGGATCAGAAGTGAACAATGGGTCGTGTGTGGATGGACAGCGGATCATAAGTGGATGGACAATGGATCAAAAGTGGATGGACAGTGGATGAAGTGCGTCCCAGTCCAAAAGATTTTCTCCAGTTACATTGAGAGACTTTTTTCTCGAAGAAAATTAAAAAAAAGAAATTTCTACAGGGTGGATCAAAAATGGACGAAGAATGGATTAAAAACTTGTCTCAATCCATAAAAATTAAAAGGTCCCAGAAGTCAAAAGACCAACTCCGTTAACTTTATCGCTGGAAATGAACGTATGTACCGTTCCTGTAACATCCTGTACGCATTTTCTCAGTCGTGAACAACGTATACGTCGCAACTAAAAAAAAGGTCAAGAGACTTAGAGTTTGAAGCTAACGACGAAAATGGCAGTGGTTGCCGCTTAAAATCGAGGAACAATTCGTTTGTTCGCGATAACGAGCGCGAATTAATTAGGAACCATGCCAGGCGGTCGGTTATTTACTCGCACTAATTGTGTTTCCGCAATTAGAGCGTATTCGATCGAGAAACAATCGGCTCCAGGTAGCTCGACGAAGACGTAACGTAGGTATTATTCGTCGCGGGTCGTATTTGGTCCGGATCGGAAGAAGGATGGACACAAGGATAATGAGAACGAATGGAGAGGACGACGGTTAGAAGAAACCTGAACGGAGACGATGAAATAAAAGAAACCGCGAAATTAAATGGGTGTGACCCGTCTGCTACGTGTGGGCGAAGTAGTTTCGACCACGGGCGCATAAAGGGAACTTCTCGTCCGGATCTACTGGACGCGTGCAATTTTTTTGTTTTCATTTTGTTCCCGAACTGCGAGCGGCCGAAACGTTTAATATGTACACGCTCGGCTGGATAACTTTCCGCTGGTTATTGGCTATTTTTTCTTTTTCAACATTTTCAGCGCGCCTGGCGAATACCTTTCAACGAATGGCGCGCAAATAGCGAAGGTGCATTTATCGATTTCGGCTTTGTTTGACAAATTTCGAGTTTACGTACGCATTTCATTTCGATCGGGTTCTGCGAAAAATTTCTATTTTTTTATAGAACAAATGTTTGATTTATTGGTCCAACATTTTAACGCAATCACTAAAGTTATTTACTAGTTACCTGTACATGGATCTAGAAATATGTTGTTTTCTTTACAGTCAAAATTCTATTCGTGCAAAATTAATTTACACTACTCGCTCACGTTAATTTACGTTAATTCTGCGAATACTGTTTCTTGTACCAGAAAATTTCGTGATAGCACTTTCACCGCCATTAAATCAGGGACCATCCAACAAGAAAGAAAGAGGCTGGGTAGCAAAGTTTACCCGCAAGTTCCGTTCATTACAGCGACGTTGCCGGTGGACAGAGGTGCGGTACGAAGATACGGATCGTGGCACAACCTGGTAAACAAGGCAGTTTTCCGGACGAAAAACTGTAATAGATCAACGACAGAAAAGATGGTCACGAAGGGAAATCTTGAACGGAGAAAATAGACTGCTTCCGTTTCAACAGGCTTCCGGTTCAAACAGGAACATCGTCTACTCTGTTCTAACAAACTATCTTCTGCAAAATATTTGAATGTGTACAGTGAAGGATAAATTTAGCTTCCTTTGGAAAAATAGGAAAACTGAGGGGGAAGAAAGGCAGACAGTAGGTGATTTTTAAAGATTTTGAGGAATTTAGTGATTTGGGGATCAGTTGAGGGTGTGGAGAACTTGTGATATGAGGACTTTGGGATTTGGAAATTTGGAAAGATAGGGTTTTGGGATTTAGGGATTTGGTAGTATAGGAATTTGAGGAATTAGAAATTTGGGGATGTAGGTATTTGGGGACGTACGTATTTGGGGGTTATAGATATTTGGGGATGTAGGTATTTAGGGACGTAGGTATTTGGGGATGTAGGTATTTAGAGATGTTGGTATTTGGGGATGTAGGTATTCAGGAACGTATGTATTTGGGATTGTAGATATTTGGAGACCTAGGAAATTTGTCAGATTAGAATTTGGGAAGCTAAGAATTTGAGAAATTTGGGATCTATAATATTCCAAAATTAAAACTATAAAAATACACGAATTAAAAAATTGTCAAGTTTGCATACATGTCCTCATCCAAAAGCACCCGAATACTTGAAACTACCAATCGAGATTTACTTAATTTACGACTGCAACGAAGTATAAATACAGTCTATGACAACATGAAATATTACGAGACAAAGGGTTAACGAGGTACAATTTAGTAAAGTTCACGTGTTAGAACCGTTGAAATAGCTGTTTTAACGGGACACGGTTTCACCGACGATAATGGACGTGAAAATAATCGATGTTTCGTGACAAGAAAAAAATTCGTTCGCCACGCGCCTCTCACTCGAGAGCGTGTAACCCACGTGCCACAAAGACGTTAGCCACGTCTAAACGCCCACGTTCAAATTTACAGCCCACGTTCCACGATGACGCATCGATATGCATCTCGAAGTCCTGTTTTTACAGACGATCCAGAGGAAACAAACCGTGGCATATTGATGGGCCAGCCGTCTTCGGACGAGGAGACACCGTACGCATCCACGATCTCTCTTTCCATGCTCGATTTAGGTCCGAGCCAATTAAATCCATTCCAGTTTTCCTCTCTTCCGCCGAAAACTCTCTCCATTTTGTGCTGCGGTCACGAACGCCCGGTTTAAATCAACCACACGCGTTGTTACGGAAGATTTCATCGACAAACCTTACATCCATACTGTTTTATCGATGGAGAATTTCGTCTATGTACGTGTATTTGAGGAGACTTGGAGATCTGGTAAATTGACAGTGTCGAGATTTGGAGGTTTAGACCTTTTAGGGGTATAGACATTTGGGGGTGCAGAAAGTTGGGGATGTAGGGATTTGGGGTTTGGACATTTGGGGATATAGAGAGTTGGAAATGTGGGGATTTGAGGTTTGGACATTTGGGAGATCTAGAAATTTGGGAGTGCAGAGAGTTGAATATGTGGTGATTTGGGGTTAGGACATTTTGGGGATATAGACATTTGGGGGTGTAGAGAGTTGGAGATGTGGGGATTTGGGGTTTGGACATCTTAGGGGTGTAGAGAGTTGGAAATGTGGGGATTTGAGGTTTGGACATTTGGGAGATCTAGAAATTTGGGAGTGCAGAGAGTTGAATATGTGGTGATTTGAGGTTTGGACATTTGGTGATGTGGAGAGGTGGAAATGTGAGGACTTGGGGGTTTGAAGATTCTGGGGACCTAGCCACTTGGAAATGTGAGAATATGAGGTTTGAAAATTTTGAGGATCTAAAAAGTTGGAAATATGGGAACTTAGGGGTTTGACAATTTTGGGAATCTAGAAACTTGGGGACCAAGAAAGTTGCAAATGTGGAAATGTTGTTTGGAAATTTTGGAGACCTCTAAACTTGGGGACCTTGAAACTTGAGGATGTGGAGATGTAGATGTTTAGATACATAAACATTTACAAAAGGAATTAACAAATTTAGAAACTACGAAAATCTAGATTGGAAATATGACACCGAACTTTTAGAAACTTGCTTTGTTTTTAAAAAATGTATAAATTTCGAACAGCAAATATCTGAAAACTGCACACATTGCAAAATTGGGACTCCAAGAATCACAGAAATGGATCCATCAATGATACATGTGTCAATAAACACTCCAATAGAAACACCAATAAAAAACAGCGAATAAAAACAACAATATATGTCACGTGATGTAAGTTTTATCGATGAGATCGTCGATTCGAAGATAATCCATTGAATTGCACGAGATGTCATCGTCGAACACTGGGTCTCACCGGAACAGAAGAGGAGTTGATAGAAAAAAAATGCACGATCGAATTTTTTAAATCGGCCCCCTCTTTGTCACGACACAACGAAGGCTCGCGTTAATTGCCAACACTACACGCACACGTTGCAGCCGACTCCATCGAAAACCATGTCTCATAATATATCAGCAACGACATCGGGGGGGCCTGTCGTTTCGATCCCTTCCCATCAATCTGCCGCAGTGCCATGTTCCCAGCATAGACATATCCTCATTTATCCCAATGTCCTACACCAAGCTAGCCAATTTGCTAATCGAGCCAATCATCCAATCGCATTAACCTTGCCGGCCATTCAGAGACCCCGGTCTCTATTTTATTGGATGGTTCCTGCGACTACTTTTTCGCGTTAGCAATATACACCAGGGTGGTCGTCAAGGTGTAACGAAAGGGTGTTTCGTTGTCCTTCGTATCGCTATCTATGTTTTATCGATCGATACGCAAACAGTAGTGAACTAGTTTTTTTTTCGGAATCTGAGAATCTTTGGTTAGGTTAGTTTTACGGTGTTTATCAGGGTGGGTCATTTTTGGTGGAAAAATTAGTGAAAAATATATAATAATCGACTTTATATTACTGTTTCATTTTGGAGAAAATTAAGTTTCACAATTTTTGAGTTGGTATCTGATAAAAAATACTTGTAACGTTTATGACAATGATTAGGGAATGTTACAAGATAATAAATCAGTATGGTGATACAACGCGTTGGATTATGGACGCAGTGATATGGATGTAGTGATATAACAAGTGGAAATACGGTTTGTGGTGATATAACGCGTGGAGATGCGACGTGCTGCAATATAACGTACGGTGGTGCAACGCATAGTGATATAACTCGTACCAACAGTAACGTGTGGTGATATAACGAGTGACAATATAACACGAAGTGAACTAATGTACGATCATACACCACGTGGCAATCTAACGTGTGATAATACAATGCGTAGAAATTGTAACACATGGCGATCCATAATTTAACATGTAACAATATAACGCGATGTAATATAACGTGTACAAATATTGAAATCCAATATTAAAAAGCAGTAATACTTGAAATAACATCCAAGAAATTCCAACATATGTACTCCCATCGATCAAATTATTAATTTCGAACAATTCAAGAAATTCAATCCTATTTAACACGACCGAATCGTTGAAATAATTAAAAAATTCTCCAACAGATTGAAATACCTGCGAGGCACAATTTTATGCACCCTTTATCCCGTAAATTCCGCCCCATAAAGTTCATTCGTCGAAGATGAAACAGGCGAATAAGATACCCGACGTCGAAGTTCGTTCGCTGAAAATTCTTCCATCGGAAAGAAGGAAAAAGCAAAGTCCATCGGCGCACAAAAGAAACGGATCTTAAGAAGGAATTTTACCTGTTCAATGGCTCGCAATTGCGTGCGTTTTAACGGCACAGCATCGAAAAGAGTCATCGATATCGACCTCCTCTCTGCATCCTGTTTCTATCAACGACACTCTCTGGCCGTGTACCTTCCTCTTCCGTTTTCTGTTCACATTCTACCCGGCTCGATTTATCGATAACCACGCTCGCTCGTTAAACTTTCCACCGGTGTGTCTTTTCTATTTTCCTGCGCCGACACGTCGCACTGTTCCCATTTCAATTAAACGCTCGACCATAATGACGTTCTACGTTACAGGTATCATTTACGACCGCGCTGCCAGTAACGAAAAATCCGGATCGACACGGTATCGATTTTATTGCCGCGCTCGATTTACCGCAGGTTGCAGCGTGCACCAGCTGGGAGCACGGGGAAATGTGCAACGAACGAGTATGTACACGGCACGACCCACGCCATCCGCCTCTGCGCTCACAATCGCGTCGCACCGTGGAAAATTGGATAATGCCACTGCCCAGGAATATATACTATTGCTTCTCTCGGCTAAAGGCTTCTCTAAAGGCTTCTACCACTCCAGGTGACAACTCGTCGCCGGACTAGCCTTTCTCTGGCATTTCGTTAAGACTCCTTTCGTTTGTTCTGCGGTACGTGCTAGGCTTCCCTAGGGGATATGGATATGCTGAGGGCATTCTTCTCTATAGCCATTTTTTAGGGGTGTCTATTCACTAGGCAACTCGGGGGAGAACAAAGGAAAGCATTGGTTAAGAATCTTTTATTTCAGTGGGTGATGGCTTTTCGCTGAATTTCAGAAGTTGGAGGATTGGGTATTGCGCTGTTTGGATTTGTGGAACTTGAGTGATTTAGTACTTTGGGAGGTTGGGAATTTGAGAGATTGGAAAGTTGGGGATGAGGAACTTGGAAAATTGGGGACTTTAGAATTTGGAGATGTGGAGGGTGGGTATTGTGGAGTTTGGGGACTTGGGAGTTTGGAAATCTGGAGGATTGGACATTTGGGAGATTGGATACTTGAAAGTTTGGGATTTTGGGGAGATTTGAAACTTGATGATGTTGTAAATTTGGAAGACTAGGAACTTGGGAAATTGTAGTCTTGAAAGATTGATAAGTTGGGAAATAAGGGACTAGGGTGTTTGGAATTATAGGTGATTTTGAACTTCGGTACTCGTAACCTTGAGAATACGACATCTTGGAAGCTTGGAAACTCGTACCCTTGAGAATTTCAAACCTTAAGAACTTACGACCTTAGAAACTTGAAAACGAAAGTTCTCAAACCTGTAAACCTGTGAACTTGAAAATTTGAAAATATAACCTTAAAATCTTGTGAACTTGTGAACTTAAAAATTTGAAAACAACCTTAAAATCTTGTGAACCCGAAAATTTGGAAACATAATCTTAAAAGCTTGTGAACTCGTGAACTCGAGAGTTTGCGAACATAACCTCAAAGCTTGAAAACCTAAACCTAAGCTTACAAAATATTTATGAGATTGTGCTAAATGTGTAAGAAAAAGCTTGCTAACTCCGAGTATGAATATACCAATTAGTTCAATAACCAGCAACTGAAATCGATATAACGATCCCTGAAGGGACCTAAAGTGGATTGAAACGACAAACCACAAACAGTATTTGCGACTAAATCCCGAGTCCGGTAATATCGTAGTTTTCGACAAGTTTAAACTAGCAGGAGTTTGCCACAGGATACAGCGACCGCTATAATTTAATTAAAACCTACCGAGTGTGTACCGGTAATACCTGCTAAATAATTGTCATCATTTAGTAATTACACTCGCAAGGATAACAATTTTACTTGTAATCTCGTACGCGTTTTTAATCTACTCGGGATGTATCTCTCGCGGCGACCGATTCAATTAGAAAAATGAACGAGTCTCATACGCACGTGTTTTTTGATTAATTTCTCTGATCGAAACGGTGGTTAATAAAATTGATTTCAATGAAGTATATCGGTGAATTAATTTCACGAACGTTGGATTTTTGCGAATTTTGCAGTATTTGAAATGTTTTTTTAACATATTCGATTGCGTAGTATTAGCGGATATTGAAGTTCCACGAAAAACGCTGATGGATTGTGGCAGATTTATTTGAACCGTTCGTAAAATTCTGTACATATGAATTTATTAAAATTTCGAAAGACAAACATATAAATGGGTGCGATTATTTTGAAAGATAAAAAAATAGGGAAATTTTGTGAAGTCTCAGATTTGCGAAATTATGGCTCAAGTTTTTGAAGTTGTGAAGTTTCAGTCTCGAAGTTTTATTCTTCTGAAGTTCTGAAGGTCTGAGTCCTCCAGAAAGGAAACTTTTAGATTAGTTTCAAAATTACAAGGTTTTAATACTGTAAAGTTTTAGAACCCTGAAGTTGAAAGATTAAAAAAGTCAAAAATTTTCAAAATTATATATTGTGGAAATTCTAATGTCACAAAGTTTGAAAACTACAAGATATCAAAGTCTTGAAACCTTAAATTCAAAGTCGTAAAAATAAAAAATTCCAAAACTCCTGAACCCCAAAATCTCAAGTTTCAAACATTCCAAAGCCTCAGGCCCCAAAATTAAAAAATTAGAACATCCCAAATTTTCGAAGCTTCAAAGTCCCAAAATAAAGCTGTAAAACTCCAAAGATACAGAATAGCTCAACAATTTCTATATCCCGAATTTAAAAATTAAAAAACCCCAAAACCGCAAAGTCCTAAAGTTCAATATTTCCCAAAGACCAGCTTCAAAAAAATAAAATTAAGTCTCGAGTATTCCGAACAAAATATACCTAAAGGGTCGAAAATCTTGAAATTTTCCGAACAGCTTGAAAGTAGACTTTAACCCGTCGATTCCAATAAAGACATTTAACCATGCAATTCTGTTCCGTCATTGGTCCCTTCGTCCCCCATCGTCAGCCATTACGACGAGAGAGAATAAATAACCATGGTCCTTTTTATTCAAATGCTGATATTTCCATTTAACTGCTGGACACGGTACAATGGTCGCAACAATAAAACGCGTGCAGCGTGTGTATTCATTGAAGAGGCGTGCCGGCACGGCCGGTGGTAGAAACAGAAGAGTAATCTTGCGTTGACTTTCGACGAACAACAGGGTGAAACCACCCTTTACCCGGCCTCTCGCCATCCAAAGGCCATTACTCACCGACCGTGTCCCGCTGTCAGGTGCAATTTGTTCGGCTCGCAGAAGCGAGAAGAAACGACAAACCTTGCTTTGCTTCGTGACAGATGAGACCAGAGAATCGTTAAATAAAAAAGGAGTGATAAAAAATCAAAGAAATTCAATGCTCGATGTCGAGGAGATTCTTGCGGCTTTCGAATGTAACATTTCGCGTTGTCATCGTAATTTCGAACGGTTCTGCTTTGTAATCGGCATTTGTTCCTTTCGGTTGTGTGTTTGTGACCGAGTGAAATTGACTGCCATGGTGCTTTTATTTGGATTGGAGTAATTTCGATTTTGGCAGAGTACGAATAGTTAGAGAGCTTATAAAGACTTTTTTTTAACTTTTGGGGTTGTGATTCATTTATGAAGATGATGATTTTGATGCATAGTTGCATAAATTCATTGCATAATTAAAATTTTGATACTAACAAAATTGATAGCACTAAGGATTCAAAGTTGCAATATAATAAAGTGCCAAAGATCAAAAAGTTTCAAAATTGCAAAGTCTCAGAATTTACAAATTCTAAGTTCTCAAAGTTTTGATATACCAAAATCCTAACGTTCTAATATTCTACAGTTCAAACATTTTGAAATATTGCAACGTTACATCCCCAAAATCTCAAAATTTCAGTACTACAAAGAGTCCTAAAGTTCTAAAGTGCCAAAAATTTCAAAACTATAAAACTTCAAAGCCCATAACTCTCAAAATTCCAATACTGCAAAAAATCCCAAAATTCACATCCCCGAAATTTAAAAATTCCAAAACTTCAACGACCCATAATCTCAGTCCCGATACTGCAAAAAGTTCTAAAATTCCAAAGTGCCAAAATTTAAAAATCTCAAAATTCCACAGTGTTAAATTTCCAAAGTTGCAAGGCTTTTGTATAAATCAAACTGCCTGTAGAATAAAGGAACAATAGAGGCATGAAGAAATTATTTCCACGAATAAACATGACAGGAAGGAAGATGTTAATCCAGGTAAAAAGAAGAAAACACCGTACCTCGCTGAAGGGATGTAAAAAAGAGTAGGTTCTCTTGATCGACAACGAGGAAATTACGCTTTAAAGGTGTAAGAAAATGGGAATAGAAGGGACGAGGGTTATATGCCAATGTAGCGTGAAGAAAAAGGGCAAGATGGAAATTATCTTTCACCCTTTCAGGTTAGTCGACTCGTTAAGTCTTGTCTTGTGTAATGTGGCTGCTCTGATAAATATTGGTAAACTTGCTTCAAACTGCAATAAACGCGATGATGTATTAAATGACAAAAAGAGGGGATCAATTACGGGAAATTTATAGGCAAATTATGGGCATAAATTGCAGAAAATATGTAGGCAAATTATGGGCATAAATTGCAACAAGTGTGTAAATAAATTATAGGAAATGCGTAGATGAGTTATAGGGATAAATTATAGAGTATGGATAAATTGAACAAATAAATTATAGAAAACAGTTAGATAAATTATCAAAATAAATTGCGGAAAATTTATGGATAAATTGTAGAAATAAATTGTAGAAAATGTATAGACAAGCAAACAAATAAATTATAGAAAATTTATAGATAAATTACAAAAATAAATTACAGAAATAAATTGTAGAAAATATTCAAACAAATTAAATTAAAGAAATTTATAAATAAATTGAACAAATAAATTATAGAAAATTTATAAATAAATTGAACAAATAAATCGTAGAAAATTTGTAGATAAATTACAAAAATAAATTAATATAAATTATAGAAATAAATGACAGAAACTGAATAGATAAGTGATAGAAAATGCATGAATAAATTACAGCTTAATGTTTCAATGAAAAATTAGCACATTTGTATAAAGAGCATTGGTAAACCTTTCACGATCTCTTTATTGTTACTCTATCCCATGAATGTAAAATTGAAAATCTTCGACGTAAAAAGAAATACTTGAGGGATTGACCTACTCCGGATTCGAGGAATAAAGGGACGAAGGTTTCAACCCTCCTATAGGGAAGGTAGGATAAACTGTAAGAAAATAATCCTTCCCAGATTTTAAATGAAATGCCTTCCTCCTGTAGACCCTTCGTAAATCCGTCTGCCAACAGGTTCATCGGTGCAAGTGGATACCCATTCAACTCGGAATGCTTTTCAACTCTGACGTTCACTTTTCTGCTTTTTACTTCGATATTATTCGACCGTTCTCCGGCAAAGATATCTTTTAATAATATAGTTCTACAAGAAGATTCATAGACAGTGAAACAAATGTAGATTTGATAGTCAACAATTCGATGTAAATAGAGTATGATAACATCCACTTAACGTGTACTTAAAACATGAATATTTTAAGTTCGAATGTTGGTGGATGTAAAAGACAAAATTTTAGCAGCTTCGAAATTTTAAAGCTTCAATGTGTCAAAGCTTGAAAGTATTAAAATTTCAAAAGTTTGAAGTCCTTCGTTGTAAAAATTTCAAAATGACAAGGTGTCAAAGTGCAAAAATGTTAGCGAAGCTATTATAGCGTTCAGTGAATAAAGAAGAGAAAGAACTACACGAAAACAAGAAATGCAAAATTAATAATAATAGAAATCGCGTAATACGGTAACTCGTTAAAACTTGCGATATAATAAAATCGACATTAAATTGAACTATGTCAACGATCCTCTTTTCCCATACATGTATTACGAATACAATCCTAACAAAAAATTCCAAAGTTTCATGTATCAAAGTACAAAAATTTCAGTCTCTAGGTTGCAAGGTACAACAATTTTTAAGTACTAGGATCCCTAAGTTTTATTAAAAAATAAAAAGATCTTGGTCTCAAATTCTAAAAGTTCCAAAGTTCCAAACATCCAAAGTGCATTTCAAAGTTTCAAACACCCAAAGTATAAAAATTTCAAGGTATCAGGGTACCAAAGTATAAAAAATCCAAAATCAAAAAATACCAAATTTCCAAATTTTCAAAGTGCAAAAATTCCAAAGTCCCAAGCACCACAAGTACCAGAATTCCAAAATCTCAAGGTCCCAAAATGCAAAAATTCCCAAAATTCTAAATCTGAAAAATTTCAAATTTCCAAGTTCCCAAAGTGAAAAAATTCCAAAGTACCAAGCACCCAAAGTCCCAAGGTCCCAAAATGTAAAAATTCCAGAATAAAAAATCTCAAAATTCTAAATCTAAAAAATTCCAAAGTCCCAAATATCCAAAGCACAAAAATTTCAAAGTGCCAGGATCTCAAAATGCAACACTTCCAAAATTAAAAAATCCCAAATTCTAAAAGTACCAAAGTTTCAACTTCCCAAATTTAAAAAATTCCAAAGTCCCAAAGATCCAAAATACAAAAAACCAAAAACTCCTACAGTCCCAAAAACAAAAAATCACACCCAGCACACCCCAAACGCAAAAAATCTCGAAAACGATAAAATTGAAATCAGAAGGTCGGATCATGCAATATGACAAGCGGCATCCCGGCTCGCGTTAAACAATTCAAGGATATCGACAGAAAGCTTAGGAAGATTTAATCGCGTGATGAAAGCGCCGAGCATCAGAGAAAGGTATCCATTGAACGGGAAGAAAGGAAGAATGAGAAGGCGTTTAAAACTTTACGGACAAGTCTGGTGACTTTACGCGATGCTAAACAAAAGTGTCGTCTGCGAGGACAAAGATCGTAGAACCTACCCCCATTCTATTTCCCGGATACAAAAGGACGGAACGAAGGTAATGAAAGAGAGAGACAAAGAGAGAGCAAGATGTATAGAGAGAAAGAGAAACGTCAGGGAAGAAGGATCGCAAGGTGTCAGAGATTCCTCGATACCCTGGAGATTGTTTCTTTCTCTTCTCAACCAGTTTCTTTTTTCCGTTCGCTGTTTCTCAGGAAGGTCGACAGCCAATAAGGAACCCCGACACCTCATCGAGCAGCCCCTTTCTTCGGGGAAGCTGAAGAAAGAGAACGAAACACGAGTCGTCTCTTTGTTTGCCAAGAGAAAACGAAAGGTTCGCTCGGGTGATAGCCGCTTAATTACTTGGGGAATTCCTTTTGAACATTTAGGAAACGGAAGTTTCCTGATTGCCAGAGGTGTTTGCGCAACGGGATTCGAGATTAATTCTGTTTCGTTAATTAATTTTCAAATCTAAACTTTCGAACGATTTTATTATTGTCCGAAGTGGGGGTACATGAACATGTAGAATTATTAGTGACTAGGGAATTAGGGACGTAGAGGGGTAGGAAACTGGCGATGATACGGATAGAGGTATCTAGGGATCTTGTGATATATGAACATAATCGTTGTTAATTATTGGGACTATAATATTTGATTTAAAGGATTTCTAGAATATTAAAATAGTAGTTTAGTATTATTTAAATGTGAATATTTGAGTATTAAAAAATTTGAAATTTGAAGACTTGAGTATGCAGAGGGTTGAAATTCAAATATCCAATTATTCAAAAATAAAATATTTGCACATCCAAAGTTTAAAATTCAAAAATTGCTCTTAGAAGAATCTTTGTGATTTAAATATCAAAGTATCCGATCAGAGGCGGAAAATCTGAAATTCGAATATGGGAGCCAGGTTCACGAAATACCCTAGATTCTCGTGAAGGGTTAACGAGCGCTATCTAAACGATAGGTTTCGGAGCTTTTTAGCCGACATCCTGTATAAATTGATCTTTATCGAGGGCAAAAGGAAGGAAACGGAATACAAGCAAAGGGTCAACGAAAATCGTCGCAAGGTTCGTACGGTGTTACCATAAATGGCATGGCGCGGGCCAACGAGCACGTTTCTCAAACCATTAGGTGAAAGGACCCCTCCTCTTTGTGTCTCTTTTTCGCTCTCCTCATCGGCCACGTTCCTCTTTCCTCATTAACTTGATTGCCCGATACCTCTCGTGGTATAACAAACCTCGCGTGGTGCTTCCTGCTTCGTACGCGTCCTCCATTCTATGTTACATGAAAAATGGCCCAATTAATTTCCACCTCCTTCGCCTTCTCTCGCAAACGGCACGATTATTGCCGCAGCCGTTAATTGCTACCGCGACCTCCACTCGATCCGACTGTCACTGTTAATTTTAATTGAACTTTTCTGAGGTGTTCGCGGGCTTCTTTCTTACAATAAAACATTATTGGAATTTTCATTTTATAAACAAGTAATTCTCATACCCATAATATACATACATACATACGTATGTACATACATATAGGTACATTACTTATGTTATTTTCACACTGATTTTATAATCACGGTTCTTAGTATTTATATTACATTTTCTTCGTATAATACATAGCTTTTGTTATATTAATAACTGTTATAATATGTATTATACTAATAACAGTAATATTAATAACTGCTTTAATACACTTTAACCAATTACAATTTTAGTAAATAACTTTGTTGAGCAAGATTTTTATTGGAACAAAAAATTAACTTGTCTTATACATGGAACGTAAAGAATTTTAATTCTTGAGAATTAATTGTTATTGATTATTAACGTTGCTGTTGATGGTATTGGTGATTGTAAGTTTAAAGAAAAACACCTTGATTAGTTTTTATTTCACAAGGTCTATACATGGAAGGTGTAAATCATCTTTAAAACATGCTATTCGTACTTACCCTGCGTCATCGGTGTGTAGATTCAAGCCGATTCCTGACACACATGTCCACTTTAAAATTTTTCTAATTCTCCCTTGCTAATAGCACACGGTATATCCTGAAACATACAATATACAAATTGATCAAATATATTTTAGAACAGGAATTAATAAATTCTTATTAAAATATGGATCGACGAAATTAATATATCGCTTTTAATTTATACTTGTCACTCTTCTTAATTTTCGTGTTGAACTGCCTATTTTTCTTAGTTATTTAATCAAGAAAATTAGAATTTAATATTATAGGAGATTTCGTTGTAACGATTTATATCGTGTAAGTTAGGTGTTTATGTAATTTATGTTATGCAAGATAGATGCAATTAATTTATGTTATGCAAGTTAGGTTCAATCAATTTAATTCACATCATGTAAGTTAGATGCAATTAATTTAATTTATATTATATAAATTAGATGCTGTTCATTTAATTTACATTATGTAAGTCAGATACAATTAATGTAATTTATGTTATGCAAGTTACATGCAAAAAATTTAATTTATATCATATAAGTTAAAAGTAATTAATCCATGTAATGTATTCATAATATGTAAAGAAATTAGTATAATAAAATTTCTCGACTTCTAAAGATATTTTTCTTCATCGACTTTTCTTTCTTCAAAGGTTCGCGTGAAAAGAGCGAAAAAGGTTTATTCCTTCTGAACCGTTCTTTTCTTTTTTTTTTTCTTCAGGTCTCGAGGTACGAGTTCATTCTCGTTCTCCCCTTATATTCCCCAACCTGTCCACTATTTTTCGCCGAATGTCGAGAGGATGGTCTGGCAATTGCGAGCCGCCAGGTCCATTCGACAAACGTACTCGAAGCACGCAGCCACCATGGACGAAATAAGAACGTATTCCCCGAGCGATTGAACCGCTCTCGATGTAATAGAATTTTTCTATCCCGTCGAATCCCCGTGAAATATCTGTCCGTTCATCGAACGTTATCCGCGATATATTTTCACGTCAAATATTCTTTGACGAAATTTACATCTATCAGTTCTGACGTCCGCTTAAATGAACTTGCGAATTTTTCAGTACGAACTCGAATACAAAATCCTGTTCTTAAGGGTGCGTTTTTTTCTGAATTTTACGTATTTTAATTTTTAGATTTTTAGGTTTTTAGATTTTTAGATTTTTAGATTTTTAGATTTTTAGATTTTTAGATTCATAGATTCTTAGATCTTCGGATTTTTGGATTTTTAGATTTGTAGATTTGTAGATTTGTAGATTTTTAGATCTTTAGATTCTTGGATTTTTTAATTTTTGGAAAACTTGAGAATTTGTAAATTTCCACATCTCCTTAATCACCTCACCTTGCCCAATGCCCACAATCTTTCCAGAGGGTACTAAATCTGCCCGTCACTGATCTAAACATCCCCTAACAGCACCATATTACAAGAAATTTAAAGTCGAATCAAAGAAAGTGAATTTAGAACTAGTTTCACGAAGATGTGCATCGCATTCCTCTTCGAATTAACGTTCAGCGATCTTTTACCCGGTTCGCCAACGAGCGATAAGCCAGCCTTAACGCGAGTCGTCGACCGATTTCGGGACTCGCTGCGATTTCCGCTTCGGAATAGCGTAAACAACCGCACGCGTGTAAACGCGATCAGATTTACGAGCGGGGGCATTTACCGCGATAAGCCACGACGAGCCGTTAATGCGAACCGTCTGCGATTGCACCGGGATTCGAGCGTTTAAAGCACGCCACACGTTTCTTCGAACTTTTCTTCGCTCGCGAAATTGCTGGCGAACGATGACCGTGGACGTCGCTTCCGGTGGAAACTTGTTACGATTTTCGAAACTTTTCAACGTTCGGTTATCGCGAAACTTGTCGACAAAATTGAATTTATGATGACCCGAAGAGAACTTTCAGCTATTTTAACGACGACACGGTCGACAATTTTTTAAAGAATAATGATTTTTAATATTTATTTGATAGGAAAATTTTGTGTTCAAATGTTTAATTAATTTTGTGTTATGTATTGTGTACCTTATTGGATTTATATCATTTTTAGTATGTATAGAATTATTATGCATGGAACTACTACGGGTGGAATTACTGCGCGTGGAGTTACTACGCGTGGAATTACTACGCGTGAAATTGCCACGCGTGGAATTACTACGTGTGAGATTACTACGCGTGAGATTACCACGCGTGGAGTTACTACGCGTGAGATTACTACGCATGGAATTACTACGCGTGGAATTACTACGCGATGAGTTAGCATGCGTGGGACTACTACGCGTAGAATTACCACGCATGGAATGTCTACGCATGGAATTACTACGTGTGGAATTACTACGCGTGGAGTTACTACACGTGGTATTACCACGCGTGGAATTACTACGCGTGGAATTACCTATACATAGAATTACCACGCGTAATATTATCATGCGTACAACCACTACATGTAAGATCACCACGCACGAATCCCTCACATGTAGAATTATTACGCTTCAGATCACAATACTTATTTGACAGAAAAATGTTATGTTCAAATGTTTAATTAATTTTCTGTTATGGACTATGTACTTAATAATATTTACATCATATTTAATTATATTTATGAATATTTGTATCATTGAAGGTATATGTTAAACTTTTCCTACAATTATTCATGCAATTTTATATGTTTATTAATACAGTCTTTTTTACAGAAATTATGTAAGATCCAGGATTTCCTTGGAATTTTAATTGGAATTTAAATGCAGATACTTGTGTCTTTAACGTTAATTTCTTTGCACCGATGCAATTTTAATTTTTCTTAATACAGTTTTTTATAGAAAAAGTTCTATAAGATCACTGCCACGGAATTTTAATTGGAATTCCACGTTAATTAGACGAAACTTTTATTGCTCATCGGAATTTTATCGATCTCAACGGTCATATTAAAACGATATTCTGAATTTATTGTACAATATTATATTACGATATTTGATCCCCGATATTCACGCGAAAAATGGCGGAGCGCGAATTTTCATCTCTTCAGAAGTTGGAATCGAATATCACGGAGACGCAGCTTACACAGAAGCTCGGGAAGGGAAGTGGTAGAAAATAGTAGACGAAGGAGAAGATAAAAGAGTCTGAAATGTTTTTTCTCTCCCTAGCGACGTTCTAAAGCTCACGAAGCCGCCTCTTGTCCGTCAGTCGTCAACAATATCCGTGTTTTTCGATCAAAGCTTTTCTCCATCCACGAATCTCGTTCGATTGAAAGAACGCCCCTTGGGACTATTTACCGACGCCTTTTTCCAAACACCCTTTATTTTCTTTATTGCTTTCACTCGCTAAATGGATCCTCTTCTTTCAGCCATTTAACTTCCAACAACCTTACAATTTTATGCACGTTTCTTGTCCGCGAATTTCCCCCGTTTCGACGATCCGATTTTCCTTACGTTTTCGCATATTTTTTCACCGTATCGCCAATAAGTTGATCGATCGAACCTCGTGCAGATGTTTTCTATTTTAAAGTCGCTAAGTCGTGTTTCATTAGCCAGCCAACTGCGGTAATTTGCTTCCAGCATTCTCTTCGAGAACCACTTTTTGTCGCGACGATCTCTTTCTCCCCCTTCAAAAACGAGCAAAAAAGAATTCCACGAGTTTCGAAACAAAGGGAATTATAACTCGCAAATTTTTAGCTCCGTTTCTCCGTTCCTTCTCGTTTTTTCGCCTGGGCGGTGAATTTACGCGGAGCCGTTACGTTTTAATTCGTCCTTTCGTATCGGGCTCCGCGGAGATCTCCATTTTTTATCGATTTTACCATTAATGGACTTTTTTTGCACGCCGCGTGGATAATTAAATATTGATACGTGAGTTGGGTAGTAATAATATTAATATCGGTAATGAATTAGGGATCATGTTCAATATTTTGCATCCGTTATATCTTAAATAACAAGTTTTACAAATGGGTGAAATGATACGTGACGGTGCAGTGGATAATTATACGTGTGGACATGTAATGTATGGTAAGTCTGTGCTTGAAAATTCTACCGGTACAATTCTACACCTGGGTATCTAATAGATGGCAATTTTATGCGACGAGAATGGGGGGTCTGATACATGGTTATTGTATGCGTGGAAATTCTACAGGTGGTAATTCTACGTGTGGCGTAATTCTATGAATAATAATTTTGTAGGTGGAAATTGTGATAATCTTGCATGTGGTTATTCTATGGGTGGTAATTTTACATGTGACGATACTAAGCGTGGTTATTCTACGTATTGAGTAGTTCTACACATGGTAATTCTACGCATGGTGATTCTACACATGGTAATTCTACGCGTGGTAATTCTACACGTGGTAATTCTATACGTGGAGTAATCCTACGTGTGGTACTCGTATGGGTAGAAATTCTACGCGTGCAGTAATCCTACGCGTGGTACTCCTATAGCTAGAAATTCTACGCGTGGTGATTCTACACGTGGAGTTATTCTACGCGTGGCAATTCTACACATGGTAATCCTATGTGTGGAAATTCCACGCGTGGAGTAATCCTACGCGTGGTGCTCCTATTGGTAGAAATTCTACGCGTGTAAATCTCACGGGTAGTAATCCTGTGCGTTGAAATCTTGCAGGTGGTAATTCCACGCATGGAAATCTTGTGGATCGTAAATTCCACATATGGAATTCTTGTGGGTCGTAAATTCCACACATGGAAATCTTGGGGGTAGTAATTCTATGCGTAGTAATTTTACGCGCAATAATTCTACACATGTAGTAATTCCACGCATGGTAATCCTACATGTGGAAATCCAACGGATAGAAATTATACGTCTGTAAAGCCTACGGTTGAAAATTATACATGCTGTAGTCGTATACGTGGTATTTCGCGTTCAGTAATTGCACTCGCGAAACAATTCTACATCTGGCAAACGTCCAATGAATCTACAGTATTAATTCTACTCTTCCTCTTCTGATTGCCTGAAGGTTTACCTAAAGCTACTAATTTAAATGATCTTTAACCCTAACCTTAAAAGAGAAAGTCCATTGCAATTAAGCATTCGCTTCGCCATAATACACTGTATGTAATTGACTTAAAAGAGTTCATTGTATGTGAATCATTTTTATTTTCTGTTGCGAATGTGACGTGAATCCATTGCTAATTGTGACAGCGGCACAAAGGGTAAATCAATTTGGAAAATTCGTGCTACGTGGTCGGGATCAAAACAACGTGATAGATATCCGAGCAACGGATGGTAGATAACTGTATTACACAGGATTTCAAGGTATCAGCCCGCCGGGCAGGGAAATTTGAGCAGTCCATAGGGTACAATCTACTTACAAAGCTAATATCCAGTGCCGTTGGCCCAACATCGACAACAAGGGGAGATTCTATTAAGGAACGACCATCTTATCAGCTGCTATTCCCTCGGGATAGCTTGCAAAATCTCCACTTGGGCACGCAATGTTCCGATATTTGATGAAATTCATCGGCAAATTGATTATTTACGTCGTTACTTCAGCAGGTAGATGCATCAACTTTCTTGCATCTTGAAATTATGGGAAAAATATGATACCTGAAGAAAGGTTTCAATTTCCTTCCCACTCGTGTAAATTATCTTCAAATGTAATTTTGTACGAAGGAATTAATTATATTTGACACTTTTTTGTTAAGGTTATTCGATTCAGTATGATACGACGAAATTAAATACATCAATAATCCTCCATTTTGTAGACTACTGATGGTTACTTTTTAATAAAAATGAAAATTCAGAGGAAAGATTTTCCCGGAACAGCTAATGAGCGACTGAGAGGTTAATAAACCGTGGCATAATTATATGCAATTACATCCCGATTTAATTAGTACTGAAACGTTCATTACATTCCGCACTGGAAATTGTTAAATTAATACCCTTTCAAAGAGCGTACAATTGCATCGACAAAACTCAGAAAAGTTTCCTTTTATTTTAAACAAGAAAATTCTACAACTATTGGGTTACAATATTTGAAACCACAATGCTGTAATATTATAATAATACTTTAATATGCTGATACCATATACGTATCATAATAAATGATATCATTGAAGGTAGTCAAAATCCTGAAACATCAATCATCGTACAAAGATCTTTTAAATTATCATAACACAAGAGATACGTGTCTTGACACACAGATATCGTGTGAAGTTTATTCACCCGCATCGCACTCGACGAGCAATCATTTCCATTATGTTCAATAATATTTCTGTGTCCGAGAAGGGTGGAACGATCTCACGGCCAGGAAGAAACGACCCTGCCCGCAATCGTCATTGAAACGATTTCCATCGGTGCATTCATCAATCGTCGTCGTCGTCGTCGCCGTTGAAGGCGGACGTGTGCTCGACTAGAATCGCAACAGGAAATCTAATCCATTCGTCCCACTTCGCAAATAGTTCGTGGCCTTTGCTCTTATTTAATAAACGGGTCGTGAACGTCGGTGCCCGGCGGGGACTTGCCTGGCCAAGTGACTGCGATTAGGCCAATTGAAGCGCCGTTAACCGTCTCGCTCGTGAAATCGTCATGCAATCTCTTATAATTGGACATTTTCTGATTCAACTTACCGAGGAAAATCTGTGTAACTACGGGACTTGTCAAGAAAATCTTTGCGGGACGAAATTGTAACTTGTCACGCGTTATATTCTCTTTAGGGTTATTAGATGTCATATTATTGCATGTTAGATTACGGCTTGTTAGATTATCACGCGATAGAATGACATGGGTTGGGTCAATACGTGGAAGATTGTTACACGTGGAATTACTACGCGTCGAATTACTATGTGAGAGATTAACACTCGTGGAATTAGCACGCGTGGAATTACTACGCGTGAGATTACAGCGCATGGAACTACTAGGAGTGGAATTACTACGCGTGGAGTCACTGCGCATGAAATTACTACGCGTGGAATTACTACGCGTGGAGTTGCTACGGGTGGAATTACTACGCATGGAATTACTACGCGTGGAGTTACTACTCTTGGAATTACTACGCGTGGAATTACTACGCGTGGAATTACCTATACGTAGAATTACCATGCGTGGAATTACCTATACGTAGAATTACCATGCGTGGAATTACCTATACGTAGAATTACCATGTGTGGAATTACCTATACGTAGGATTACCATGTGTGGAATTACCTATACGTAGAATTACCATGCGTGGAATTACCTATACGTAGAAATACCACACGTAAGATCACCACGCATAAAATCACCACACGTAGAATTACTACGCTTCAGATCACCATACATAGAATCACTACGAGCAGCAATACAACGCATGCAATTACCACACGTGGGACAACCACCCATAGAATTACGACATTCAGAAGTACCCCAAGCTGAATATCACCACAGAACGTGGATCACAAACGACTCAATTAATCTACCATAAGCAAATGGTCACAAACGAAAATACGAAGAACAAATAATGAAACGAGCAGAGAATTAATCGAGCGTGTTTAAAATAATTATGATGGAGTGCACTCAGAGTTAGAAGTTAGATCAATTTGACTACGTCAGTGGAAGAGTATTAACACGGTAGAAATTCGAAGTGGTAGGGAGAAGAGTAGAAAATCAGACGGATGTGAAAGGAGAGACGCGTTTAAATTAACGTCATTGCTGGAACACGTTCCAGGTTGAAATGTATGGAACAGAAAACGGAGGAGGTAGTTTAATTTCCTTTTCTTCAGCCGGTAACTGCGAAGATACGGCACCGTTAACCGTGTTTCGTTCACCCTCGGTTGACACACTTAGACGATTCGCAAAACGTTCTATTTTATTAGCAAACCCCTCGAAGAATATGAACATGCTAAACTGTTCCGAAGAATTTTCCGATGGATCGTGCGACCTGTCCTCTTGGAATCGAGATAAATCGTTGAATTACTAATTGGTAGTTCGGTCGGAAAACGTGGCAGTTGGTTTGATTAATTAATATCACGCGAATAAATTTATTGTCCCATACTGCCGACTACAAAATTTGAATGAATAAATATTCATGTTGCCCGAAGGGGCATATCATATACCGTACAAATAAACGGCTAATTAATGCTCGCTTCAAGTCGTTTATTTTCACCGGTTAGATCGATAATAATATCCTGAATTTAATATGTTACGATGAATGTTCCGAACAGGAAACGCGTTCTCGGTTAGTTAAATGTTATTTTGCCGAACGAAAATATGTAACTAACCGCAGATATTCGATACTCCCTCATGTAAATTTTTCAATAACTTTAATACTACACATTTTTGATTTATTTTTACGTGCAGCTTCTATGGTACATTTTGCAAATAGGATACGTAACAAAATTCATAATTGAATTATTCCAAAAAGTTCACAATTTTACTTTTAGGTAAAAGGTATAAGAGGTTACGTTGCTTGCTAGGTTAACCCTCACTGTTTACTTTCTTTCTCTAGGGTTTTTATATTTCTAGATTCTCTTTCTCTGGGGTCTCCTTAGGTGTCCTCCTAAGTTCTGAACTTTTCAGATTTTAGACATTCCCTAGATTCTAGATTCTAAGTTGTTCTAGGTGTTGGGCTCTTCTCAGGTTCTGAACTCTCCCAAATATAGGCTCTCCTTAGATTCTAGATTCTCCCTAGATTGTTTCAAGGTGTTGGAGGCATAGGTTCTTTCAAGGTTCTTGTTTCTCCCTAAATTCAGAACTCTCCGAACTATAGAATCTCCCTAGATCCTAAATTCTCTTAATATTGTTTCAAGGTGTTGGGGTCTCTCCCTAGATTTCTCCAAAATTTTTGAATTTTCCTAAGTTCCAAACTCTCCAAACTTTAGACTCTCCCCAAGTTCTAAATTCTTCCTAACTTTTGAATTTTCTCCAGACTGATTTCTCCTAAAATTTTACAGATTATAAAGAAAACCCATGACAGACAATAGTCCCATAAAAATGAGACGACTAAAAAATGGTGAAATCACAAGCGACACGATAATTTGTTCTGAGTACCCGAAGGTGAGCTCTCCCGACAAATTTTTCAGCAAGAAAAGATCCCGTATCTTCGGGGTCTGAGGACGAGGTCCTCCGGAGAAGCGGCACCAGCCAATTGGAAGTCGTTTCTACTCGTCCTGGGAGTCACGAGAACGAACGGTGACTAATAATACATCGTGAGTCACGATGTGAACCGTGACATAACCTCGAATATCCTAAGTCCTCTTCTCCGATGTTCCGTCTCTCTTCTTTCGTCGATCTACCGACCCTTTGCTTTTCCCTTTCTCACGTGCACCTACGCGATTTCTTGTCGACTTCGCGGGATACCTTGTAAAATATTAGAGCCTGCGAGCAGCCTCGACAACAAATAATCAGTCGTCGTTCTCTGCTATATTGCCGCGTAGGCGGAAGCACCATTATCTTGACTCTTGCATCGTGGCGGTGTCGGTAAATCGAATTCTGATCGTTTCAATACTTACTTAAAACAAACCAATCCATAGTTCTTTTTCATTTTATGTATTTTATATAAATCTTTAAAATGTAGCACTTTATGTATAATGTTTACTGTCTAATGAGGAATATTTAATTTCTGTCTAATTTTTAGTGTCGAATGATTAATATTTGGAGTCTAATATTTAATGTTTAATTTGTACTGTTTAATGTTCAATGTGTACTGTTCATTGTATAGTGTATAATATATGGTGCATAATGTTTAACATATGATGTATGCATATGGAGTACAATGTATAATGTTTAATATACATATGTGGTGCATAATGTTTAACATATGATGTATACATATGAAGTACAATGTATAATATTTAATATATGATGTATGCATATGAAGTACAATGTATAATGTTTAATACACATATGTGATGCATAATGTTTAATATATGATATATGCATACGAAGTGCAATGTATAATGTTTAATATACATATGTGGTGCATAATGTTTAATATATGATGTATGTATATGAAGTACAATGTATAATGGTTAATACACATATGTGGTGCATAATGTTTAATATATGATGTATGCATATGAAGTACGATGTATAATGGTTAATACACATATGTATACTACTTGATATATGATATACATGAAGTAAAATCCAAAGAATTAGGGAACAAATCCAAATTTCTACATCCCCAAATTTCCTAAATACTTAAACTTGACCACCAAAAATTTCAAAATTTGCTAATCAAAAATCGAATGAGAAATCCACCTCCGCCACTTTTCCATAGAAATCTTGTTCCCATTCCTCCACGACTTTCTGAACCCACAATATCGTTTCTTCTCCATAAATTCCATTCTCCGCCCATTCGCATAGCAAGCGTCCCCAAGATACAAATGATATCAACTGGTAGCATCCCGACGTAATTACAACGAGACATCGTGTCAAGACGCTCTCAGCACGAGACCGTTTTCCCCGTCTTTCGATACGAAGAGAAAACTGGCTTAGTTCTGCCAGTTTCCGTTTATAGACGCTCGTTAGCTTCGTTAGCTCCGTTGCATACGTTAAATCCTAATTAGCCCAATTTAGCTCGAGCCAGGGGGCTCCCGATGGATCATGAATTGCTGTAACAACGTTCCGATGTTGTTCCTACGGTGTTTGTGAACCGTTTTCGAGCGATTGTTTTGCTTCCGGTAGTTTGTTGTGAACCAACAACGTGGTTTAATACGGTACACTGATTTTTGTGGTCGAATCGTTGAAGTGAATCACGATGATGAATAAAAGATAATATCAAGAGATCGATACCTTTGACCAGGTAAAACGGTTGTCCCGGATCAATTTTCTAAACGGTGCTCATCCTTGATACACGGCCACTCAAGAAACTTTCTGCTCTCTAATTAGTGTAACGAGGCAGCATACCAGGCTAAAATGTCGACTAACTACAGCCGACAAGGATCTTTCGCTTGTCCTCGTATCGCTCGGATCGGAATGATACCTGTTACCGCCGTGTATTAAGTGCACCCATGTCGAGGAATTAATTTAATCGACCATTTTTCCTGTTCGCCGCCTGCTCGCTATCGTTTTAACGAAATCATTTACAGCTGCGGTGTGTACACGGTATTTACAGACGAATGTACGCTTCCATTAACCGTGATCACGTTGACAACTATATCTCGAATAACATTGGCAAACAAATCCGTTTATTTGGTAGCTTAATCGTTTTGCACGGTTCTCTGCATCAATTTATCGAACGTTCAGGTACTTTGCTGCAAAATTCGTATCTACCCTTATTTCTTACGTGACTTCTGGTATTTTTATATTTATCTACACTTATTTTTTACTTCAAGATATTTTACTCTTATTTCTTGCATAAAGGCAGTTTGGTACTTTTAAAATTTTTATGGGTACATATATGTATGTTATAGATTGAACTGTATAAATTATTTGTTGTATATTGTACATGACATATTATGTACTATTATTCATATGTAAGAATTAGGGAATATAGCAATTTGGGGATGTGGGAATTTGGGGATGTAGAAATTGGGAATGTGGGAATTGGGGGATGTAGGAATATGGGGATGTAGGAATTTGGGGATGTAGGAATGGGGAAATGTGGGAATTTGGGTTTGTAGAAATTTAGGGATGTGAGAATTTAGGAATGTAGAAATTTGGGGTTGTAGGAATTTGGAGATGTAGGAATATGGGGATGTAGGAATTTGGGGATATAGAAATTGGGAAATGTGGGAATTTGGGTTTGTAGAAATTTGGGGATGTGAGAATTTGGAAATGTAGAAATTTGGGGTTGTAGGAATTTGGAGATGTAGGAATTGGGAAATGTGGGAATTTGGGTTTGTAGAAATTTAGGGATGTGAGAATTTAGGAATGTAGAAATTTGGGGTAGTAGTAATTTGAGGATATGAGAATTTGGTAATATAATAATTTGGGGCATGTGGAAATATTTAGAATGTTATGGATGTAGTAACTTGCAGATGCTAAAATTAGAGAACATGTGAATTTAGGTTCACAAAAACATGTAATCACACAAAGTGATTATAAAAATCTGAGACTATAGGAAATTGAGTTTGCAGAAAGTGAACGTGAAAATTTGGGATTGTGGGAATTTAGCTGTATTTCCGGCCACGATTAATGTCCATTGGACGACAGCCCGATGTAATCGTTGCAACGATGGATCAAGACAAAGAGAAACGAGCACGTGACGGACGCACGTGTCCATACGTAGCCGGATTTGGCTGCGACTACGTCAACGTTACCCATTACCAAGCAACATGGTTGCATCTCTGAACGAGAATACGATCACGCGAGCGTAAAGTGCAGTCGGACGCAAAATCGACATTTTCGCTGACAATAAGGCCAATTTCCCGAGCTTCGTCCGGTCTCGAAACAAAGAGAGAAAAATACAGTCAAAACAATGGTACTTGGACTATTCACTCACTGTTTGCTTCGGAAGTTTTCAAACTTTATTTCATTGCCAATGATACGTATTCTATAAGTCTTTAAAATTATCAAATTTTAATTTCTATATTTTATGGTTTATAATTTAGTCAATTTCAAGGTCCCAAATTTATAGATCTCTAGGTCTTAAATTTCTAAATTTCTAGCTTCTAAATTTTCCTTTTTCATATACTGTAATCTTCAAATTCCCAATTTCTTAAATTTCCAAACTCTAATTCTCAAATTCTAAAATTCTAAAATTCTAAAATTCTCAAATTTTCAATTTTTCAAATTTCCAAGTTCTCAAATCCCCAAATTCTCAAATTTCTTAGTTCTCAAATACCCAAATTCTCAAATCCCCAAATTTTCAAATTTCCAACTTCTCACATCCCCAAATTCTCAAATTTCCAACTTCTCACATCCCCAAATTCTCAAATTTCCAATTTCTCAACTCCCCAAATTCTCAAATCCCCAAATTCTCAAATTTCCAACTTCTCACATCCCCAAATTCTCAAATTCCCAAATTCTCAAATTTCCAATTTCTCAACTCCCCAAATTCTCAAATCCCCAAATTCTCAAATTTCCAACTTCTCAACTCCCCAACTCTCAAACTCCAAATTGCTTACACCCCTTTCCAATCTTTCACCCTTCCCAAATCTAGTAATTCCCAAAACTAAAAATTCCCAAACTTCCAAAAGCCCAAATCCCAAAACCAAAAATTTCCAAAGTTTAATCTTCCCATCCTACCATCCCACATAACAAAGTGCCAATTCGCAGTATTCACTTCACATTCTGCAACACCTCCGCTAACCACAACCCCAAACACACGTGTTTCCAATTAACAAGAACAAAAATCGCCAGTTCCCGTTAACTGGTTATCGATGATAGTACAAGAATCGAGCAATGAATTGTCGCTATCATAAAGCGATATTTCTATCTTCGAGGTGAAAAAAAGCTCTTAAATAATTCGTGTATGTAATTGAAAGGGGCCACATGTGGAGGCCGGGGAATGCAGGGACGTGCGTAGGTGCTTTGAATGAAAGCAAAGGCCACGCTGCTCTCATTCACGCGGAGACAAGGAACGCTATTGTAATTGATTCGCTAGATAGATATGACATCGTCGAACGCTGCAGAATAATTTCGTCTAGGAATTGCATAATGCTTCTTGGAGATTTTAGCAATAAGATAATACGCAGTTCATTTCTACAGTCACATATTACTTCGTTACCATAAATCACGAAACATTAACGCGTTCACTGCTGCAGTAAAAACTGACGTTTGTGGTCAGACATGCTATAATAAAGATTAACAAGGCTACTTAATCTTTCTATCTCATCTATTAATCTGATAGTGTATGTCATTATCTCATTGTCGAGAGATCTTGAAAGGTTCTTTTATTTGCTGTTCCTATAAATAATTCATTAATTGGCGTTCGGCAACGTTCATGTATAACCAACATGGCGGACAATGTATTCTTTTTGAGTAAATGGATTTACTTTTGTACGTTTTCTTTGTAAATTGTTCTCAGTAAATATACATCTCTAGTTGGTGTTCGGCAAAGTTCATGTATAACCAACATGGCGGACAATGTATTAATGTTTTTTTATTAAATAGATTTACTTTTACTTTTGTACTTTTTCTTTGTAAATTGTTCTCAGTAGATATACATCTCTGTATGAGTACCTAATGTTTCTTTTAATTAATTTTTAAGAAAAGCACTTATAAAATTTGTTTGTAAAATATGAAAAATGATATGTGTTCTCACTCTCAAGTATGGATTTTTACCGACAATTTTCATTTGCAAAAATATGTTGTTGAAAAGGAATTGTAAAACGTTTTCAAAGATGTGGTAATTCGTAGTCACGCACGTGCGTGGGCGCGTGCTTGTGCACCTTTTAAGGTGCTCATAGAAACTCGGGCTAACTCATTAAATATATCCGATTCGGAAAACTGGCGTTGCTTTACGCGACCCGAATAATTCACGGAAACATACGACGGATTATGGTGAAAGAACATTTAAACTTGGTAGCAAATCTGGCCTTCTTTGGACAATTTTTTAAAATAATATCCTTCAAACTCTACGATACTTCTTCGGCGGCCATCTTGGGGAGACTGTTGTAATGATTAATAGTACTTTGCTTTTTTATCGTATATAAGAGTGTATTATTTGCCTGGTTCTGTATTTAATTATAAATTTGCTACTTTAGTTTGCGAAAGACTATAATAAATAATTTAAATTAAATGAAATTTTGTAATAAACTGTACAATAAATTTGATAATAAATTCTATAACAGACTGTACAATAAATTTGATAATAAATTCCATAACAGCCTGTACAATAAATTTGATAAAAAATTCTACAATAAATTCTATGACAAATGCCACAATAAATTCTTCACTGAATTTTCCACAATTTACGTTTTCATTATTTTTCAAAATTCACAAACAAACAACGAATAATTCAGTACATCAAAATAACGTAGAATTTTATTACGCAAGCTGTGTATCATTCGACCAAAAGAATATTGTAACAGTTATGAACAGAGCACAATACGTTTTCGAAATGATCTAGCATTTAATTGAAGCACTTAAGCACAATGCACGTTCCTACAATGGAGGAATTAAAACCGGCCGAAAATTACACACTGATTAAAATCGTCGATTTAATCCTCTGTAAAAAACGTATCAGTAGGATAGTTTCGTAACTGCTCTTCAGGAACAATCCCACGGTTCCATGGCCGTTACCTGCAGATTATGGCACCCGTGTCCGAATCTGCCCGAGAGCACGTAATTCTCCGTCCTTTCAAAGAAATCCCAGCAGGTTTTATTTCCCCGGTCTCAGGTACAAATCTCTTTCTGGCCGTACAGTTTCCACCTTAAATTGCACCCCGTGTATTTGGCCGAGAGACTGCAGTTTCTCGCGTAATAATCGCCATAAATAACGCAACACCAGAGGAGTATCTCTCTTTGTCACCTGTGCGGGCTGTGAATTTTAAACGAGCACTTTTACCGCCGTCGTAAATCAACGTTCGGTCGAGAGAGAATTTCGGTGCAAAGCTGGAGAGTTTGATTTTTACCGTCACGCGTTTTCGCGGGGATCGTATCGGCCCGGAAATTACAGGTAGTTGACGGTAATCACAGGTAGACGATCCCCGTGTTGCGAGTCGAGAAAATTGATTCGATGCGCCGTTGAACGGTTTACCTATCGTGAAATCTGGATAAAACTACGGTGGAAAGTTCCGATTTATCTTCGCTTTAAAAAACAAGTCGCTATGTTCCAATCAACGGGGCTAGGAAAATTCGGCAGCGTTTCGGAGATGGAAAAATGGGGAAGGATTTTAGAGGTAGACAATTGGGCTGTTGGGAGTTTGGGAATTGGGAGATTTCGTTGGTTGGATATTGGGGAATTTTGGGAACTGATGGATTTGAGAAGATGAGGGCAGAAAATTGGGGTGTTGGGAATTTGGGAATTGGAAGATTTGGAGGTTAGGAATTTGATCATTTTGGGAACTAGGAATTAGGAATTTTAGGGAATTTAAGAATTAGGAAATTGGAAAATTGGGTATTTGAGAAATTGGGGAATTTAGGAATTGGAAAATTGGAAAATTCGGTATTTGAGAAATTGGGGACTTTTGGAATTAGAAAATTAGGAAATTTGATATATGAGAAATTGGGGAATTTAGGAGATAGAAAATTAGGAAATTTGATATATGAGAAATTGGGGAATTTAGGAATTAGAAAATTAGGAAATTTGATATATGAGAAATTGGGGAATTTAGGAATTAGAAAATTAGGAAATTTGATATATGAGAAATTGGGGAATTTCGGAGTTAGAAAATTTGAAAATTCTATATTTGAGAAATTGAAAAATTTGAAAATTCTATATTTAAGAAATTGGAAAATTTGAAAATTCTATATTTGAGAAGTTGAAAAATTTGAAAATTCTATATTTGAGAAATTAGGATATTTAGAAATTAGAAAAAAAGGAACTTCAACATTTTCCAAATTTCCCTTTAGGCATTAGAAAATTTTTGTCAGTACAATAAACCAGATGTACCGAAAAAAAACAAAGCAGTAAATAATCGAACTCAATAAAGACCAAAAATGACTCTTTATAATAACAAAATAGCAAAATAATTCCATAAATATTTCACAGTCATAAAACAGAGAGCAGTTACAGTAATGGTATCGTTCCCCAGCAAGGTATAAATATCCATTGGAATAGATTAATTACAAAATCGAGCATTTAAAACTGGAATACGATCAATAAAAAGGTTGCTGTTTCGAATAAAATGGTCGGTATGGTCTCGAAGAGTTGCATCAATTTCCCGGGGCAATTCGAACTGCATTAACCGATTAAATCGGTATAGTCTGTATTTTTCAGGTCCTGTCTCGAAGCGAAAATTAAAACGAGCAATTTTTCTCGACGATGGCCATCGAAAGGGCATCGATATTAATTTCTTTTTCAAACCGTTCCTCGAGTTTCGTCGTGTAGATCAATTAATTTAATTACGCGAACGTTCGCGCATCATTAAACCGATCGTTTCACGAATATCAGATGAACCGTGTGGAAATATCACGACGGTTCGTTAATTACGCTAATATAAGACTTGTTAGGTACACCGGGAGACATTTCAACCTTAAATCTCGCCGATTCGACGAGCATTGCCTTAAAAAGCTGTTGGTTAGTGGTGCACTCTCCTTTTTCCCTCCATTTACCGAACCACTCTCGCCTTTTCCTTGAATGCAAATTTGCCGCACGAACGAGCGGACCAGTTCCCTTCTGCCTATGCCGCCAATTAAAACGCTCCTTTTCAAGCAAAAGGCAAGCAAAAATTCGGATTCGGCCTGCACCATGAAAACACTGGGCTTCGTTGCTTACCGGGATATAAAAAACCAAAGAGAAACACAGAATGTTGCCTTTATAACGGGACTTAACCGCGTTTACCAAACATGCCGAAACCACCCCACATCTTTTGTGACTATGCTATTTTTTATGAGCATAAATTTGTTTGATGAGAGTTAAGAGGAGGGAACATGGAAGGAATCCTTTTTGAGTGTTATTTATGGTAGTTATGATTTTTTATATTAGTTACATTTTTAAAAATTATATTATTTGCACCCTTCAGAGTTATTTATGTAAATTAAATTTTTGAGAGTTATTTACATTTGGTATATATTTTACAGTTTTTTATATTAGTTACACTTTTAAGAATTATTTATATTAGGTATACTTTTGAGAATTATTTATATTATTTATACTTTTGAGAGTCATTTATATTAGGTATATATTTTACAGTTTTTTATATGAGTTACACTTTGAAGAGTTATTTATATTATAATACACCTTTGAGAGTTATGTAAGTTTTTGAGAGTCATTCATAACAGTTATACTTTTGAGAGTTATATAACTAGAAGAAAGTTTGATAAAATGTGACAGACCGCGGTTTATACATTTATGATACATCGAAAGTCTGTGAAGCAAAGATAAACCATGTAATCCGCAGATTATGGATCGCCTATGTTACATAATTTGTTTATACTTCATAGACCTCGATAAATGTATAAACAGCTGGAGGTTAATGATAGCATTTAAAGTTAGAAATTAGTTTAGTAGAGTATGATAGATCTAAAGCAGTGTTGACCGAGAGATAATTTACTAATTCGCTTAATTATTTCGAGATCTCAAGTTTCTGAATTGAGAGACTTTTAAACTATTTGAATGTTTGATGTTTTTCAACATTTGTATGTTTGAAGATTTTTATATTTCAATATTTATACATATGAACATTATTTACACAATTGAACATTTACACATATGAACATTTATACATACGAACACTTACATATATGAATATTTACACATATGAACATTTTACACGTGTGAACATTTTCACATATGAACATTTATACATTTGAACATATGAACACATATGAACATTTTCACATATGAACATTTATACATTTGAACATATGAACACATATGAACATTTACATATATGAATATTTACACATATGAACATTTTACACATATGAACATTTTACACATATGAACATTTTACCCGTATGAACATTTGCACATATGAACATTTTAACATTACAACACTAAAAAGTGATAAAAATGCTACTTTTCAAGTCAACACCCAAAAATACTGTCGTACAAATTAAATCGTAGAAACGATTGCTTCAGAAACGGCAGCAGTAATTTATTACGATTAAGCAGAAACCATACTAAATGGATTAGAGTGACAAATTTTAATTTAGCAAGCAGCGCGATTAGGTATCGTGGTTGTTTTACGTTTGAAAATGAAGTCAAGGCGATATCGTGTTTGATGGCACGAAGTGAACGAGAAGCAAGGGGTCCGATGTTACGTGTGCATGTATGTTAACGATTTCTACGAGCACACACGAAACGTTCCCATTCTGGCGGTCGAGTGTTTCGTTATCACCGTTATCGCTTACTATGTGCGTACGCGCCTTTACTTACGCGCCATTCGCGTTTACATTCTGCACTTCAACGTGTTCATTTTTATAAAAACACCGTATCAATTTATAGACTAATACAAAATTTTACTTGGACTTATTTGTTTTTTAACAGACTATTTACTTACAAT
The DNA here is from genome assembly GCA_945859555.1 of Megachile ligniseca. Taxonomy (NCBI): domain Eukaryota; kingdom Metazoa; phylum Arthropoda; class Insecta; order Hymenoptera; family Megachilidae; genus Megachile; species Megachile ligniseca. The sequence continues at coordinate 3,990,542 of OX243786.1, forward strand.
TTTAACTGCAATTATTTACTTACAATTTTCATTGCAGTTATTTACTTACAAGCTTAATAGTAATTATTTATTTATAATCTCGACGGTAATTATTTATTGACGATTCTGACAGTAATTATTTATTTACAATCTTAACTGTTTATTTATGATCTTGACTGTAATTATTTACGATCTTTACTTACTCTTCGTTAATATGAATATATCACCTGTTACAATAATAAATTATAATTACACTGTCTATGCATACACGATACATTAAAGTCTGCAAAATAAACTAAATCATGTAATCCATAAACTACCTCGAAAATTACATGATTTATTCATACGTTGTAAATGCATAAGCATCCCAAAGTAAATTATAAAAAATAGGAAATACCTTAATAAATGTAATGCATATGATTAGTTGCCTTTCTCGAAAAGTTTGAAAACCCCAGTAAGTGGTTGTTTCGCAAGGGTTTTACGAGCACGAAAAGGGTAAAAAAAAGGGTAAACCAAGGGTGGTTTCTCAAAGAAAGCATTAAAATTGAGAACGTCTAGGCCTCGAGAAGGTTGAATTCTTGCATCGCGTGCACGCGTTTGCACAGCGAAATTACAGTCGGTTGGCTCTCTGGGAAACTGTTGAAATTTTCCCTTTTCGAATTGCCCTCCGATTTCGCGATTTTCCGGGTTATTAGATCGCTCGTTTAACCGTGCCGTCGACAACCGTGTGCCCGCCATAGGAAGTCAGTCAATCAGTCAGCGAACGATGCATAATTTAACGCTTGCCACGCGAGAAACATCGAGCGGTGATGTAATCTTCGATTGGACGCGGTTTGACGTAGAAAAACCTCCGGTTGTGTATTCATGAAACGATCGTTGGACTTTGCCGCGTCCTTTCTTGCGGTACGTCGACACGGACTGTTATCGGCGAATTTTTCGAAAAACGATCAAATTTACTTTGCGACAAACTGACTGTTCTGCGCAAAAGGCTTGTTTGTCGAACGCAAAAATTCAATATCGTCGATGTAAAACAATTATCGATTATGGATTGTATTGACGTTCGTAGTTCCAGCGGGAGTTCGACTTTATTGCTTTTTAAATTTGAGAATGTGGGGAGTTGGTACACTCGGGAATTTTCACATTTGGGGGAATTTGGAAATTTATGGACTGGGTATTTTGGGAGGTGACAATTTGGGAATTTGGATATTTGAGAAGTTTTTAGTTTGAGGATTTGGGGTTTTGAGAAGTTGGAAATTTGAGAATTTGGGGATTTGGGGATTTGATAAGTTGGAAATTTGAGAATTTGGGCATTTGAAAATTTGGGGATTTGAGAAGTTGGGAATTTGAGAACTTTGGAATGTGAGAATTTGGGGATTTGAGAAGTTGGGAATTTGAGGATTTGGAGATTTGTGAATTTGGAAATTTGGAAATTTGAGAATTTGGGGATTTGAGAAGTTGGAAATTTGAGAACTTAGGAATTTGAGAATTTGGGGTTTTGAGAAGTTGGAAAATTGAGAGTTAGAAAGTTTGAAGAATTAGAAATTTATGAACATTGAACATGTAAGAATTAGCAAATTTCCAAATGTTGAAGTTCGAGTATTCGGAAATTTTTAAACTTCGAAAATTTAGGAATTTAGAAATTCATGATTTGGTCAAAATATTAATAAATTTATATTATTAAGTTAAATTTATTCTTAAATTTGTAAAATTATAAATTGTGAAGTTTACGAATTCGGAAAATTTAGCTTTCAAGAACGTATATATACGTCCTCCACATCAAAAGGAACGACAAAACCAATTTCAATAATATCCGTGCTTTATTGCGATCCAAATAAATCGATACAAAGGGAAATAACTGAATCTAATTACTCGTTTACCAATTCCATTGCTGCCAACAATCGTCAATACATGTTCAGCATGAAAGACATTCGTTTCTGTGCTTCAAGTAATTGGAGAACCATCGAAAGCTGAAAACTCGGTCGGGACATTCCCCATCGCTAACCGCCAATAACGAAGAATACTCTTTATTCTAAATTCAGAAACTCCGATTCGTAACTCTATTCCGTGCAGTATTTTTATTCTTGTAGAAACGCACATTTGGTATTTCGTGACCGCCATATTGAGTCAAGACAGGCAGAAGCTGCTTTATACGAAAATAATACAACGTATTTTATCGTTGAGAGATAGTTGTATTTGCCTTGTCGCTTTGTTTAACTTGGATGAGTATCAGACGAAAATATTAGCATAGTTTTGTACAATTGTAACGGTCGATAAGAACGCGTTTGTGTTATGCGTGTAAAATAAGCAATGAGACACTTTCGAGGATTGTTTGCTGGAAATTTAGTCATCATTGATAGTACGTTGTCGCTGTGAAAATGGATGATGCGATGGGAAATTTTTTGCTGATGGATGAGGTAGTCACACGTTAGATTAGTGCACGCTGGATTAGTACCTGTTGGATTACTGCACGCTGGATTAGTACACGTTAGATTACTGCGCGATGAATTATCACACGTTAGATTACTACGCGCTGGATTACCACACGTTAGATTACTGCGCGCTGAATTAGTGCGCGTTGGATTACCATGCATTGGATTACCACGCGTTAGATTACTACACGTTAGATTACTACACGTTAGATTACTACACTTTACATTACTACGCGTTAGATTACTACATATCCAAGTACCACATATCGTATTGCCACGCGTAGAATTTCAAAACGTGGAAATACCACGCGTAGAATCCCGACACGTGGTACTCCCACGCGTTAAATCACCTACATGCAGAATTTACCTCGCATGGGACTATCACACGTTACATTACCTACGCATCACCACACGCGAGACTACCACATATCAAATTACCTACGCGTGGAATCACCACGTATGGAATTACTGCGTGTTAAATTACACATATGTAGTCACGCGTGGTGTTTCAACGCGTTAAATCACCACGCACAATATTTCGGCGCGTTGGATCACCACGCGTGTAATTTCGACGCATTAGATCACCACATGTGGAATTTCAGCGCGTGGGATTATCACATATGCAGTTAGCTACGCTAATCCCCACACGTTTTAAAGCGTGTACAACAATTTTAAAGCATGTGATTACTACGTGTTGAATTATCTACGTATAAGATGAAGAATTTCAACGTGAAGTAACCACGCGTTATATCGCTACGCGCTATATCACTCTATTACTCAGACGAACATTACCATGCATCAGAAGTCAACTTTGATTCATTCCCCTTTATCTGTTGCTCCTGCTCGAAACGCGGAAATATCCATGCGTGCGAGCACTTCTTTCCGACGAGTTTGCTCGCATACGAAAGCAGGAAGGGAAAAAAAACGGACTGGTTCGCGTAAAAATCCTTCGACGACGAGCACCGGTTGGTACTTTTAGCAACGAGTAAACTACTTCAACCTTGACTGAACCACTCCACGTCGCGATTCACTTAGCTCCGCGTCGCGGAACCACAACTATCCGTCTGGAATTCAAACTAGCCAGGGACCTAGGAAGAATCCTCGGTTAAAGCAACGGTCCGAAGTTTTTCCTTTGAGCAAACGAGAGACCGAGCGTGCCGATGCTTATGCAAAACTCCCGACAAAAGATATTACCGGACAACGGTTTTAACGTTTGTTGTAGACATTCAATTTCCTTTTTGATTATTTCATTCATTTCCGGTATATGAACTGTTAGATATTTATAATATTGACTTTTAGATACATTAATAATATTCGAATTATGATAGCATTCGAATTTGAGAAAGAGTATGTCAGTTTGAAAAAAGCGCGCGAAAGGTTAACCTATTTCAAACTGTGATCTCATAAAATCTTGTGTAGTGAATATCTTCTTGTGGTTATGGTAATATATTCACTAATTACCTTATAGATTGTTACATTCACATTTTTTTCTAAATTTTGTCATTCACATTTTTGCTCAATTTTTCTTACAGTTCTTAGTCATTTATTAATGTCAACGTTATGTGATACACGCGTCATCAGTTATACGATCTTGTTAATATTGTAACATTCCTATTCATAAGAGAAGCTACATATCCTTAAATCCAGTTCTATAGAGAATTATGATTATTATTTAAAAATAATAATCCTGTGATTATCGATAGTATAAAACGCAAGTTAAAATGCAATAATTACAAGATTTTACGCTTATAAATTTTTATCTGTAACTGATCGGGCTACCAACTTTATGTACGTTTTTAATCAACGCAGATCATATCGCGACACATCAAAGCGTATGGTATAATCGACTATCGAATCAGTTCATCTGAAAGCTGACTTTATTCTGTTATCGTTTGATGTGCTACAGATATCCAATTGCCTTTCTCGAATTTCGAATTGCTACCTTGCAATGGCGGATAGGTATTTCGAGTGATGAAGCTATGGCAATAAAAGTCAGAACATAAAAAGTCATAAAAAGTCCATAACAAACTGTGTCTGTTATACAATTTCAATTTAAACTCTAAGCTAAAGTGCTTTGATATTATTGAAGATATGTTACAAATTATATAATACGTTAATTATTTAAAAATTTTACTGTATTATACATTAATTATAAATTATTAAATACTGTATTATGTTATATATTATTTATATATTATTACGTGTATTATATAAATATAACAAGCGTAATAAAATGGGAGTGTACCGGAAGCAAAGTGAATAGCAACATCGCTAATTAAATTCGCAGAGTAACAACGTAACAAAATGGTGGAACACGTGTTTGTCGACGGGCAAACAAAATAAAAAGGATTAACATGAAATTCAGCGGGCACAATGGCCAATATAAAAGGAACATCCCAAGGGACGAGAGGCGGAGAGAGCATCTATGGTGTCGCACGTCGGATTTCTTGTCGTCGAGTGACCCGTTCTCTAAGAGATCCTCTACTGGTCTCCTTTTTTTTTTATTTACTTTTCTTTAGCTCGTTCTTTTCCACGTTGTCGTGTCCTACGCCTCCTTCGTAGGCTTTACACGATGGGAACCGGTATGACCGGAACAGGCGGAATTCTTTCTATGACTGTCAAAACAAGTCCAACGACGGGATTCGACGATTTAACAAACTCGTCTCGTCCGCTCTAATTAATCATACACAGGTTGTACTACATTTCGTCGCGTGTACGGCAGGCAAAAATCCGGCCGGACACGACACGCGATACCGGTGAAATCGGTGAAAATTTCAAACGGCTGTTATGCTTGAAATTCATTAAAACGCTCCTTTATCGCGGATACCGTATTTTCAGAATAATTTATAGGAACCACCGCTCCGCTGCGAGCTATTATCGCGACCAAGATTCTTCACGCTCCATTTCAATTAATTCAAAAATATGAACGGACACGAGAGCGCAGAATATTCCGCGCGACGGAACAGTAAATTAAAACAGTATCTCTGATAAAATAGCGTATAATTGTGCGAAAACACGAGTCTCGCGTTAAAACGCTGACACGTTCAAATCATGCGCGAATGATGCTTTACTTACCGGGAAATCTCGAAGATTGCAGTGACAGATAAAAAAAAAAAAGCGGAGTAGAAAGGATGCGTCGCGATCGTTTCCCGCCTGCTGCGAATCGCAACGCCACGTTGCGTAACGCGGCAACTTGTTCCGCACAACGTGCTCTCGATTGTTGGCGAGGTAACACTCGATTTATCGATCGGACACAAGGCGGACCACTGATTCGCGTGCACAAGGTGTCACGAAACACCGGGGAAAACAATCCATTCGTTAGCGAACTATGACCGCGGACAAGACTTGAAAAAAAACGAGAGCGCGACGACAAACCTTCCGCTACGACGGCTGGAGCGCGACTGACTGACCGAGCCGGCTTACCGCTGCAAGCGCGGCCTCGAGTTTCAAATTACGCGCGGCTTCACGCACCCGCTCCCTCGGAGAAAATGAACCTGTTTGTTATATTGCACCTTTGTGTCTCAATTTCGAAGGATTTCTTCGTTTAGACCTTCAACTAATGGATGACAGCTAATGCTTTGCTGATTGGTATTAATAGTGCTACTGATTTATATTGACGTTATGGGAGCATTTATTGGTGTTATTCGTATTCGGATATTGGTGCCAATGTTGATATTCGTATAGTATTATTGGTACTATGCTGTTGCTATATCTGTATTGGTGATGTGGTATTGTTATATAGTATTGGTATGTTGATTGTTATATTGGTATACTAATAACGATATTGATATATAGATAGGGATATTGGTATACCGATAACGATATTGGTATATTTATATACTGACATTGAGATTTGTATATACATATTGATATTGATGCATTGATATTGATGTATTGATATTGATGTATTTATATTGATGTATTAATATTGATGTGTTGATATTGATATTAATGTTTCTTTATGTTAGAATCATTTAGTTGGTCGATTACATATAACTTATATTATTATTCATCAATGGTATGTACGATCGTCAACGTTTTATAAAACGTTTTGCGTTCATCAGTCAGAGGCAAGTGATTTCCTCGCTCGTAATGTTTCCAGACTGTTCTCAATCGCACAGAATCACAAAATAGTTTAATAAAAAATGACAATTTATATGAATATAGCGCATCATCATTATTCGCCACTGATCGTCCGTTCGCGAATATCTGATTGAAAGAAATTACTACCGGTTCTTTCAATCGCCACGATGTCATTAAATCTCCATAGGCTTAATGGTGGCAATTCAGTTTGATGGCTGGGAAGATCGATTGCACTGACAAACGGGACAGCAGACGAAGATGACCGTCCACGGCAAGACCAACCTACATGAATCCATTATATAGGTAGGATCGTCTATTGTTCCCGGGGTTAACTGTGTACTGTGCGGCGAAACAAAGCGACAAAGGGATTAGCGAAAGCACGTGACACAACGCTGAGCAACGTAAACAAATGATTCCTATCAGCTCCATGCCACCGCGATGGACAACGTCCAGCCGTTTCCAAATATGGCCCTCGTAACGATAGAAAATCGGAGCCCCCTGTCTTTGAATATTAATTAAGGAACTCTCGATGACGGAAGTACTCGAACGCAGAGCACAGCGGAAATATGTACTCCAATCTAGGGTATAATTGGTAGGGGAGTTATGGACCGGGATGCGGATATATGACGCGTGGCGATATATTATGTAACTATATGTTTCATGGCTAAGTAGTGGGTGGAGACAGCAACGATTAGCGACTCGAAGCATTTGACGTTTGGTAGTATAACGTGTAACGCGTGGTAATATAACGTGTGGCAAAATTAACGCACCGAAATACTAACGCGTGATGGTCCAATGCACAACAGTATTAATGTGTCGTGAACCAACGCGTGGCAATATAATGCGTGGTATTATTAAACGCGTCGTGATATCAATACATGATGACACTAATACATGAATATACAGTTCGTCGTAACAATAACGTGTGGCGATATAACGCGAGACGATATAATGCAATAACCTGGAAAGGATTGATAGATCGGGTGAAATGTTACTACAGTTCGCAGAAAAGTTATCTTTTATTACGAAATCCAATTGTGTTCATGATATCTGCATTCGTGTTCGATAAAACGCGTCGTGAATTATTTACAATAAAAAGAATAATTTCATGTCGATTCGGATCGTTCGATTTCGGTCGATAGAAAAAGAGAAGTAATGAGACGAACGCTTTTTATCACGATCAAGGCCCTTTCGACCCATTTGCATTTTTTCTTTTTTTTTTTTTTTTTACATTCAACACTGGCCTATTATTAGTTTTTCCTATAATTAGGTAAAACGAGCGAAACTGGTCAGGCACCCCGTGATGATTCTCGATTTACTTTGAACGACAATGGAGGAACGAGGCAAAACACGTAATCGCACAAACGTTCATTTCTATCTTTCTTTTCTTTCCGGATTTCTTTATCGCGCCGCTATTTTTTGCCTTCGTTCCTCGAGGTACAGCATGACGCATAACATGACGAGAAACAATGATTACGATGACGACGATGATGATGACGATGAATGAAGACGATGACAAGCAACGTATGAACCATCAAGCCGAGAATCGTACGGCTCGACGCGTGTGTATCCGTACTCTATGATTATCCGTGTACGATTTTATGCAAATTCAGACGTTAACGAGTGGAAATCATATGGCGAGGTGACCCTTCGTCCGTTCCAACTTCGACGAAGTTACGATGCCGGTGCTGCAAATAAAAACAGAAATAATCTTTCATTAGGAACGATACAAAACTTTCATTTTATTATTACTTTGTTAGCTTCTCTCGTCGAGAGAACTGTCGATGTTAACCCTCAAATGGTTAGGTGATTCGTTTATGGCTCAAACTTGTAGAATATGTGCAATGGTACAAAGTATTACTCATTCAAAGTAGATGAAATACTTTCGTATATAGTAAACTCTCGTTATATTGCCGCAGATGGAGATGAAGCGAAATTATTGGAACTGACGATATTATTAGGTTGGTCAATGCGTAGAGTTAGGATTGGTTTTGGAATGACGATGCAATTGATGATTTTAACATGTGACTATATAATGTGTGGTAAACACACACGTGGTTATGTATCAGGTAGCAAATGAAGGTGTGGATATACAATAGGCGGTTCTACTAGTGGTGATCGTACTTGTGGTAATCTAACATGTGGTGATTCTACGCGTGGTAACTCCACGCGTGGTAATTCAACGCGTGGTAACTCCACGCGTGGTAACTCAATACGTGGTAATTCCACGCGTGGTAATTCAATACGTGGTAATTCCACGCGTGGTAATTCATTAGATAGTAATTCTACACGTGGTAATCTAATGCGTGGTGATTCTACTCGTGGTGATTTTATGCGTAGCGTCTCTACATATGGTAATCTAATGCATGGAGATTGCACACATTGTAATCTAATAAATATTGCTACGATCTACAGTATTGATGTGTTCTTGGTGTTCACAAAGATTCACCCAAAGGTGGCAATATAACAAGAGCCAACTATAAAATAACATCAAAAACAAATTGATAAGTTTAGTAATCCCCAGCCATCGAAGGGTTAATGATATTTAGTCCTTTTAGATCATGTTCTCGAAGAGGACATCGTTGGTACCCCTCGTCCTCTTTTGTTCTCAACACACTTTCGAGAATGTCTATCAATTCTACCCTCGTATTACACTCACTATATCGATTATTTCTATCATTTCTATCCTCCATGTTACTACATTACAACCACTATACGTCAGTTACTATCGATTTATCAGCAGCGATTCATCAGCCGTTACGATAGCCTTGAAAGTAGACGTACAACTAAGCGGTGGAAGCTAAAGTGCTCATCTGACTAATGATAAACGTGATCGTTAGAAAGGTGACGAGTATCGATTGTGTTTCTCGTCGATCGCATTAAATGTCATCGCACGTATCGTGCATGATCGATGATGCGATTAGTCGGCTGTATCGTGACCGATGAGCAGATACGTTTTTAGTCCTGCACACTAGAATCGTGAACCTTCATATGGACATACCGTACGTGATGAATTTCGAGCCCGTTAACGGCCGTTTGGGCTTGAAGGACAACGTGAGTCTCACTAGCATAACTACCTTAGCTAGAAATCACGTCAAAACAACGAAATTAATATAACAAAACCAGCTCGTCGATCATTGACGAAACGATAATGTGGATGATCGATACGAGCATATGTTGCCTTTCCATTTATCTGGAAGGACACAGATCGTTGATGGCTTTAAAAAGAACAATAAGTTTAAAGAAAGTAGGAGAACATGATACATCCTGCGAAAGTGAGAACATGTAAGATGATGGAAGGATTAGAAATTACCGTCAGCGGGCGCGGGTGCGGGCGCAGCCTCTGCTGGGGGCGCAGCTCCTTCGGCTGGGGCAGGTGCTGCTCCTTCTGCTGGTGCTGGTGCAGCTCCTTCCGCTGGAGGTGCTGCTGGAGCTGCTTCCGCTGGAGCTGCTGCTGGAGCTCCTTCCGCTGGTGCGGGTGCGCCTTTATTCACATCAGCATTTCAAATACTTATCGAGGATACACACGTTTCATGGTTTCAATTAGCTAGCGTAGACTAGTTTAGACATTTATGGATGCAAACGATTTGTTGTGGATAGTTCATGGGTCTTTTGGCACTTTTTCATTTTTATATTTTTAGTTTATGGTTATTTTGCATGAATAGATGGAACATTCAAGTACCTGGATTTTCAAGTACCCAAGTTGTTAAATTTGCAAATTTTAAAGATCCCAAATTGTCAACCTCTCAAATCTCTAAATCCCCAACATCTCCAAATTATCAAATTCCTTAAATTCCAAAAACCATCAAGATTACTGCAAAATTCCTAAATTCCCAAAATCTCCGAAATCACTGCCAAATTTCTCCATCCCAAAATTTCAATTTGCAAATATACCCAAACCTCAAACTCCCATATTTCTCTATATTCCCCAAATTTGTGAGAAGTGTTATGACAATGTCACCTTCTGCTGGTGGTGCCGCAGGCGCGCCTTCCGCGGGCGGCGCACCTTCTGCCGGTGGTGCCGCTGGCGTCGCTGGCGCACCTTCCGCTGGAGGTGCACCTTCAGCAGGTGGTGCCGCTGGCGCACCCTCAGCGGGTGGTGCACCTTCAGCGGGAGGTGCACCTTCGGCAGGAGGTGCTGGAGGCGCGCCTTCCGCTGGAGGCGGCGCTGTTCCATCCGCAGGAGCAGCTGGTGGTGCTTCACCTTCCGCTGGTGGTGCTGCTCCTTCTGCAGGTGCAGCCGCCGGTGCACCTTCTGAACAACCACATGCAGCTTACTTTACTACTATCTACCATGAAAGGACGGACTGTGATACGAGAGAGTGTCTTGTCGTCTCTGCTGGATACCTCTTCTTCGTTGGAGGACACCCTCGGTTATCATGAAAAACGTATACATATGATGATTAATAAGTAATTTTATTATGTCGATGACCATTCTGTAAAAGGTTTCGCTGTAATTTGTAAATGAAGCTCTTGGAATTCTTGTGAGATTTAAGAAAATTTTGATGTGTTTCACGATTTGATACTCTTAGAAAACTTGCAACCTTTATTTTTGAAATTGCAAATTTTTATTATTGCGATTTGCACACAGAAATTCTGTGCTGAAAAGCTGTACTTGTTTAGAAGTAAAAATCTTCCTTAGATTCTTATCATGAGAAACATATGATCAACATCATATAATCAATAATTAATTATACTGATGAAGATTCTAAACAGTTACGAAAATTTATGTTGCATCTCTAAACCTTTTACAGAAACTCTTTAAAGTTTCATCTGGCAAGAATTCCAAGACGTTTCAAACTTTAAAGCGTGTGAAACCTTGAATCATATTTTGAGATCATTGCGCTGTAAAATGCAATAAATGTGGATGTACGGTGTTTGAATTGTACTGACCGGCTGGGGGTGCGGCGCCCTCGGCTGGAGGTGCAGGTGCACCCTCTGCAGGTGGAGCACCCTCTGCTGGAGGAGCTCCTTCAGCAGGGGGTGCTGCTGCCGTTGGTTCTGGCGATGGTGTTGGAGCTGGTGGTGCGGGTTCTGGTGCTGGTGCTGGTGCTGGCTCCGGTTGTGGCGATGGGGTTGGAGCTGGGGCTGCTGCTGGAGGTTCTGGAGGTGGTGGTGCAGGTTCATCCTACGTACAGGAGTTACCATTGAAACTCTTCATGCAAGTTAATTAATATCAACACGCAAACACGAGGTTCGTAGCTTTTTGTTAGATTTTATTTTGTTTTACTTTGTTAGGTTGCTTGGTTGAGTTCTTATATTTATGGACGTAGGGTATTATTCACATTTTGATGTAAAATGGATGTATGTTATTTTGAAACATACTAGTCAGTACACACACGATGTTCTAGTCACTACATACACATGTACAACATACTAATCACTAAAGTGCATAAACACTGCGAATGTTTAGGCTTATATCGAAAACTACAAAGTGAATATAATTGATGGAATTCATAAACCACGGATGTACATTTCATGATTTGTGTAGAGTTTGCAGACCTTGATATAAATGTATGAACATCTGCAGTCTGGTTGTTATTGATCCCACAATTACAGTGATGTTCATTTATACCAACAGATATACGTAATCAACCCTTTGTACTTGAAGTTCTAATTAAATTAACTTTGAGAGTTTCTGACGTTGTTAATACAAGGATTACCTGTAAAACTTTACTGAAATTAGTACGTAATATATTAATGAAATATGTAATATAATTAATCACAGAGCTTACACAAAGTGTATGAAAATTATGTACAGTACAAAGGGAGGTAACTGTAGAACAGAAACTTGTACTAAAATCTTTCATCTTTCGAAAAGCTATTTTTCTAATTCACTTGTATACCATTATTTTAACTAAACCTTGTCTACAAAATGGCGGACAGAAAGAATAAATTCTAACACTACAAGTAAAGGATTATCCTACAACATGTACATCAAAATGTAAATAAAATAAGGTAGAAATAGCGAACGAACGTAAAGAAGCTATTTTACGAAAGCATCACTCTATAGCGAATCGTAATTAAGCGAAATGTGATTAACGATGGACCTACCGTACATGTCTTCCACCTGAAGCTCGGATAACCTTACTTTAATGGAACAACAATTTTTGACTGCACTTTTTGCAAAAGATATGAACAAGTACGAGAAACTGAATGTGAATCGACAACTATCGGACATGCAGTTGTTCTCAGGAGACGCTTCATTGAGTATTCAACAGGGTTGTCATCTCTTCAAGGTTGAAACGTCATTAACTCGCTGATTGCCGTGGGAGTTACTGGTGACAAGGGTGCATTGGCGTAACTAGGTTCTTGTCGGTTGCTAATTGTGACACTACTTTATAGATTTTGAAATTTTATCATTTGAAAATTTGGGAAGGTGGAAATTTTTGTATCTGGGGATTTGCGAATTTGGGAATTGAGGAATTAGGGAAATTGGGATTTGGGGTTTGAAAATTTGGGAATTTGCTGGGAGTTCGACATTTGGGAATTTGGGAATTTTGGTATTTGGGGATTTGCGAATTTGGGAATTGAGGAATTGGGGAAATTGAGATTTGGGGTTTGAAAATTTGGAAATTTGGAAATTTTGGTATCTGGGGATTTATGAATTTGGGAATTGAGGAATTGGGAAAATTGGGATTTGGGGTTTGAGAATTTGGGGATGTGAAAATTTTCAAATATGAGAATTGATAATTTAGGAGTTTTGGAAGTTGAGGATTGGGGGATATGGAGACTTAGAAATATGAGAATTGGTAATTTAGAAATTTGGGAACTTAGAGATTTTCGGATATAGAGATTTGGAAATTACAAAATTTGGAAATATGAGAATTGGAAATTTAGTGGTTTGGAGACTTGGGGATTTGAAGATACAAAGATGTGGAAATTCCAAGATTTAAAACATTTCAAATTTTCAAATTTTCAAATTTTCCAATTTTCAACTTGCAAATTTCCAAATGTCTGATATGAGGAATAAAATATCCCACTTTCTACATCCTTCAAATATAATTTAAAAATGATCGATATCCCCAATAACGAAAGTCTCGAACACGTCTTATCAAGTCCATTTTCACCACAGCAATAAACGCGTTAAACTTTTCAAACAAATATAGCCAGTCGTATCGAATAATTGATCCATTCATGTCACGAACAATACGAAAACATTCAATTTCTCGTCTAAAGATTGAATCGAATCCAGCAGTAGAACGTTAAATTCACTTTATAACAGTTTCATTGTTCATCTTTCAAAATGGTTGCCTTTCAAACATAGACGACGAAAAAACTTCACAAAGGAATCACATCGGGTACAACAAGAGAATGAACACACAGGTGTAATGTACTTCAATGTTAAATATTTTTCTTTACAATAAATCATGTGTAACGATTTTTCTGTTTATTACCATTACGTGTATCTCCCTTCACAGATAATTACGTAACACGTACAGCGGGATTCACAAGTAAAAAAAAGAAACGAAACAAAGAAGAAGATAAAACATCGACGGAAACGGAGAACAGAGAACGGTACAGAGGGTGTTTTTGTTTCCTTTTAAAAAAATATATATATGTGTATGCGTGTATATACATAACGTGATTTGTCAGTCACAAGATTCCGACGTATGTGTATGTGTATCTGTGAAAACTTGGAAAGACCTTCGTTGTCAAGAAAACGGATCGAGGACGAGACAACGTGATTTTTGCGTGCAAATATTGTAAGTCAATTAATCGACGACGAAGAGAAAAAAAAAAGAAACAAAAGTGAATAATAATGAAGGAAGTTTCGAGTCGTTGCGTTGACAATTGGTAGGATGGACGACCATTCTCGGAAAGCGTCGAAACTGTGTTTCTCTTCATGCCTCCACCTCTTCTTCCTTTACCTTCTTTTCCTCGCCCTTCTTCGACCAATCGGGTTTCTTCTGCAAAGTTCAGAAAACATACGTGAGATACTGGCAATTCATGGCCGTCGTTCGATCAAATTTGCACACGCTAGGTCTGGGTTAGCGTCAGGGGAACGTCTCGCAAAGCAGGCCAACACGTAGGCGATATTTCGCGAGGAAATTTTCTCCGTAGGGCCAGGGTTCAACTAAATTATTCAACGTGTCGAGTTAGCAACCCTTTCGCTGTATCACCTCTTTCAAAATTGATGTACGTCGCGAAAACTTCGAATTCTTTGTTGCAAATTTCCACTATTTTATAATTTTAAGTTTTAGTATTGAAATACGGGCAATTCAAGATGGCGCGTTTGGCGGCCATCTTTAAAATGCGCCATCACATGACTACTAGTATATAAGCACTGCTATTCGATTTTACTGAATTCTTTCGATTTTTCTTGCTGTAGAATATTTTCACGATGATTTTTATTTTGATAATATTATAAAAATCATTTATTACACGTTGGAAATTATTTCAGGATAATTCTAATAATTTTGATAATTAATTTGACAAAGATCAAATAATTACAAGATATACAATCATAACATGATTTGTTTGCAACTTAGAATCATTGCAATATATAAATATATGTAATATTAAAAATAATTTAATGATTGTAAAAAGAGAGCTATAGCAACGAAAGGATTGAAAATCACGTGTATCCTCGTCGTAGATGGCGCTTCGTGTGCGTTCAGTTATCGAAAATCGAGTCTGTTTACTTTTCATATTTCCTGATCGAATTTTCAGCGAGTGTATATAGATCCTCTCTCTTTATAGTCATCTAAGAAGCCGTGCAGATTGTTAGTGAAAAAGTAGGCGAGAGAAGTTCGAAAGAAAAAAGTAAAAATAAAGATTCCTCATGTATTACCAACGTTTTGAAATATTCCATTAAGAACGTTACTTTGAAGTAGATATTCCTTTACGAACATAATTTTAAAACAAGAATTCTTTTACCAAATATAAGTTTAAAATAATTATTCTTTTACCAAATATAATTTTAAAACAAGAATTCTTTTACAAAATATAATTTTAAAACAAGAATTCTTCTACCAAATATAATTTAAAAAAAAGAATTCTCTTACCAAATATAATTTTAAAATAGATGTTCCATTATGAATATAATTTAAAAATATCCCTACGAATATAATTTTAAAGTACTCTTTTACGAACGTCAAAAACTGTGCGCCAAAATAGATACGTAAACTCATGAAAGAACAAAATATTAAAAAAAAAAAGAGAAGAAGAAACAAAGTGATTTAGAAACGGACCATAATCGTTAAGGAGTAAAAGCTTTTTCTATTTCTATCCTATCATTTCTGCTTCGGTCGTTCACACCTCTGCGATCTATTTATCTTTCTAAAACACGCACACTCTTCCCTAAAGAAGCATGCCGATCTACGAGTTGATCGTTTAAAAAGCTTTACCTTATCTTTTGACGCGTTCTGCGAACATAATGCAAGAGCAACATCATTAGTCAACAGATAAGACATGGACAATTATTAGAGCGTACATTACTAATTAATAACTTAACGATTAAAATGTCGAGCGCGATTCATCGGCCATCAATGTCTCTGCGGTTTATTTCTGGGAGACCTTGATCGCCGTTTGATTCGCGTTCGATGGTGGAGCGATTCGATTGAGCATCGATCGAATTTTTTATACATTTACGAAGTTTGTATACTTCACAATTCCTACATTTTTTTATTCTCAAATTGCTAAATTCCGAAATTTTCGAATACATATATTTCTTTTACAGGTTTCCAAATTTTCAAATCGTCAAATTCCTATATTTTCAAATTTACAAATTTCCGAATTCCTATGTTGACAAATTCCCAAGTTTCCAAATTCCCAAATCACCGAATTCCTAAATTTTAGAATTTCCAAATCTCCGAATTCCTGAATTCCCGAATTCCCAAATTTCCGAATTCTGACATCATCAAATTCCTATATTTCCAAATACCCAAGTCTTTAAATTCCTAAATCCCCAAATTCCTAAATTCCCGAATTCCTAAATCCCCAAATTCCCAAATTCCCGAAATTCTAAAATTCCCGAATTCCTAAATCCCCAAATGCCCAAATTCCCGAAATTCCTAAATCCCCAAATTCCCAAATTTCCAAATTCCTAAATTCACAATTTCCCAAATTTCCGAATCCCATCCCCAAAATTCCCAAAACTAAAAAAAGACATCAAACGTATCAATCGATGCTCATTTTCAAATCGTAATAAAAACGAAAAACATGAGACGGGACAACAATCCTACACATGTACAGCCTCGAAGCATGGCAGCCGGACGATGGCGGTAAAAGGCAA
Organism: Megachile ligniseca; assembly: GCA_945859555.1. Taxonomy (NCBI): domain Eukaryota; kingdom Metazoa; phylum Arthropoda; class Insecta; order Hymenoptera; family Megachilidae; genus Megachile; species Megachile ligniseca. The sequence goes on from OX243786.1 coordinate 4,007,270, forward strand.
GCTGCAAAAGTGTTTATCGCGTGTTGAAAAGAATTATTCATTAAAAATGATCATATGTTTTCGTATGTACGTATGTGTTTGCGTATCATTACCTAACGAAAAGTGTTTTCTTTTCATTTTTCTATTCGGAGAGCTTTAACGAGCCTCTTTGCGCGATTAACTGGTTCAGAAGATAAACGAAATGAATGCAGAAAACGGACAATGAATGAATGATTAGAGAAAGAGAGAGAGCAGCGAAAAAAAGTGAAAGAGATAGAGAGACAGAGAGAAAAGAATGAAAAGGCACTTGTGAGTAAAGCGCTTCTGCTATTACGTACGAAACGAGGAAGAAAGTCTGTGAGTTTTAAATATACTTTGTAAGCCATGCTCACCTTTTTCTCGCTTCTTTTATATTTTAATCGTTACGTATTTCGTTTCTTTTTTTTTTTTTTTTTTTATTATTTTACCGAGTATTGCCTCTTTAACGCGGTTACCGAGGTCATGGTGAAATGGCGTTAGAAGTGAAAGAGAAAGAGAAGAGGTCAGAGTAAAAAAGTTTCAAGCAAATTAAAGACGACGTTTAATAATCTTCAGTATCGTCGACGAGCGTAAGACCGTGAGGAACAAAAATTAGTGAAGCAGAACGGAACGATTCTCGATAACGATACATTCATTTTTATAGGATGATTGAACGGCGATGGAACGACCCCTTTTTAGAAAGTTTGTTCTCTGGATTTTTAACTTACACGGCTAATGAGACTATATATCATCATCATCGAGTGTCGTTTCGCGTGCCAAAATAATGAATGAGTGGAAGAACAGAAATGTACACTAGAGTGCAGGGGAGACTTATTCTGTAAACTCATGGTGACGAAGGGGGTGGAACTTCTCATTGTTTAACTTTGATTTTCAAGTCTCTAAATTTGCGTTTCTAAATTTATAAATTATTAGACTTTTAAATTTCTAGACTTCCCAATTTTTAATATTTCTAAATTTCTGAATATCTAAATTTCCACATTTCCCAATTTCCATATTTCCCAATTTCCACATTTCCCAATTTCTACATTTTCCAATTCCCACATTTCCTAATTTCCACATTTCCCAATTTCCACATTTCCTAATTTCCACATTTCCCAATTACCACATTTCCCAATTTCCACATTTCCTAATTCCCACATTTCCTAATTTCCACATTTTCCAATTCCCACATTTCCTAATTTCCACAATTCCCAATTTTCAAATGTCGCAGTCTTTAAATTCCCCAAGTTCCAAATTTCCCAATTTCTACATTTTCCAATTCCAAAATTTCCCAATTTGCACATTTCCGAATTTCTACATTTTCCAATTTTCAAATTTCCCAGTTTCTAAATTTCCCAATTTTCAAATTTCCCAATTTTCAAATTTCCCAGTTTCTAAATTTCCCAATTCCCAAATTTCCAGATTCCTAAATTTCCCAATCCCCAAATTTACAAAATTCTTCAGTCTTCCCAAAATTCCCAAATTCCCCAAATTTTATTAATTTCTCTAATTTCCCTAATTTCTCTAATTTCCATAATTTCCCTAATTTCCCTAATTTTCCTAATTTTCCTAGTATTCCTAGTACTCTTAATATCACTAATTTCCCTCATTTTCCCAGTTGCTCAAATTTCCCAAATTTTCCTAATATCCCTAATTTCCCAATTGTTCTAAATGTCCCAAATTTCCCAAATTTCCTAAAATTCCTAAATCTCCCATTTCCCTAAGTTCCCAAATTTTGAACAATCTAAAAATATATCAAAGTTCACACCTCACCCCAAGTCGCCATTTTCCCCCAGTGAAGTCTACCATGCCCTCAACTGTACATCGCGACAAGACATAATTAAAGAAACGAATGAAATGAAATGAAGAAGAAAACGTGATGACCAAGAAAAGTGATTCGCCTCCTCATGCACATATTTTGTTCATCATTTATTGATACAGCTTTCGTATTCCCCTGTCGTAGGACTCGCGAGAACTCAATCGACATCGAGTCGAAAATGAATGTTGACTTTCAACCTAATACTCGGTACAATCAATCAACATACGTATGCATGTATTTAACATTTCGTAATCGTCAGATAAACGATGTACGAGAGAAACTAAAAAAAGTAAACGAATCGGAAACACGAGGAAAAAGTGTCGCGCGAAATAAATATAACTGAAAGAGATAAATAAATTCAGCTTTTATCAACTGTTTTCTCCCGTTGCCGGAACAGTGTACATTATTATAAATAATTATAATCTCGTGTGTAACGTATCGAAGTACTCTTTGGTTGGTATGATTATTATCTTTTTGCCTGTGTACGCGTGAGTTGCTTTGGTTTTATTTTCTCGTAAATTTATGTATGCTTTAAGGTTTTCTTTCTTTTGTTTTAAATCTACTTCTTCGTCTGCCACTCTGCCTTCTCGGACTTCTTGGGCTGTGGAGAACAACACAATTGCCTAGTCAACTATCTACTACTAGGGGGAGGGGTTGTACGTACATAGAGAAAAGGAGCCAAAAATATTAGCCACCTCTAAGGAGATCCATACTACTTTCTTTTATATTAAAAATTTAGTATTATGCTATTTTTTAGTAGACTAAAAAACTTTACTATAATAAAGTGATTTTGTGAACTCTTCAAGAATTACACATGTAGCTTTTAAAGTCCACCAAAGATCACATATGTGAACATTCACCACTGTTTTTATATAAATTCTTTTAAAATTGATTTGTATAATGCTAAAAAACTTTACTATAATAAAGTTTAAAAAATTAAACAGTGATTTTGTGAACTCTTCAAGAATTACACATGTAGCTTTTAAAGTCCACCAAAGATCACATATGTGAACATTCACCACTGTTTTTATATAAATTCTTTTAAAATTGATTTGTATAATGCCACCTAAACCAAGTGAAACAACGAGAAAATTAACCTCTAAAACTCATCCCTGAAGAGGTTAAGTATAAAAGATCTCCATAGAAGGTTGCCAAACTACAAGGAAAAAACCTGCCAATGGGGTTTACTACACGGAAAAAAGAAAACCAGAGCCACAAAAACGTCTTTCTCAATGGCTGTAAAAAAACGTGAGTACATATACCCACCCGTCGTATGGTGAAAAAAATGATCATCTTGAAAAATTTGCAGAAATACAAAAGTATCTTGTAAGATAGTGAATCAAAGTTTCAAACGGAATTTTGTATTTCCACGAAAAAAAACTATAGAAAGCCCAAAAATACAAAATGGGGCTTAACCATCGACGGGAAGGAAAAATTGATTCGTGTACATAAAAATATAGAGAAGAAAAAAAAATTAGTATGATCGATGTGATCGAAAACGATCATCCTTACCTCCTTGTCCTCCTCTTCAAGGGTGAACTCCTTCTTCTTGACCTGCTTAAGTTGGTTACGGAAGTTGAACTCGGCTGCCTTCTTCTGGAGCTTGGCAAACTTGTTCTCGTACTTCGAGACCTTCTTCAGCGTAGGTTTCATGCTGATAGCATTAAAACAATGTTATTATACGCTCAAGAGTGCCTTCAATCTTTTCATTGCATTCTAAGTACTGAACATTTCGCAAATTTTCTCTTAAGTACGGTGATTTAGAGATAATTGTTTGAAGGCTATACATTGCACTGGGAATTTATAGTACAGTCGAGTACAAATTTTAGGTTTTTAGGAAGGATGTAGGAGGAAGAGCGAGAAAGGTCTTTTAGGGACTTTTGGGGGATGGGTTGAGAATTTGGAGACATAGGGGATTTTTCAATTGGGGATGTGAGAAATCTGGGGATTTAGGAATTGGGGATTTTGGGAATTGGGGATTTTGGGAATTGGGGATTTTGGGAATTGCGGTTTTTGGGAATTGCGGATTTTGGGAATTGGGGATTTTGGGAATTGCGGTTTTTGGGAATTGCGGATTTTGGGAATTGCGGATTTTGGGAATTAGAATCTAAGGAACTGGGGATCTAGGGAATTGGGAATCTTGGGAATTGGTAACATTTGGAATTAGGAATTTTAGGAACTGGGAATCTAGGGATTTGGGAATTTTGGGAATTAGGGATTTTGGGAAATGGGAATTTTGGGAATTGGGAATCTAGGGAATTGGTAACATTAGGAATTGGGAAATTTAGAAACTGGGAATCTAGGGATTTGGGAATTTTTGGATTTGGGGATTTAGGAATTTGGTGATTTGGGAATTTAGGGATTTAGGAATTTGGAAATTTAGGAATTCGGTAATTTAGGAATTCGGGAATTTAGGAATTTTGGGATTTAGGAATTCGAAAATTTGGGAATTCGGTAATTTAGGAATTCGGGAATATTAGAATTCGGGAATTTAGGAATTTGAAAATTTTAGAATTTGGAGATATGATAAATTTGATAATTTGAGAATTTGGGGACGTGACAAATTTGAGGATTTCAGAATTTGGTGACGTGACAATTTTGAAGACTTCAAAATTTGAAAAATGTGATAAACTGAGAATTTTGGAATTCGAGGATTTGGAAATTCGGAAGCTAAAAAATTTGGGAAAATTTGCAAAATTTTCGTAAATGACTGTGGTCTAATTGTAAGTTAACAATAACCCTAATATTTTAATAAAATATGAATGTGAAAGGGTTACTTACAATTTACCTCGAAGGTCGTTCACTTGGCTGTTCAAGTCCGCGATCTGCACCGATCGAAGTATAAATTAGTGTTTTGTGTTTTAATCTTCAAAGTAACTAATATCATGCGAGTCTTCCATCGAACTTTCACCGCGAAAGAACTAGGGAAACTAGAAAACGGTATCTGTTGGAAACGCTGTCTATTTAATTCCAAATTTCAATTTAGGAGAATTCTGAGTTTAAATTTTAGAAAATTCAAAATTTCAATTTAGGAAAATTCTGAGGTAAAATTTTTGGAAATTCAAAATTTCAATTTAGGAAAATTTTGAATTTAAATTTTTGGAAATTCCAAATTCCCATTTAGGAAAATTCTACGTTTTCACAATTTTTCAAACATAACCCCAAAACTTTCCAACGTCCAACTTGAATAAATTCCCAACAACAATTTCAATAAATTCCAAAACAGTAAAATATCTTTATAAAAATTTATAATTAACGTTTCCAAAAGACAACCGTTCTACTATACATCAAAATGGGACTCGTGCTCGCGACAGGGATCTCCCCTCTATTTCCAAAGACAAATGCTACAGACAAAGCGACAAATATTCTCTTCGCAAACTACAAAAACATTCAACATTCATAAAATCACGAAAGCTCGAACAAACACATGAAACATTGCAAAACGATTAAGCTTAACGATCGATTGGCGAACGAGAATGATTAGCATGCGTCCTGCGTGCCAGAAGCAGGCGGAAAAAAGTTACACAGAAATTTGCAGCTGAATACAGACAAGATATTTATTTAGTTGGCCATTCACGATGAGTCGAGATTGACAGTAAATTGGCTTGCTGATTAACTGCAATGCCAGGTAACGGTGATTGGAGTATGGATCGATGGGAAAAAATGTTCATGGTCAAAGAATGGAGGCATGGATTACATAGAGGCTGATGCACAAAACGTGAACAACCAATATATTTTGGCTACATCGTTCATTTGTATATTTGTTCAGATATATTCTGTAAAAATTAATTAATTACTTAATCAATGTTAAAATCAGTTAATCAATGTTAAAGTCAAAGAGGGTAGTTATTAGTTCATACTAATAATTATACAGTATAGTTCATATGTGGTACTTTGACATAAAAAGACAATGCATTTTTTATTTCTCACATAATTTTAATCATCCCTTTTCTGAAAAATTGTTTTGAAATCTACCCCATTTTGGGGAACATGTCTCCGAAATTGTAACCTCTTTTTAATTGTATTTTTTTAAGAATCAGAACAGTGTCAAGATGAACAAATATACAAAATCAGTGTATACGTATAGCGCCCCTCCCAGACAGGTTAAAAGAAACATGTGAAGCTACAGAAGAAAATTAATCCATGATCTAAAGTATTTTGTTGAATTTATTCGAGAATTTATTACTTGAATTTGTCAACTGACGATTGGCAGTTACACAAAAATCGTAGCTGCGATTTAACCCTTTGCCTTACATCCCGATAATTTTTATCCTTCAGCCCTCAATTTTATGAAATGATAAAATTGTAGAATTTATAATAGCAAGACAAAGGGTTAAGATCTTAAGATGAACGATGCACGTTCGAGTCTTTTTTCCCCATTCAAACGTGTTCCAATACAATCTTACCACGAAGGTTTTTACCCCTCGAAAAGGTTGGCCGCTTATTCCAACAGTCTTTCAAGCAAATTGATTTTCTAGTGTCTTTAAATAGCTTCTCCAGGTGAAACTTCCTCCGGAAGCCACTTGTCGGATTCTCTCTCATCCCTCTCTTTGAAAGACCGCTTCCACTTTGTTCGTTCTCGTCGAGAAGAACAAAACGACGATCCGAATTAGAGAGGGACGGAGAGAGAAGGGTAGATAGAAATAGACAAGTTACACGTACAAATGAAACAAAATGGGAAGAAAGACGGGATCAGATATGATAGGATGTGAATTCTTGCCAATCAGGTTGGTGAGCCGGTCACGATCAGCTCTTTGTTCACAAGGGGGTGAAGAGAAAGAACAAAAATTAAAGAAGAATAAAAAAAATCCACTACAATCCCTTTTCTGGTCCCTTGGAATTCTGTTCCACTCCTATTCATTAATTATTCAAAATTTATCCCATTATGAATACAGTGAATAGTCAAATAATTATTTAAGATTTGATTATGGTGGTAATGATGGTGTTTAGAGAGAAGGAACAGACTTCCACCAGAAAGGTTCCGCTATTTACAGGCCCAATTTGAACACCATGACAAGAGGACACTGACAGAGGGTCGGTGGTGCGTGCGAATCGGTGCAAAATCAATTTCGATCGTTTCCAATATCGACACCGTAGACGCGTGTACGTGTTTCACTTTCACGTCTCTATCACGGGGAAAGACAAGGGGGTTGGACACGGGGTGTAACGATTAACCCTCGGACGACGGACCGATGAGACAATTTAACACTTTGACAACCGCATATTTTACGGAATTTTGCATCTTCCTCCAACCCGAAATTTTCTCTCAAATTATATAAAATACAAGTCACGCAATAGTACGAAAATTAATAACAATAATCAAAGTGTTAACTGTGATCTTATAATTTTTCCAAAATTCATATCTCCAAGTATTGCTCATATCTCTCACGTTCGCTGCAAAGAATATTTACAATACACAGCAAACGTGATGTTAGGGGACACGATTGACCCACGTCCGTCGTTCGACGGTGAAAAAACGTGCTATTTCGTTCTCTGTACATACGCACTCAGGGGATAATTTACAAAGATGCGTTGATCAGACGAAAACAGGGGTACAAGGGGTGTTTTCTGAGACACAGGGGTGAAGAGGGGGTGTGGCAAGGCCCGGAGAATTTCACAGCATGGCACTTCGGTCTCGTGATCTTTTCAATCCGGTCTCGAGACGGTACACCTTCGTGAGAGTTAACAGTGGAAAATAGAGATAGAAAAGCGTGGTGGAAAAGGGGGTTACAGACAACCAGTACGCGTTTTTGGTTACTTCCGATTTATTGGAAAAATTTCATCGACAACATTTTTGTGATTCTATCGCTGTTGAGAGCTAAAGATGACTGTAGTTTTTTTTCAATTACACTGAGGGTGAATATAGCTATTTTTATTTCAATATACGCTGAGGGTGAGTTTTGTTGTTTTCATTTCAATATACACTGAGGGTGAGTTTTGTTGTTTTTATTTCAATTGCACTGAGAGTGACTGTAATTATTTTTATTTCAATTACACTGAGGGTGAGTAATATTGTTCTTATTTCAATTGCACTGAGGGTGACTGTAATTATTTTTATTTCAAGGGTAACTATAGTTGTTTTTCACCCTTCTATTTAAAAGAATGACAAACAGACGTAGAAATCGATAAAATAATTCTGAAATAATATTAAAAATTTCGTAGACAATAATTTTGTTACTTTCCAGAATCCATATAAATAAAGAAATTTAATAAATGTATTAAATTTATACAAATGACATAAATTTATATCAATATTAATCCTCGATTAACACGGTACGCGGATCTCTGAAATATTATTCCACCAAATTATTCCCCATCCAAAATTAAACAGAATATTTACTATGCATCAGTCGTGAATACGTCCACGAATATTGTAGTTTTAACAATGAAAGCTATTGTCGATAAAATGTTGTCGATGAAACGATAATCTGAATGTAACCGACACGTATCAGGGGTAGAAATATAAACGAGAGATAATAAACGATAGAATTGTGTTCAAACACGTGATCAAAATCCAAGAGGGGGGCAATAGGGTAGATACCAGAAAAACGGGGGGGGGGCAGCAAAAGTTTCTATTAGTTCTACGTACCTACGGTATTCGTGTTCTTGTTACTTCGAAACCTGAATGTATGTTTCGAACGTTTATCGATAATATCACGTTTAATAAATAGAGTTTCAAGGTATCCTTGCTTTAATTGCCATCGATAAAAGAGAGAAGGTATCGATCGAGCAGCAAAGCGTTTAGCATTTTCTTCCCTCGCGGGGAATATGAAGTGCCATACTTCCCTCTCGCGACGAAACTCAAATTGAAAACAGATCGAGCCACTTGAGTAAGCTCCTTTTGATTCTCCTGATCCGCGAAGTTAATAGAAAAGCTTCGATGCGTGGCGGCTTTTGCTGCAGCGTGAAATTAACTGATTCATGCTGTTAATTTTGAGATCGATTTGCTTAGAAAAATTGTCGAACGTGACCAGTTAAAAAATGTAAACACGAGTATTCGACTGTGAGAATTATTTCGAAATAATACGAAGAGCTTTATAACACGATCGCGTTTCGATGAGAAAATATCTTCAATCGATCCTCTTACCGTATGATCAAAAAGATCCTTAAATATGTTCATTGACACAGCAGCCATTTTTATTCAATTTTCTTTTTTATAATTTTTTTAATTATTTTGTTAAACTCCTGTGACAATCAACGTGTTGGTAAATTATTGCATATAAAATGGCCGATTTCATGACATATCAACACTTGTGATATATCAAATTAAAGATTGAAGTTTGACGAAAATTATTATATTAATACTTCCTCCATATTCTTAACACAAAATGGCTGATCGTCACTTGTGGCAAATAATGTCTAATTTCGAAACGTAGGAAGTTTCATATGATTTGATGACATAAAAGTATTGCAAAATGACACTTATGATATATGAAATTAAAGTTTAAAGCATGACAAAAAAGACTGCATAAATGTTTTATTGATATTTATTACACAAAGTGACTGACTGTCATGTATAGCAAACAATGACGAATTTTGAAACATCGAAAGTCTAACAAGATTTGATTACATAAAAGTATTACAAAATGGCGCTTGTGACACGTCAAATTAGAGATCAAACCTTGACAAAAATGGCTGCTTAAATGTTTCATTGATATCTTAACACAAAATTAAAAATTGCTATTGTTAATTATTAAATGACAAACAGAAAACATAAATATTTTAGAATGAATTAAATTTTGATTGAACGAAAAATGAACCGGCCATTTTGTGCGCAACAATAAGTCCTCGAAAACCGATACGTAGATTCGACGAATGTCCTGAAAGTGTTAGTAGATACAGCAAGCCATGCACGCCGGGTTAAAGTGCAAGATAAAATAAAGAAAGCAAACAGCAATCGCTTTAGCAACATGTTTCAGAAATCAAGCTCGCAGGAAGGCAAATAAACAGGTGGCAACAGAGATAGAGATAGAATTCGCTAGACAGAGAGAAAGATAATAGAGAAAAGAGAGAAACAGAAAAATAAAAAACAGAGAGACGTGAAAGTCGCGGAAGAGAAACCGTATAAAAATGGCGAGCGGCGAAATAAAACACGGAAGAATACGTGAAATGTACAAAGTGGCGAGTCGATACGAATGTTTTTTTCGCTTTCATTTTTTCCCCCTTCTTTTCTCGGCTCCTCGGTTTCCATGGCCGAACTTCATTCATCGGACTTCTCAGCGATTTTGCACCGAACACGTACACACACTCGCACTCGCACACACTACTCTCACGCACACGTTTTGAGTCACGGCGTGAGACTTCAAGGGTTCTTTTTGACCCCGTTCTTCGATGTGTTCTCTTCCCCTTAACTTGTGTATGTACAACGTACGTTCTTTAGCTTTTCGATATACAAAGAAGTGAGGAAAAAAAATGAAAGAAAAAAAAATAGAAAACCATGTAACAAGAAAAAGAGTGCAGGGTGAAAAGAGATTGTTTGTATCGTTTGGGAGAACGCGTTTTCTTCTCGTTTCACGATACTTGTTCTCCGCGAGAACGCGTCTGGCGAAAGAAGAAAGAAGAAAAAACGCGCACGGAAGTGTCGGGAATCGATGTGAATCGATTCGATATACGTCTCCTCCATAAGCTTGCCCAGCCCTGATTCGAATCTCGCGTAAGCTTTTTTTCCTTTTTACTCTTCTCGGCGATCGTTAGTAGAAAGCTCAGAAAGCCTCTGTCTGCGTTACGTGGTTAAAGAGATACAGAAAGTAAAGAAATAGAGACAGATAGATCAGAAGAGAAAGATTCGTTGTTTGGAAAAGAACGGACAGACGAGAAGAAAAAAGGCGGGAAAAATTAGAAAAATAAAAATAGGCAGATTGACGATATCGTCGAGGAAAAAAAGACGAAACGGAAAAAAGAGCGGACGAGGGACAAAAAATGTTTGATCTTTTGTTTTCTTCAATTGCGGCACTTCATATCCACGCGAAAAAAGAAAAAAAATTCGATGTTGCTTTTCTTGAAAAAAAAAAGGGGGGTAAATTACCGATACAGGACTGACCAAGATTATACAGTACATTGTGATAAGAAAGAGAGATAAAATTGTCTTTGTTCGAAGACGGGAACAAAGCCATTGAACGTGTTCTCCAAGAGAAACATCGTGAAAGAGAGAAAGAGAAAATTATGTACAAAAAGAGGGAACAACGAGATACAATGCCAAGAGAGAAAGTCGGTGTGAAAAAAAGGGGGTTGCACAAAAGTAACGTGCCACTGACAGGGCCGTTCGCTTTCTCCTTGCATTGTTCATCGTGTTTTTGTATCTCTTTTTCGATCGTTGTTGTTGTTGTATGCTTTTTTGCTGCTTTCTTTGATATTCTCCTGTACCTCATAGTCCCTTTTCCGAACTTCACGCTCCAAATCCCACTTCTGACCCTCACAAAGGTAGACGCGGTCGTAATACATTTGGCAAATCTCCCTCAAATCGTCTACAAAGAACATGGAGTGTCTCTCAGATATCTTCTAATTCGTGAAACAATTGTTCACTAAATATCCAGGAGGCAACGTGGCAGAAAGAGAGACAGCAAGCTTATTTCGCATTTTTCTTTCAATATTCTTTGGTTTGTAAATGTTAAAAATGAGAGAAAATGTCTGTCTCTCGCTCTGCTCGATCGGCATGAAAAAATCACGTGAGAAACGCCTAATCGCGTTGGATGACACGAATATGACCTGCTCTGAAATATCTCCTTTTCGGATGGAAATCGACCTCCATCGCTATCGATACAAGGGTGCACTCCTTACTACCCTTCGAAATTTCGATCAGAAGTATAAATCTTAGAAAAAATCTATTTTCAAACATTAAAGAAGTACTACATTTTCAATATTCAATGAATTCTATTTACTTTGAATATTAAAAATCGTAAAAATGACTAACAATAGATTACTATATCAATTTGGTACAAATTCCCACCCTAAAATAGTAAAACTGTAACCCAAACGTAATTTAAGCTTCCCAACTTGAGAACCACAGTGATCCACATAATTAATTAACACATAATGAACTTAGTTTTCTACATTAAAGTTTTGATCATGTTAGATGAAATTTCGAAGGTACGTTTATCTGGAGTATCCAATAGATACCGCAAAGATAAGCGAAATCGAAAATGAATGACGTAGGAGGTCGGATAAGAGTGATCTGTATGCAGGAGACACGTTAGGCTATCTTCAGACGACACGATCGTATTTACCTCGAATTCTTTCAACCTAATTTGCCTCTCGAGGTCAAACTTATCGCCCTCGAGCGCGTATAATCTTTTCCAATATGCGGAACAGATCGTCTGGAGCTCGGCTAGAAGAACAAAAGCTTCACAGAAGGAGGAGCAATAATGAAACTTAAAAGATGGATGCTTTCGGTCATCCTTCGCTTTACCATTATACTCTATCGATTTAGCGAACTGTTTATTCAAAGAGAAAATATTTGTTTCTCTATAGGATTATCGTTTCTGTCGCTGCTACAGCGGGATCTCGACTATGAAAAGTAATCTCGAAGCAAGTATGTTATTTGACGAATTGTGGCGAAATAATTGTGAAAGATGAAGGAAGTAAAATGTAAATGGAACGTTTGTATAGATTGTTTCGGTGTTGGAAGTAATACTTGGTTGTATAACCGGCGGTAGTAGAACGCGTGGTAATGTAATACGTAGTGATGCAACACGTGGTTATTATACATGTGGTCATTCTACACGTAGCAGTCTAATATGTAGTAATTCTGCGCGTGGTAATTTCATGCGTGGTAATTTGTACGCACAGTAATTTTACACGTGGTAATTCTACGCGTGGTAATTCGTATGTGTGATAATTGGTATGCGTAGTAATTCTACATGTGGTAATTCGTATGTGCAGTAATTCCACGCATGGTAATTCATATGTGCAGTAATTCCACGCATGGTAATTCGTATGGGTGATAATTCTACACATGGTAATTTGTATGCGTGTTAATTCTACACATGGTAGTTCTACGCGTGGAAATTCGTATGCATAATAATTCTACGCATGGTGATTTGCATGCGTGATAATTCTACATGTGGTAATCCGTATGCGTGGTAGTTCTACGCATGGTAATTTTTCCATATGATGATTCTACGCGTGGATATTCTAATATGTGATGATTCTACGCGTGGTTAATGTAGGACGCAATAATTCTTCGCGTTATAACGTAGCAGTTATTTAATTAATCATTAGTAATCTAACACATGGTACTTCTACGCATCGTGATCTAACAGCTAGACTGCAACAGCTAATAATACAGCGGCTAGTAATCTAACAGCTAGCAATCGAACGGCCACTTATCGAACGGTCACTTATCGAACAGCCACTTATCGAACGGCCAGTAATCCACCAATAATAAATAATAAATAAAACGCAATCGAGATCCCGCTGCACTGATCAAACGATCAAAATCTTACGTATTAAAAAAATGACCAGAAAAATCGCAGAACTGATAAGGTTATTGAGGAGAAAAGATTGAAGGAAGAGAATGAGATTCTCGTGTATAGAAGCAAGAAGCACGAAGCTGAGAACTGCGTGAACGTGAACCTGCCACGAGAATGGAATCTCTAAAAGGAAATATTTTCTACGGAACAAGGTCTTAGTGATTTTTGTTTTTAGATTTGATGATGCTAATTGAAATCGCTTAAGAAAAGATCTAAATAAGTATCAGCGTTACGATATTAACTTCACATCTACTTTGCTGCGATTCTACGAACTCACGTGGTGCCTGTACATTTTTTATTTCTTTTCGCTTTTTTGGTATTTTTTTTTTTTTTTAATTGTTCCTACGAATTATCTACGAAGAGTGTCTAAAACTATTATAGTAGTTGCGAGTGACTACACGTTAGAGTTGGTGCGATTAGATGATATCAGCCTCGATTCAGCCTAACGTCGTTAAATAACGAAAAATAATTGTACGAAATAGTCGATAAACAAAATGAAAAATAAAATTGTACAGCGCTGCGCTAGCAACAATTCCTTGCGTTCTAATGAAGAAAGAGAAAACCCAAAAGATTTAGAATCAAAAGACAAGAAAAACTTGGTAGAGAAAACAACAACAAAAGAAAATAAAATATAGTAGACGAGGTAATTTCTCCGGAAACAAAATGATTGTTAATTTGCAGCGTCTGTTGTATTCTGTTCTCTTTTATTTTTGGATTTGTTCGTTTTTGGAACCGAAAATTTGTCGACCTCGAAATCCTTCTTGGCGACTTCGTACTCTAGGTCGTACTTTTCCCCCTCGAGAGCGATGATCCTCTTATGATACTGGGTCAGAATGGACTTCACGCTAGCTGTCAAAATTCCAAGTCACCTTGAAAATATGCTACTGTTTTTCGTGCAACACGAACGATTCTACCCGACCAATTTATTTTCTACATTTTCTCTCCGCGATATTCCCTATCGTACAAGATCATACAATGTACAAAGAATATAATTATCTTCGTGCAAACTTCGTATACATGATTATACTTCGGATCAACAAAATTGGTCCTGAATAAGATCTTGTTATTCTTTACTTCGTGTAAACATTGTCTTCATATTCGATCAATGCAAAATTAATTACGAATTTTCTTATGAAATGTGAGAAATTATATTGTGTCATAGAAATTACATTTGTGCAATTTCTAGAAATTGCTTCCGAGTTTGGTAATAATAAGGAAGTACACATTCGAATAAATTAATAAGAGTATTTTAGCGATGTAAACGTTCACAAATCTTTGGTAATTCATTTAAACCAAACTAATTAGAACGCCGTCAGATAGTGAAAGGCATGAGAGAACATTGAAAGCAAAGTGATTGATTATACACTTGTGACAGTTGTTCGAAAAACAAAGAAAAACCTCAAATAGAAGCACGTGTGTTTCGAAACCAATCGGTTATCACGTATACCAAATATCAGTATTGCTCCATTACCACAAGAATAGCGCTTTTGCGACAACGTGTGAGAACACAGTTAATCAACGCGAATCGCTTCACGATTATCAGATCGTCAATGTAAAACAAAAAAAAAAAAAAAATAAAGAACGACGAATTAGCATTGCAATGAAGAGCGTAAAAATACTTGAAATCGTTGAACAGACCGCGCGCACAAGAACAGAAAGACGATGTGAAAATGCGAAACAGAAAAGTGTATGCGACAAAAGTGAACAAAGAGAAGTAGACAGAAAGATAGAGAGCTGTAGAGAGAATAGCCGTGTTATGTATGTGAAAGAAAATTGAATAAACAAGTAGACGAAAAAAAGAGAAAAAAAAACGACGAGACGAAATGCGAAGCTCGCGATGCTTGCCCGGATTGCGAAGAAACATCGTGGAAATTTCGTGAAATTAATGGAGGGAAGTGTAGTAGACTCTTGTTATATTGCAATTTTTACGTGGAATTTTACTTGTATTGAAAGAGTGTATTTTTACTGTTATATGCGTGGAGGTTGAAGTTGTCATATAACGAGTGGCAATGTGTGGTGATTCTATGCGTAGTAATTCTACACGTGGTAATCCTATACGAGGTAATCCTATACTTAGTAATTCTACGTGGTAATTTTAAGGTGTAGTGATTTTATGCGTGGTAATTCTACGCGTAGGAATTTCAGCGCGTGGTGATTCTACGCGTAGCAATTTCAACGCGTGGTTAATTTAACACATGGTAATCCCACATGTAGTGGTACGACGCGTAGTAGTATTAACGCGTGGTGATTTCAGCACGTGGTAATTTCAGCGCATGGTAATTTCAGAGCGTAGTAATACTAAAGCGTTGAGATCTCACACTTGGTGATTCTACGTACTGTTAATCTAACGCGTTGTGATTCTACACGTGGTTAATCTATCACATAGTAATTCTACACGTGGCGATTCTACACGTGATTGATCTAACGCACAGTAATTCGACACGTTGCCATTCTACACGAGGTTAATCTAACGCGTATTGATTCCACACGTGGCGGTTCTACACATGGTTAATCTAACGCGTCGTAATTCTACACCTGGTCAACTCAACACGTAGTAATCCCACAGGTAGTAATCTAACGCGCGGTGATCCAACGTGCAGTTATCTAACGTGCAATAATTTAACATATAATCTCACGTGTAGTAATCCAACGCGCAATATGCTTAATTGAACAATCCATATAAAAAGTAGCAATATAACAAAAGTTCACATTATTCTATCAATCGCTATATCTTCCTCAACAGTAAAAATAAAATAGTAATTCTATTTACTTCTTCAAATTTTCAGGACATAAAATATCCTTGTTACTCTAACCCTATAGCAAATGGTTTGTTGAATTCAATAATTTTATGTTAAAGACAAAATGGTGGTACTATTTGATGTAAAAAATGAAAATTGAACGCAACCGGGCAAGCCGCGGTAACATAACTCAATTGCGACAACATTGTTGAGCATCGTTACTGTGTGTCGTATCGAACGCCTCGTTATTATGCACGCGTCCCGTAAATTATGTACTCGCAACAGTGTTTTTGCTCTATCGTGTTCCTCAAAAGTACCTCGAAGTCCTTCTTCTTTACGACATATTCGAGGTCGAACTTTTGATCCTCCAATGCTGTGATCCTATTGTGGTACTCGCGTAGCACGCGCTTCACGGTATCTGTGTGGAGCAAGGTGAAAAAAAAAAATCGGACAGAATTTATCATCAGAATTGAAATGAAACACGAAGAAGCAGCAATCGTTGTTCAACGAACGAAGCGTTTTAATGTTCGATAAACGATGTTTACGCTGTACGTACCCTTGCAAAAAACATCAACCATCGAACAAAAGAAAAATCATTATCAAAATCTTAGAAAGCTCGCAAAAATTATACGAAGAGATCGTGTAAAAATTGTACGAAGCTTTAAAAAATCGTACGAATTGTACAAAAATTGAGATTTTCCAAAAATTGTGTACAGTTTTCAGAAATCGTACGAAGAAGTTTTCAAAAATCGTATAAAGAAGTTTTGAAAAATTGAAGAGGTGTTAAAAAATCCTACAAAGAAGTTTTCAAAAATTGTACGAAGAAATGAAAAACGTGTATCGATGTGAGTTTTGTGCCCGCTGTTCTTCCTGTGTGATTCTATACACGCAATAAAATGAGATCAAGAACTCGAGTTACGAATCCATTTCCATGATCGAAAACACGACCGGACTGTCTGCAAAGAAGTGGACGAAAATCTGATGTGCGACGACGATAACATGTAGCTTCTTGTCACTGTTAAAATAAAAAAAAATCGACATATCTGCGAACCCGCGAGGGGTTCCTGCGATCCTGACTGGTTAATATCTGATCCGCGATCGTGAATCGACTAAACGCGAGCTAAATGTTAGGACAAAGATTTGTGGAAAGTCTGAATTTACCTTCGCTCGCGTCGTCGGTGTTCTTCGGTTTTCCGCAACGTTCTTCGATGATGCGTCTCCTCTCGGCGGCTTTTCTCTCCTGTTCTTTCTTCAACTCCTCGGCGGCTTTCTTACGCAGCAACAGCTACACCGAAATACAAATCCTTGTTACAAAGTTTAAGTTTAAGGCTTTTAGGTGGTGGGGAGAGACAGGAAGTTCAAATCGACTCGAATAAAAATTTTCATTTATTTCGAGGTGTTGAATATTTTTTAAAAATTTGAGGTTAGAAATGATTCTTCATATTTTATTGAAGAGTATCGTTAAATAATTTACTTTGGAAGATACTTTTATTTTGATATTTCAAGATGTACCATCAAGGTTGGTACAGAAAATTTGAAGGTTAGAAATGTTCGAGAGTTTTAAAACTTTGATCCTTCATCATATTGAACATTACAGTCTTTAAACATAATTGAAAAAAAATTTGTCTCAAAAAATAGAATGCAATTGACAATTCTTTGTAACATTGATTTAATCACAAAATGATTAATTTGCAAATAAATGTAAATAAATATTTAATAATCTGAGTAAGTCTTCCTCTTCGAAGAACCAACTCTTGATAATTTTTCCATAAATAATTGAAAGAGTGTAATTTAAAAGCGAGATTGAAGATATTTCGAAGTTGGCAGAAATACTAATTAAAATCGCATTAATGCACGGAGAAATTAGCAAAGAAAGGAATGTAAACTTACCCTAAGCTTCTTCTTCCTGTCAGGGGTCATGAAACCCTTCTTCGCCTTCTTGGCTTTGGAAGCCTCTTCGAGGCGGGCGCGGACCTCCGCCCTCTTCCTATCGGTCTCCGCCTGTTTCCTCTTCTTTTCCTACATTTTCCGTGTGAAACTCCCTTAAAATGTCTTATCTGACAATGCTACGAAAGGAAATCCCCCGGAGAAATTCCCCCCACCCGCGTAGAAACTTTGTACGCTCGTTCCCTTTCGGATGAAAAATAAGAGAAAAGAAAAATGGTAAACCGTTTACTCGTTAGCGAATCTCACGGTAAAAAGAAGTAAAGCAGAAATAATCTGGAAAGTTTGAACGCGGTACATAACCAGCCCCTAATATGAAAACTGTTACAAAAGCCATTCGATTAACGAGACTCGACAACTTATTGAAAAAGTTCGGGTGACCCATCCTTTCCTCCTCTCGACTTTAACTTTCACGAATGCTCGTCTTTTTTTCGCCCTCATCTTACGTACATCCTCGAGACGTTTCCTCTGCAATGGAAAAGAAACACAACGTTCGTGAGAAAATCTTCCTCGAAGATTCTGCGGTGAACGGAAAACGAAACGTTTGAAGTTGATGTGTAAAAAGGTTTATCGTGTACTCAACCAGACAATGTAGCTCTTCCTTTATTTCACGTAAGATTCGAAGTTTAAATTTAATCTTAAATTTTTCCTTCGCTCCTTCGAAGTACTATAGATATTTTATAGAATAATAAATACTGTAGATAGTACTTTAGATATTTTTTCGAGTTTAGAAATTGTCTTTTCACGTTTATAATTTAGGTCTCTGTAATGGATGCGAACTATCGTTTAAGGGTTGAATACGTTGTAAAAATATCCTGCTATGTATAGTTTTGTTCAGTGTTATCAAACCAAATATTTTGTATAGACTTCAAGGAATGTTTCATATTCGTTTCGTGTTCCGTTTTTTAAATAAGCGCAAAGCGTGTGTGCAGCAATATGTGAGTGTTCTGCAACAATGTAGCACTTTTACTGCCACGTTGAATTCAGAAACCTGTATAATTTATTTCTATCAAAAACACAGTAATATTATCTATAACTGAGTGTATAACCATTTACCAATGTAAATAACACACATGTATACATTCATATGTGATTCACATATGTGCAACGTGGCAGTGAAAATATGCAGTAAGTGTACAATCCCAATTCCTCGTGTATTTTGTATACAACTATTTTCATTAATAATAAGGTTACATTAATGAGGTTGAAAACTGAGAAACAAGCATGAGTGGCATGCAGCGGACACGCTAGGACATCAGTGTCGCAGGACACAGAAATATGTTGTCTTTAAATGCGACTATAGAATGTCTACGTTACCCAGATTTTGTACTACTAGGTGTGCTCGTGCTTGGAGTTTTATTCTACTGCTATACAGTTTCAGTGTGTCGAGTGTTCTTGATTGTTAGTGAAATCAAATTGTGGAGGTTGTCAGACAAATCTACTTTGGGTGGACGGTAGAAAATTTATCTAAGAATGTTGACATACCGATATGTAGGGATATGAGGACATACGTGGGTATTTGGAGGTGTAGAGATATGATGTATTTGGAGATATAGGGATTTGGGGATATGGGGATTTAGGGATGTAGAGATTTAGGAATATGAGATTCTGGGAATATAGGGATTTGGGGATGTAGGGAACTACAAATATAAGAATTTGGAAATATAGGGACTTGGGAGATAGGGATTTAGAGATGTAGAGATTTAGGAATATGAGATTTTGGGAATATAGGGATTCGGGAATGTAGGGATCTAGGAATATGAGATTTTGGGAATATAGAGATTTGGAAGTATTAGAATCGGGGTTATGGAGATTTGGTGATATAGGGATCTAGAAATATAGGAATTTGGGACTATTAAAATAGGAGAGTATGGAAATTTGGGGGAATAGAAATTTGGGAATATAGGAATTTGGAAATATAGGGATATTGGGTTTAATAAATCTACGAATCTAGAAATCTAGGGATCTAAGATTTTCAAATTCCTTGGAATACAAAGATCTAGGGATTTGCACGTCGCGACATTGCACATGAGTTTTTTTACAAAATTAAGATCGTCAACTAAATTGCAGATTAACTATTTTTAAATTATCATTCTTAAATCTTTAACATTTTACTTGTTACCTCAAATGCGATATTAACAAAAATAATATTAACCCTCATATTGCAAATATACTACACCAAATAATAACGTTTTATCTTTTCCCAAAACTAAAAAAATCATTGAACAAAAGTTTAAATTAATACGTTCATATTACTACAGCTCTTTTTAACCCAATATACTGACGAGCGGCAATAACTCCCGTGTCAATTCGCGGACGTGCAGGAATAAGGGAAGGAAGCTGAAAAATGCAAGTCACAGATATATCGATGAAATGTTTTTACAATCTTGAAAAGTTACGAGATTCGTGGGATGAAAGTAGAGGAGAAGACGGAGGAACATAACCCGCGGTGGTAAATAATGTTGAAGCAAGAAGGAGAGTATGGCGATAAATCAGACGAAAAGTCCAACCCCATGGAGGCAACCGACGTTGTCGGTCGTAATACTTCCGGATCTATCTCTTACTTCCCGTGGTGGACGAGATGTTAGGTTATACTTTCAGAAATATACGCCTGCTATCGTAAAAGTGAAATATTTTATCGACTTCGAAAATTTTTCGTCGAAAATTCTTCTTCCCTTTTCAATTGACGAAAGGTACGCCGATAAAGTTATCGCGGGAGAAACAAAGGGGATGGATTTAATTTTTAGTCGCTGTGTATCGATGTTTCGTGGAAACGGACGTTCTGTACAGTTTCTTGTTAAAGGAAAAACTACGAGGATATTTTGTTCTCCTCGTTATCACGTAATTGTGATAAAATATTGTAAAAAAAACTGTTGTTAAAATGTGTGGTTGTTAACCACTTTTCTACTGGTAAAAACGGTACAAAAGCTCAGTCGGTATGGAGCCTTTTATTAAAAAAAATGTCTACGTGACTATTAAGTCTAGGCAAAAAATAATTAATCCGAATGCAAAAATCAAAAAATTGAAAAATCACTGGTCCGACGTCCCAATGTGTATGCTCGGACGTATAATATTCGTTTGTAGGATTAATTATATTTTTGCTCGTTTGAACGACTTCTGTAGGGATCTATTCAAGGGGAAGTTCACAAGCACAAAGAGCACAAACGATGCGTACCTTTCAAAGATTTTAATTTCACTGCTCGGTCCAAGGTGAACGGGAGATCCATTGTTCGCCATTTTCAAGTGAAATCAAAATTCAAATATGTCGAGTAGTCGCGAACGATGGAACATGAAAAGAAGAAATAAAAGATATTAAGATACGCTTATGTACATTGCGATGTTCATTTACCTTTGTGCACCAATTATTTATAATTAAACAAAATGTTCTTTAAAGAAGTCATAATATATTGCTTCAAAACAATAAATGGTAAATGTATTACAAGAACAATGTGTACAGTATCAATTTAATATAAGATACAAAAATTTCTCAGGTTTTAAATCCATATTCTATTTCTTCACATTTGTCATTTCATATTGTATTAATTTGATGTGAACATTGCAAATTTTAATGTGTGTATTAATTTTACTTGAACCATTTAATTTTCAATATATAAATTGTATTTGAACTTATAAACATTTAACATATAAATTGTAAACCTTTGAACAATTAATATATAAATTGTGTTTGAATATTTAATAAATAAATTGTACTTGAACCTTTGAATCTTCAGCATGTATTGAACAATTGAATTTTTTATATAATAACAGTATTTGAAGCTTTGAATTATTAACAAAATTAATTGTATTTGAATCTTCGAATTATTAACATAATAATTTTATGCGAATTTGAATTAAAAGACCGAGAATGAAAGAATTGTTGCGGTACCCACCTAACCTCATCGTCCGCCATCTTGGTACCTGGCTGCTACACCCGTCTACCTAAAAATAAAGCATAAAAAGGGACATTTCACGTATCCGTGGCAAAATAACAATAACCGTGCTTATGTCATCGAAGCGAATATCGTTTAAACTGCAAAACATCGCGCGATAGAGAAAGGTTTAAATATAAAACCGCGAAGATGGAGGATCGTCCATGTTGCGTCATCGGATAAATCGTATCGTTTTTTCCTTCCTTTTACGCCGGTCAATGACAGTGGTTGGTTCTGCGCGATAAATCCACTGTTCTGCACGTAAATTTTCGCCTCACCGACGCACCGCAACGGTATAGAATATCCGGTGCTCGAAAATAGACGCCGTGCGTCCCCACTTTTCGAACCGTCGAGCCGGAGACGTCGCTACGTCGACGATCCAAATTTGGATGCAACGACCCAAACGGTAGATCTCTCGTCTCCTCTCGACTCGATCCGATGTGTCGAAAGCGGAAAACGAGATTCGACTGGAAGCAAAATCGTTCTCTTGGAAAATTGTTATCGATACCGGACGATCGCTTTCATGGATATTCTCTATGTTGCTGTCGGTGAAACGACATTAATTCATGAGACTGTTTTCGAACTATTCATACATTTTGACGAATATTGGTTCGAACACATATCATTGTAATTGATTAAATAGCATTTTTATGTACAAGATTATTCTTTAACCCTCTTGGGGATTCAACAAATACAGATTATTTTGATGTAGCACTAAGTTTTCTGATGTCCCTGCAACCGTATGTCCCTAAATATCTACATCTTTAAATATCTATCTACAAATCCCTACATTTCCAAATTCTTATATGTCCAAACTCTTACGTCCCCAAAACCATCTGGGAATCGGTATAGGTATCCCCAAAACTCCATATGTCCAAACTCCTATGTCCTCATATGCTTATGTTCCCCAATCTCTGTATTCCCAAATTTCTATGCACTCAAATCCCTATATCCTGGAATCCCTATATCCCCAAATCTCCTTATTTCCCAACACATATGTCCCCAAATCCCTATCCCCAAATCTCCTTATTTCCCAACACACATGTCCCAAAATCTCTATATCCCAAAATCTCCTTATTTCCGAATACACATGTCCCCAAATCCCTATATCC
The DNA here is from genome assembly GCA_945859555.1 of Megachile ligniseca. Taxonomy (NCBI): domain Eukaryota; kingdom Metazoa; phylum Arthropoda; class Insecta; order Hymenoptera; family Megachilidae; genus Megachile; species Megachile ligniseca. Next base: position 4,030,277 of record OX243786.1, read on the forward strand.
CGAAATCTCTGTATCCCAAAATGCCTATATCCGAAATTTCCAAATCCCCATAGCCAATTTCCCAAATCCACAATTGCACAATTCTAAAATTTCCAACTCCTCAAATCCCCAAATTTGAAAGTCCTTAAATTTGAAATTCCCAAAGGTCCACAGTAACTTTCGTGTCTGGAGTTATTACCAAAAAACGTTATGAATGCCTTAAAGTATGTAGCAGACAAGTTACATTTATAAAAGGAAAATTGAAGAGCTACAGAGAGGGAAAGTGAAGAGAGTAAATGGTAGAATGAAACTGATGAAACATTAAAGATCTAGCGGATGATGAACGAGTACGGGTATAAGGTCTGAAGGTTCGAAGTAATTCATTTTCTTGGCGAACATCTTATGTACTGACGTTGAAACGACGGCAATGAGTCACAAGCGACGTTTCAAAATAGATTCCAAATTTATTGCATGCATGAATTGTGTAACCTGTTTGTGTAACATCTCTAACATCTCAAAATTACTCGAAACAGTGTTATAATTGTTCCCACTCAAAAGTCTAGTGTCTGCTAGCAGGAGCTTCTGATGACACTTCAAGAGGTTAAGTACATTGTTCTCGAACTTGTTATACCATAATTAAAATCTCGATCTTCTAAACATACTGAGTTGATAAATGAACTATTTTTATTTGTATTTTATAATTAGATTTGTAGATATGCCTCAGGTAGATGGCTAGATTTCTAAATCAGATTCTTGGATCTCTGTTAATTATTGGATTACAGACTCCTAAGTCTCTGTATCTTCAAATTTCTATAGTTAGATCCCTATACAGTAGTCTTATATTTCTAGATCTGTGAACCCCTATATCTACAGTTTTATAATCCCAGATTTCTATACCTTTAAAGATCTACATCACAAAAATTGATATTATATATCTTTATATATATATTTTTAGCAGTTTTATTGATCTGAGATATGAACTGTATGTTCGTAAATGGACAGTGTTGAAATATTGTTTATTTGTGTTATATATTTTTTATATTGTTTATTTCTGTCAAATGTTTAGATGCACAAATAATTTTGTGACTCACGTCCCTGTATATTTACTTCGCTACATTCTTATATTACTATGCTACATTTCTAAACCCCATATCTACATATTCTCAGATAGTGCATGCCTACAATCAAGGATATTTTGACACTGTGTTTCCAAATCGCCAAATTCGTAGAGCCTTGTATTTCTGAATACATTCCTAGGTCCCTACACACCTATGTTTCGAGACTCATATGTCCCTATATTCTGATGTCCTTGCATTTTTACGTCTCTACATTCCTATGACTCTGCATTTCTATGTGCCTACACTCATATGTTCCTACGCTCATATGTTCCTACACTCATGTGTTCCTACACTCATATGTTCCTATACTCATATGTCTCTACATTCCTATGTGCCTATACTCATATGTCTCTACATTCCTATGTGCCTATACTCCTTTGTCCCTACACTCATATGTCCCTACTCTCATATGTCCCTACACTCATATGACCTTACATTCATATGTCCCTACACTCATATGTTCCCACATTCCTATGTCCCTATATTCCTATGTCCCCATATTCCTATGGCTCTACATTCCTATGTGCCTATACTCCTATATCCCTACATTCATATGTCTCTACATTCCTATGTGCCTATATTCCTATGTCCCCATACTTGCAATATTCCTATATCCCTATAATCTCTTTATCCCCCATATTCTCTATATTCCTATATGCCTACATATCCAAACCGCTATATCCCACATTGGTACGCGCCCATGTCCCTATATCTGTTCATTACTAAAATTGGAAGATCATCGTTAGACAGAAATTTCATATGATCACTGGCAACCGCTTTATATTTGTAATGGACCGATCGCCTTCGCTAAGTATAGATTCCCTCTCGCTCGAACCATTCCAAGACACGTCCCACCGCGACTCCGATGTGTGTCTCGTCTCCGATGTCAAAGAGGATCCCGGCACCGTAAAAATAGAAAACACGCAGAGTCTACCACGGATGATCTACGATAGCTCTCGCGAACGATCCGCCGTCGATCGAAAGCGAAAAAAAATCGAATAAATCCCGACCCCGATCTTTCCTCCGTTTCCTGTCCAACGTTCTCCCTCGCGTTTTCTCGTCCTTGACGCGCGTACGTTGCGCTCGTATGGAAATCAAGAGACTCGTAACCCGATACAAAATCAACAGACTCGTAACTCTCGTGTCTGCGAAGTTATATTTGTCGAGGGAGATCGAGAATGAATACTGGTACAAGGCTGTTTACGTAGAACCGCGTGTATTCGCGTCGCGATCCGAACGCAACCGCGACGATCACTGCCAGCTTTCTTTGCCGCGAATTTCCCAACGAACGGGTTATCGTTTACAGCACAGCGTTGTCGTGAAAGAGTTTACGAAAATACGAAAAAAAAATAAATAAATAACGAAATACAAAATAAAAGTCTAGGAGAATCGAGAAGATCACGAGTGGTGTCACTACGTATCTGTCACACACGGAATCGCACTAGGACGCGTTCCAGTCTTCTGGAACGTCACAATTCCTGGATGTACTAACACACGTGACCTTGAAGCAGCGTTACTATCTGTGTGAAGCACTTGACACTCGGATACGACGAAAAGAGCGAATACTCCAGGCCAGAAGAGGCAGACTCGAACTGGAGGGGCCTTGTCCGTTGTCGGTGACAGATCCCGAAGAGGATCACGATTCCAGTAGGTCGGCGCGTAGTTTAAGGCTTACCTTGAAGAGAGAGAACTATTTGCTGGCTACGACTGGCCAACCGGACCTTAGGCAGCTGACTGTGCCATCGTGGATCCGTGGTCGACGTCGTCAGCCTCTTCTTCGTAGGCTGTTCACGTGGCCAGAAATCGACCAATCAACGCCCGCCATTGGTCGTAAGCATTTTTAGGCGAGAGCTCTGCCCGCTTCTGCCTTGCTGCCAAAAATAATCGGAAACTGAAAACGGAGCCGAGGAGCTTGCGCTTCGCTCGGAGGCTCTCTCTCTCTTGGCTACGAACCGACTTCATTTTAATCCTTCTGTAGGCAACCGGCTATCCATTCAACATTTTTTTTATTCCGCGAAATGGATACCTGATTGACCGCACAAGGAGCGGGGAATCTTCCTTTCGATGAGGATCGATGAAAAATTTTTTATTCGTTTTTTTTTTTTTATCTATGTGAGATGTATATTCTTAAATTACTAGGTAAGGATATTCCTAGATTTATATATCGATTTAGATTCAGTTTCCTGTACTCGTAGATTTCAATATTTTTATATATTTAGATCGGTACGTCCCTAGATTCCTAATTTCAGAACTCCCAAACTAAATCCATAGATTATTAAATTTGTAGATTTACACTCATTTCTATTCTCAAATTCCTAGATTCGTAGATTTCTAAATCCATAGAACACTAGATTTGTAGATCTCTACACTCGTAGATTTCTAGAGTCTGTCTCTAAATCTGTAGAACCTCCATTTGTAGAGTTCTACACTCGTAGATTACTAGATCCACAGATCTTTAAACCTGTAAATTTCTAGATCGGTGGATATCTAAACCCACTGGTTTCTAGACCTGTAGAACTCAACAGATATTACTTCCTAAATCTGTAGATTTCTACATCCAAGCCTCCTAAACTCATAGATCCCTATATGCATAGACTCCTAGATCCTTAGATGTCTATATGTGTACATTTCTAAGATCCCTATATCCCTATATCCCCATCTTCACATCTCTATATCCCCAGATTCCTACATCCCCACATCCACAAAACCCAAATTGTAATTTCAACAAATACAACTTGAAAACTCTCTACTTAAAATTGATACAGTAACAAATTAATTCGCAAGTAAAATTGCATTAGGTTCAATTTGAGCAGCGTTCGTAGAAATTCAAGGATTTTATAAAGTTCCTCGCGGACTTCGTTTCGTTCTTTATACATACTATCTATTTTGAGAAGATGCGTTAAAATAAACTCAATGTACGTTACACTATTCCGAAGTGGACGAAACAATGAAGATAACCTAGATCGCAGGGGATGAAAACATTCCATGCATTTTAGTCTTCTGCATATAAGAACAGAGGAACTAGACAAGTTCGTATTTTCCATATTTATAGCAGCAAGATGGCGTTCGACTTTCATTCATGGAGAAACTCTCTCTTCGCCTATACAATTTATTAATCGATACAAAATGGAAGTATAATTGAAAACGAAGACTTGAAAATGAGCTACACTTTTTTAAAGATGTTCAAAATAATTATTATAAATGTCAGCAAACATTATGTCTGACACAACGAAAGTGTAAATATCAAACGCTTTATTAAAACCCTGTATTTTAATAAAGTTAAGAATATGTATTTCAATAAAGTTAAAATTTATAAAATATTGTCTCAATCTTTCAGTCTGGTTAATAGTCTAACAGTACCTAAATCAAATTTGCAAAAAGCAAATTGCCTAAATGATAGCCGAGTTAATTATGAAAGAATTATGAAGTGGTTTTCAGCGAACACGCGCTGACATGAACAGCACTGTGTAAGCGTTAATAGTGATGAATTAGTCTAGCGAATACACGGCTCGAAGAAAGAGTACAATCGGAATGTAGAAGCACGATCGTAGGAGTATCTTGAAACGCGTCGAGGCAGAACGAAGATATTATTAACGGACCGTTCTGGATTTCGTGTGCGGCAGCTGTTTGGCACTAAACGTGGTAACGCTGACGGAAACATCGTGGCTTAAACGTAACACTTACGACCTGCATTCGATATAATATCTCGTACGAATTTTTTGCCACACCTTACCGTGCAGACAGAAGTACAACACCAAATACTTCTCTGAGAAAAATATGACACCCAAACGCAGACATCCACTTGTGGATATTTTTTGGATCTTTAGAAATTCTTGGAGATTTCAAAATTTGGGAATTGGATTTGGGGACGGAGGATGTTAGAAACTTTGCAGTTTGGGGAGTTTTCATATTTACAGATGTAGGGATCTAGGGAGACTAGGGAGTTGGACTTTGAGAATTTGGGGTGCTAGAAATGTAGGAACGTTGGAATTTATGGATCTAGGGATTTGGGGAGTGAGAAATTTGGGATATAGGTATTTGAGGATAGTGGGATTTAGGAATCTAGGGATTTAGGGACTTTGAGGAGTTTTGGAACTTTGGGAATTTTGGGAACTTTGGGATTTGAGAATTTTGCAACTTAGGAATTTTGGGATTTGGGGAATTTGAAATTTGTAAATTTAGAGATTTGTGGATGTAGAAATTTAGGGAGATGTATATTTGTAGGTGTAGGGATATAAGAATTTGGGAATATAGTGATTCAGGGATTGAGAGATTTGGGTATCTAGGGACATAGGCGTCCAGAAAGTGAATTTAGAAATTTGGGATATAGGTATTTAAGGATAGTGGAATTTACAGACTTTAAGGACTTTTGGAGCTTTGAGAATTTTGGGAATTTTGGGAATTTTGGGAACTTTGTAACTTAGGAATTTTGGAATTTGGGGAATTTGGGATTTGTAGATGTAGAAATTTAGGAACACAGATATTTGTAGATGTAGGTATATAGGAGTAAGAATTTGGGGATGTAGGTTTTTATGATGTAGTGAATCAGGAATAGAGAGATTTGGGTATCTAGGGATATAAACATCCAAAAATTTGTGGATTTAAAAATTTGGAAAATAATTTTAGATCTAGAAATTGGGGATGTAGGAATTTAATGACATAGATGTTCAACCTTGAGATTTGAGAACCGTGTGATTTTCGTGCTCTGAAATTTGGAACAGAACAACTTTTAAAAGAAGAGTTCAAATCAAAGCAAACCCTCAATTTCAGAAAAGTTTCCTTGATATACTGCTGTAGCTACATACGCAAAAGGGTTGAAATTTGACGATCAAAGTGCAAGTAGTGACAGTAGGTCAGGTAGAATGATGTTTCTTCGAGCAAGTAGTAGTATCGACGTTTAGTCAGACAAACAACGAACAACGTTGATAACGCAGAACTCTGCGCTCGTTTTACTGATTCGACCACGATCCTCGATGCAGACTATCCACGAAAGATGGCGGAAGGTTTTCCTGATAAAAATAATTGATTCGAGATAACACGGTGCGGAACTTTGAATTTTTGTGCTTCGAATCTCTACGTCAATTTACGACAATTTTTTTTAATACATCTTAACTTTTTTCTTTGTATACAAATCATTTTCGGTACACCATTAGAGAGCAAAAAGTTCAAATTTTGTATTAAACCCTAGGAAAATAATTGACTTGTCAACCCCTTACAATTCTTACGGTTTTTAAATATGAAAGTAAACTTCTATGATTCTTTCCAATTATTCTAACATATGTTACGAGATCCAAAAGTATAATAGTTAAAAATTAGACGAGAAATAATGTTAAAAAATCTACCCTTACCGAGGAAAAACATTTCACGGTACTTAACATTGCAGTTTGATTTCGATCGCAGTTTAATCAATTAAAAACAGAAACAATGAATTAATTAACGCAGGAATTTGTATACCGTTTCATCTGGACGTAACAGCACAGGTATGTTCGGTAGGGGGTGAAACGGCTGGGTCTGCGAAGGGGTGGTATAGGTGCGAGGGGGTGGTAGGTAGTTCTGAGCCAAGAGTGATTAACCCGGCGTCCCTGTTGCCACGACGACGATCCCGTGACGTCACGGGACAAGCCGGGGTTTATGGGTGACCTACATTCCAAAAATAGCCATCGCCGACCTACCCCTTCCCTCCCTGTTTCCACCCCTCCCTACCACCAAACACTGTCGCCTGCTGAACCACCGACACCGTCCAGTCGCACCCGCCACGGCTCACCCCCCTCTTTCCATCCCCCTTATTCCTGCCTATATCCAGCCATTCTGTTTTCTTCCTTGCTTTTCTACTTGTCGCAACATCGCGAATTATACAGGGTGCTACCAAATTAACGCTCGAAATAACACGCTGAATTCGTCGAGTTTCTCCACGGATATTAATTAGTATCTTCAAGTTTTAATTGACAATTAAAACGATATCGTTAAATTAATACGAACGTCGCTTTTAATTGTTGCGTCGTTCATGGGACGAAAAGATACGATGGCGGTAATTGTCAGGATCGTTCGAAATTATTTAATTAATTAAATTTATGTTGTTAAGAGGAATTTTTCGGTTATTTGTAGAGACCATTGTTTCTAAATTCTGTAGTTCCACAAAAGTAGTTCTTCTGCATATCCCTAATTCCATACGTTTCTAGATTCTTGTATTCACATGTTCTTATACCCCTAAATCCCTATATTTCTCGAATTCTGTACATACATAAATACCTCTGTGCATATACTTTTTTATCTTTGAATTTATTCCCTAGACTCTTACATTATCTTACATTACCATATATCCCTAGACTCTTACATTAAAAGATTTCTATACAATTCATATATTCCTAGATTCTTACATTCAAGATCCTTAGACAGTTCATATGTCCCTAGACTCTTACATTAAAAGATTTCCATACAATTCATATATCCCTAGATTCTTATATTCCAAGATTCCCATACAGTTCATATATCCCTAGACTCTTACATAATAGATTTCTATACAATTAATATATCCCTAGATTCTTGCATAATAGATTTCTATACAATTCATATATCCCTAGATTCTTGCATTCCAATATCCTTAGACAGTTCATATATCCTTAGATTCTAACATTAAAAAATCCCCACAAAATTTATGTGTCCCTAGATTCTCACATTTCAAGATCCCTATAGAGTGTATGTATCCCTAGATTCTTACGTTCCAAGAATCCTAAAATAAATTTCATGTACCAATATCCCTATACCAATATTCCTAGATGGTTATATCTCCAAGTCCACATATTCTCTCTCGGATAATGCTCTTCTAGATATCCAGAGATCTTCCTCATGTATCGGGAGAACAGAAAAAAATTTGATTGACCGCAATGCGGTTATCCGATAAATTTTGACGAAAAAAGCCCGATACAGATGTGACGACCGCATCGCGGTTCTGCAAGTCAAACGAGGTCGTGTCTAGACATTCGAGCTTTTCTGATAAACGCGTTCACACGTTGATTGCCATGAAGGTTACCAGTGACCGACACCACTGATTTGATATCAAAGAAACGGACGATTCTGATCGAATTGCAAATGGAAAATTGAAACTTGTCTTTAACGAACGATACGATAATGCACCTTGTAATGTAGATCGAAGTGTCGGATTAAAAACAACGAAATACCGTGCTACTTAGAAAGTGCATATTATCGCGTGCCTCGTTATGCACGGCCGTTTCTATCCGCGAGTTATCGCGTCGTGAAAAAAAAAGAAATGGCCGCGCGAAAGAAAACGAATCGCATTATCCTTATTGCCAGAAATTATATACTCGTGAATCAATTTCTTATCGTACGGAAATCTACCTAGCCATATATCTTCGTCACGGCTTATCCTTACGTACATGCATCGAAATATATATCGCGAAACAGTAAATCCCTCTTCTTCCCCATGATCCACGCTAAGTAAACTATTTCTCTATTTCCGCCGCGGTTCTACCTCGCGATTTCTGTGAAACGCGTTATTTTCTCGATTCGTCTATAAGATTATCCGGATGTCGCTTTTTCACGAACAATTTCTGACACTAATACGTTTAACATCTTATCATCTTGCTATTGGATTGCACTACCTTCGTCATTTCCGTATATTACTATCGTATTACTTGCTCGTCGCATATGACTGATATTATGTTAGTCTATAATTTCAGTATTCTGGCGGAAATTATTAATTAAATTAGTTTATTAATTTTTATGGTGCTAGTACTATAGTTATCTACTGCTCTAGGATTTTGAGGTTGTAGTGTAGTGGTAGAGTCAAACATGTGTGCGTATGGTACATTGAGATGTGTGTTCTCGTAGTAGTATCTGTAGGTATACATATAGATACGTAGATACCTAGGTCCGTAGATATCTAGATCCGTAGTTACTTACATGCGTAGATATCTATATGTGTAGATACCTACATACGTTGATACCTACATGAGTAGATACCTTCATGCGTGGATACCTACATGCATAGATACCCACATGTGTAGATACCTACATGTGTAGATACCTACATGCGTGGATACCTACATGGATAGATGCCTACATACGTAGATACCTATATGGATAGATACCTTCATGCGTAGCTACCTACATGCGTAGATACTTACATGCGTAGAAACCTACATGCGTACGTACCTACATGCATAGATACCCACATGTGTAGATACCTATATCTATAGATACCTAAATGCGTCATATTCTCACTCAAGTCATATTATCTCCGGAGTCACATTATCTCTGAAATCACATTATCTCCTCAGTCATACCTAAACCCACAATATCTATATCCCCACATCCCTGTATTTGTACATTCCTACATGCATATTTAACGCGACGAAAAAAAAGATGAAAACAGAAAATGTGCAAATGGTCGCGAATTGGAACATAAAAGTGCCTAGCAATGGCTGTTTCTCGACGGAGATAACAATATTAAATCCCAGTCGGTTTTTTCAATGAATCGAGCCATCGAGCAAGGGGGTAAGCGTCCACGGGAAAATCGACGAGGTGCTTCGACCTCGCGACCCACTTTCTGCTCCCGTGACGTCATATTCAACGTCATTGCCCGGGCAAAAGTAGGTCGGGCGAACCCAGCCGGACCGCTTCAAGACGCTTTCGAAAGTTTATTGAGAAATTCCCCGGTCGAGCTCGAACCTGTTCGCGCCTCCCTTCGTAGCGGACTTTATTACCGATATAACAGGCTTCGATTTCAACCGTCTTCTGATCGAACCAGAAGGTTCCACAGAAATCGAGGATCAGCTGGGTCGTCATTGACCTATCTCAACTTTACCGAAATTTTGTCTCCAAGTCTTTATTTTAACTCGGATGAAACGTTTGAAATATTTTTTAATTGAAGATATTTCGTCTTGCATATGTTGAATTATTTAAATTGCGAATTAAATTTGAATTCATAGGTATAGGTATGATTCGTGTATGTACACATATGCTTGTTGAAAGTTGCAGATGTACGACGTAGGTGCGATTAAAAATTAATGGGATTATCTATATTTAATTCTATCGGTATCATGGATCATACCGTTATTGTACTGAAGATGGTAAAATATAGACAATTTCAGAAGTACTTCAAACAAAAAATACAGATGTACTTTATACTTTCATTTGTTAGAAATTTAATAAATATGACACCCTATATAATTTCTCAAGTACGACGTGAATTATAAAACGGTATTAAAGATGGAGGGTGAAGCATGAAATGTGAAAATGTTAGTAAACGTATTGAACTATAGAAAGCCGTGAAACTTAAGAATGTGCAGATCCGAAGCATTAGCCCGATAAGAAAATAACGGCGCAAATTGAGCCGATGTTTGATAAACGAAAACGAAAAACCCTCGGGACGGGGGTGAAAGGTTTTCGGAAAAAGACAAGAAACGCCGTCGAAAGCATGAAAGCCGAACGGTTGGCAAATCTCATGAATGGCCGCGTAATGTGAATGAAGCTCCAGTGACCCAGTTTTGTTGACCGCCTTCCCCACCCTCTTGCAACCCCCTCGATTCCCACCACCATGCCACCCGCGTAGGCGTTACGTCAGGGACAGGTTATCGACTGCATCACCGCGAATATTAATTCACTACATCGATTGAAATGATTCGAAAACTCACACCGATCCACCAATTAACGATGCTTCGTGTCGCAAGAAACTTCTGCATCTTTTACGAACGTCGTACTCCATTTCCGCGTATCCTTTGTGTATTTGTCCAATCGAGAACCTTGCGAAATATGCGGAGTAACGGAGTAGAAATTAAGAATATTTTTTTGTGGAACATATTCAGTCAATCTCGAGTGATAATGTTCATTCGCTAGAGGAACTCTCGCAAGAAGCGAATTATCCTTGAATCGACATCTACGATAAAATTTACCTTCGTTCTTGAAATTCGTACAAATGTTGTATTGATCGTAATTTAGGATACACATATGTGACTTTTGGTTGATGAATTCAAAAACGAATTGAACATATGTATTGAAGATACTTAAAGATCCTTGATAAAAGATGCCTAGAAGATGCTAACTAAAATTAGATTTTGTCAATAAGTATATCATGGAAGAAAGGAAACGTGAAAATTTCGCCAAAAAGACAGAAAAAGAAATTGCAAAAAAAGATTGCCGAAGAAAGAAAATCGAGTCGTTGTAGATGTGATCCGTGTAATAAGAAACGAAACATGGGACCAATTAAAAATCATATCTCTCCGAGGATCCTAAAATTTGACCTAAAAAACAAAGGCCGAATGAACGCAACGAAAGGAAGAAGCTGGAGGATGCAGTTTGTCGAAGGACGAAAACTTGGTCTGGCCGAGCTCTCGGCATTTCATCGGTGTCGGCGAAGCAGAAGGGCGAGGGGTGCGGGGTCAGGTCGCTCGAATGACGTCAGGGGACGACGCAGGGCGTCGAACCCTCGTTGGCAAGCGAGCGAAGGGGTGCATCGACCTGAAACCCCCAGCAGTTGCTGGCTGGGTGTCTGTTCGTCCTTTTCTCTCGCGAGCGGATCCCAGCATCTCCGCTTCGCTGATACGAGAGGAAAAGAACGTGCTCCTGCTGAGACGCAGGATAATTGAAAATTTCAATACTTCATCTTTGTCTCGTTCGTACACGTCGAGTGAAAATCGATTGTCAAAATTCGATGGTAAAAATTTCATTACTAATATTTCTACCTTCAGCTAATACTATTTTCACATTAAGGTAGATATGTGGATGACGTGGTAGTCAACGTGTTAATAAATTTTTACTGTTTCAGTTACTACATAGTTACTGCTTCATACTAGTTACAGGAGTATACTTCCTGATCCTGTCGAATAGGGGTGATATGTGGGTGATGAGATAGTCAGTATTAAAAAATGATGATTGTTCTTATTAAATACAGTTGCTGTTTCATATTGATTACAGAAGTCTACTTCTTCCTGGTCCTGTCGAATAGGGATGATATGTGGATGATGAGTCAACGTATTAAAAATTTATGAATGTTTTTATTAAATACAGTTGTTTCATATTGATTATAGAAGTCTACTTCCTGATCCTGTCGAGTGAGGGTGACAACGTGTGTGTGACAGTCAACATATTAACATATGTTCCTTACTCTATCTCAAGGGTGACAATGTACAGCTGACATGATAGTCAATGTACTAATAAATAACGATTATATTTACTGAATATAGTTGTTTCACACCAATCACAGGATCCCACTTCCTTATCCCATCGAGCAACAGACGATACGTGAATGACATACTCCTCACCCCATCGATCAAGACATGTGGATGATGGTCAACGATAAAAATGATTTGCATCACGCTAATTACAAGAGGTTGAGAGGTAAAGTGTGAAATGAAAGGCAAGGGTGAGATTTGCAAATGACGAAGGTTAGAGAAAAACAGCTGTATCGAAGAAAAACGTCAGACTCTCCCACCAGGAAGGGTCAGCGCACAGAGTGCAGCAAGGGAGAAAACTGGGTGAATGAGGTTCCTGGAGAAGAGCACCGTCGGTGGTGGTGGTGGTGGTTTTGTCGCCGCCGCCACCGTGGCTGCATCCCCGACGAAGATATTTTTGGAATCGTCGAATTAGGCATTCAGGACAAGCGTCAACTAGGTGTACTAGGTTCTCGTACGAGGATGCTCTCGCGTAAGAAGCGTTCTCGATCGAATCGGGGTGCGGATCGATATGACCTTAATCTTTATCCGGCGACTAAGATAGTTACAAGGTAACCGATTATCGATTGGAAATTATTTAGAAAAATCGACGGCGACACTGACCTTCGTTTCAGCAAAACTTCTCGCGAAAAGATTTAAGAGCTAAAATGTCGAGTTTTATTTTGCTTCGAAAGGGTTTTCGTTCAGTTTGCTCTTTCAGCGTTATTTAAGTATCGTTAATTCGTTGAAAAAAAAAGAATAAATAGGGGGTGAAAGGTAAACCACGGTTTCGCGCGTCCCATGAAGAGGATCTCAAAAGATAGACGCGTGCTCTCGAGGCGGGTAACCCTAAGGAAAATAGGAAGACTTAAGGCGGACCTTAAGTGGTCGGTACTGTAGGCCAGACGCAGATTCTTGCTGGGATCTCGCCCCCTTGGCTAAGCAACCCTCATCTAAGCAGTTTTTAACCGGACGAAAGATGAGGAAAAGAACGAGGCTAAAGAAAATGAGGAAGATGGATGCTAAAAGGGGAAATAAGAGAGAAAGGAAAATACACTGTCGCTCAAAAGTCATAAGACACTAACAATCTTTAATTCTATTTGATAATCTATCAAAATTTATAATGTATGTCAACATCGATTGAGTATAGTAAAATTACCTATGGTCTTGGTGTTTTCAACCCCTTACTATTTTTCGTTTTGAATTCAACAATGACATATGTGTATGTGGAGATTATCTGCTTTCTCGTATAGTTTTAGATTCTTGAAGAAATCATCCCTGAAAAGAATAATTTGTAAGATTGTATAATTTTTCTTTAAATAAATTCGTGATATGAAAGGTTTATTTGTTGATATTTTTAAATTATTATTACCTCCGAGATTTTAAAATGCATCCTTACAATGGAGGGTCGAAAATAAATAAATTAAAACAAACAAATATTCGACTTACAAAATAACTGCTCCAGTTGAGATCAAAAATTGATACCAAGTGCATAAAATATTGATAGTGTTCGACTTTCCACCACTAGTACCTCGAATACCATCAATTGAATAAAATACACGAATACAATTTTCCTCTATCCTAAAGTAAAAAATATCTGCAAACCTAATCTGACCTTGACTACAAATTAAGCTTCAACATCGTAACTCTCATAAATTAAATTTTTTCAAAGTACGAAATCGCTAAAAATTGGAGATCGAGAGTTGTAGGTCCGTGGGTCTCGATTGACCCGTTCAGTATCGTTCGAAATTATAATTGCAGGATAAATTTCTTAGGCCTTGGTGAAATTTTAGCAAGTATGACTTTTGAGCGGGAGTGTATGTTCGATGGGCCACGTGGTGCGGCGTGCGCGGGACAATCAATGCAGTGACGTCACTGTGTTCCTGACCAATCGCAGGATAGCTCCATTCAAACCTGGCAGCCTCGGCCTCCCAGTGGAAACTCGTCGAGTTCCATCGGACTTTCGCCCGACTACAGTTCGGCCTCGATCACTGAGACGCGCGAATTCGAGGCTGGACCCGCTCCTCCGTACTCTCCGTCCCCGTTGCGATTTCATCACAGAAAACATTCGAGTTTCGTTCGAACATCGGTGCAAATCGACTCGAGAATATCCCCGACAGCTTCTGGTACCGGAGCACCTCGGGAAAAATACGAATTTAACAGAGGTCCAAGGAAATCCCGCAGAAAGATTAACGGAGCTTTCGAGGGATCGTCACGGAAGTCGTTTAAAAGTTTCAAGTGTACGTCATATCGGAGTGGTGGCTGGTGAATCGTCCGATGCAGATTTTAGTAAGTAATTAGTGCGTCCTCGAATTGAGAGTATCAGACAAGTAAATGAATTGTGGTACTTGTTTCAAGATGGTAGAATTTTTTGTACGGATAGACCGTTTTCGAGCAAACAGTAACGCAGAGATTGGAGACATGTTCGATAAAAAATGTGCTGGTAGAGAATCGGATCGGATTATTTGGACGGGAATACACGGGTATTCTCATAAAGGAGCACGTGGTCCAAGCGAAACCCAAACACACACCCACGCAAAATTCTCGACAAACAACACCCGTGGCTAGAAAATCGCGCACAATTCTCCCTTTCACTTGGAAACAAAAGAGCCGACCTTTCTTTCGTTCTCCACACAATCCGCTGACGCCAAATTAAAAGCGATAAAAAGAAATGTTAATAAACGCGTCCTAATTATGCGCGGCGATCGGTAAACTTTCATTTTGTTTCCCCCGATGACACTTTTCAGCGAGAACTTTCAACATTTTCTCCCGTGGAGAACGTAAAGGTCATTTTAAACGCGTCCTCTGTAACATTTTCAACATCATCGAAAAACAATTTACCGCTCTTCTCGGCTCTTTTTTTTTCGATGATCGATTAACCGGTTTATTCATAAAAAATTTAACAGACCTGCAAGCGTGACGCAGCTCTAGCAGGTAACGTCATTGTCCTAGTTTTCAGCCGGTGCATTCGATTGAGCGAACTGGTCACCGTTTTCATGGCGCAATGTAAACTTCTCGAAATTCGAGAACGGGTTGATCGCCACCATAGGAACTGCTGTCCCCAGGGTGGATAAATAAATGAATGTGAATATAGTTCACATAGGTGTTTTAAAGACTAGGGATAATGGGATCCAGAAATGGATGTGGGCAAGTATGGGAATTTGAGGATACTGGGGGGTGTGAAAATTTTGGGACGTGACTTTGCATATATGGGAGTACAAGGATTTGTGGATATGGGAATTTAGAGATTTTAGATATAGGGATTTGGGAACCAGGGGTATCTGATCGAGGGATATAGGATTTGGGAATATAGCAAATTAGGGGTATAGAGATTTGGGGATTTAAGGATTTAGGGATGTAGGGATCTAAGAATGCGAGAATCTGGGAATATAGAGGTTTGGGAGTATTAGGATCCCAGGATATAGGGATTTGGGGCTGTAGAGATTCGAGGGTATAATTTGTAAAAAGATGATAGGAACACAGGAACTTGAGAGGGTAGTTATAGCAGATTAGAGTTATAGCAATTTGTAGATATTTGTGGACATAGGAATTCAGGAATATAGCAAATCTAATGTATAGAGATATATGTTAGAAATATCGGGGTATATCTGAAGTTATAGGGATCTATGCAAGCTACACAGAAATGTGGAGACAAAACTTGGGTATACCACGTAATAAATTATCATAGAATCCTGTTTCGCTTTTAAAGATCGAAATGTTAGGGTTAGGGAGATTAAAGAAGAAATGTTGAATGACCATCGTTTAGTTGATCGTTAATTGGATCAAAATATGGTGCACTACTTATCCTCGTCATCCTGCACCTTCCAGAAACCCCGTTTGTCCCTCGACAATCCTGTGTGCCACGACCCCTTCTCGTTCCCCTCTTTTCCTTGGGAATGCACGTCACCTCGGGGGGAGGTTGTGACGTCAGTAGAATGCGGATGCCGGATTGGCTGGTAGCTCAACTGACGTCATACGGGCTGACTCTATATATGCGCTTTCACCCCCTACCCCTTAACCCCCCTCAATGCTGGCTGCAATAGGCATCGAGAAATGGTGCATGACAGTTCAAAGCCCCAGTTTTCCAAGGCTGTGCGAACCGTGAGGTCGCCGTACGTTTCACCTTCTTCGCCACCCTGTCGTTATTCCTTTTTTCCCGCTTCTTCTTCTTCGTTTTTCACCCTATGCTTCTTACGTAGTTTCCTTCTTCATTTTATTTCGCGAAACGTGACACTGAATTCGTAACATTTTGTCTAATACGCAATTATATTCCGGAATATATTTCTGTAGTATAGGGACATTTATTCGGTACTACGAAAATATTCGTTTCATTATATTATTGACACTAATAGTTTAATTACTGGATTTTATTTGAACGTTTCAGAATTAAAAATAAATTTGTCTAGTTTTATACAAGTTTATGGGATGGACCACGGTAAATGCTAACAGGAACAAGAAAATCCTTGAATCTTTTATATCAGAATTTTTGCAACTTAATTCTTTTGAGACCCCTGGGAAACGATTTTAATTTCAAATCAGATTAATCAAATGTGGGAGAGTATAATGAAACGGTGACGTGGGTACAAGGAATTTAGTTAGAGTATACATTTATTTTCCCTTATAGTGTTCGTTACCAGGGGTTGAAATCGCGAGTGGCAAGAAGGAAAGAGTCCCTGAAGGACTTGTTAACATAGCTCGCCAAAGCAGGTGTGTATCTTCGATTGTGCGACATCGAGTTTCATAAATAAAGTCCCATTGAAGAGGAGCTCACAGGGGATGGAGTAGCATGACCCGGTGACCTAGATTTACCATGACTTGCGTCATTCACAATCTCTCCCCACCATGTACTACGGCAACGACACGCATCTAAAATACAGAGAGAGAGAGAGAGTGCAAGAGAGAGAGAATGAGTGAAAAGGGATGAGATCAGACCGATTGCGAACAGAGGGTGCATATTCTTGCCGAGCAGCCACCGATTTCGGTAACCACTTTCGGTCTTCTTTCAAGGACATACAGTTACATTCGACAACGTGGATATCGAATTGATTCTGTGAATGTGTTTCATGGAAAGTGTTCCAGTGCTTTTTTTTTTTTAGTTTCATATTTTGATAATGTGAGTAGATGGAGAAGATGGGGAAAATATAAAACATTCGAAGGATCGAAGTCCGTTGCACTTTTGCCAAAATGTTCGAGGCTCATGGTGTGCTGTTGCCTGGCAACCATCTTGGGTCAATGGAATACGCGTTCATGGGAGAAACTGGGTCAACCCACGAGATGTTCCAGGTGTCTCCTCGAGTTCTTCCGGCGAAGAGACACGCGGCTTCCCTCTTCGTTCTTTCGATCAACGAGCTTTCGATTTTCCCGCTTTATGGCCCGAAATTGCCTATGTTTCGATGCTCTTGTCAGCTGCTGAGGTGAGTAGATGCTTCACGATATTCGCATTCTTTTTATTTTTCATACCTTGAAAGATCTACAGATCATTTTATTCTGGAAGAGTTTATTGGCAGAACTAATGTTTTATGTATAACAAAATTATTGAGCTGTTAAGAAATTGCCAAGATTGTTAAGTACTCTTTTATTTTTATCAAGACTACTTTTATTTAGACTATTAATTTAACCCTTCGTTGCATTCAGGTAAAAAAATTCTACATAAAATAGTATACTAACAAATTCTTGTATTTTGTTCAAAATTATTCAAACGACTTTCTGTAATTGCCTTGAAAATTTTATATACTTTGAAAATGTTATTTTTGTATTGTAATTTTACTAATGTAAACATTTCTGTAAATGACTTTTTTCGATAAAAGATATAAGTTTCTTGTAATACATTACTGGAACATTTCACTGTATTGGAAAAGTCAACTGTAGCAGGACATTGAACCCGTTTCAACGATCACAAAGAGAAACTGGGACAAACGAGGCGTAAGGGACCGGAGGGTGAAAACAGCAATTTTCGTGTTCTAATCGTAAAAATTAATGGGCACGTATCGTTGGCTGGAATTGAATACGAAGAAAACTGGGTAACATTCGAGAGAAGTGCCCTTTTGCTAGTTCGCTAACGATATATCGAATCGTGAAATTTCTAACTCGTTATAAATAATTCGAGGCCACTGCCGTATTTTAAAGGTCAACTAGCACGTTGAAAACATAGAAGTGACGGTAAATTTCCAGCTCTTTTTAACGCAAACTCACACTTCGCTGATATCTAAACGCTCATTTCATCACGTTCCTTTTTTGTTCGTACAGTTTTTATTATTTAGGGATTTAGGGAATTGGGGAATTAGAGAGTTAGGGATGTGGGGATTTAGGGAGGTAGGAATTTGGGGATGTAGGAATTTAGGGATGTTGGGATTTGGGGATGTAGGGATTTGGGGATCTAGGGATTTGGAGATGTAAGGATTTGGGGATGTAGAGATTAGGGGATGTTAATATTTAGGGATGTAAGGAATTAGGGGATGTAGGGATTAGGGGATGTTAAGATTTAAAAATATAGGAATTTAGAGATGTAAGAATTTTGGAATTTAGGAACACAGGGATATATCGAGGAGTTTAGAGATCTAGAAACATAGAGGGTTTTAGGGACATAGTCACCTAGATTTAAAGATGCAGATATAGTGATAATTTAGGGATATAGATTTGTAGAATAAGAGAGTATAAATATGAAATTGTAGAAATCTAAGTATCTAGAAATTTAGAGATCTACA
The DNA here is from genome assembly GCA_945859555.1 of Megachile ligniseca. NCBI lineage: Eukaryota > Metazoa > Arthropoda > Insecta > Hymenoptera > Megachilidae > Megachile > Megachile ligniseca. The sequence goes on from OX243786.1 coordinate 4,049,246, forward strand.
TATCTACTAATGCATAAAAAAATATAAGAATTCTAGGAATATATGAAACTAGAAATTTAGAAATAACCAAATTCCAAAGTCTCTCATACAAATTTTCTCTAACCTGTTATCTGATTTTAGTAATTATATTAAAATAAAATATGGCAACGCAGTTACTGACGAATAAAAGCTGTGCCAAAACGGTATTTTGCTTCTTAAATTTTTACTACTGAGTGATTTATGTATATTGTCCATAGTTCAATGTGTGATAAATGCATAAACATCAACGTTCTAGAGATAACAAAAGAAGAAGCAATTATTTTCTTCTTCGCATTTAGAGCAGAGCTTCTTCACGTCGCGTTCGTCGTCGGGGTCGTTCATCGGGGGTGGTTCTATAAATAGCTTGCCACCTGATATATAGGTATTCGGGTCACTAGAAGGCAAGCCAAGGGCGGCTTGTTCAAGATTTTTCATCGGTACACGATGTTTCTGCCCATCTATTTTGTCCATTGACATTTACTAACATGTTAAATACCGTGGTCGTTATTAACCAACACGATCTTATATAATATCTAATCGAAAGAAGAAAATATTACAAATAATATTTAGTAACTTTAACATTCGTTATAAAAATAATTGACAAAATTTTAATTGAGAAATAAAACAACCACAAGGTTAAAAATTTTAAGGAAGCATAAAAATAAAGAAACAGTAATGGATATTCATAAGACACTGACTATTAAAGATGCAATTGATCGATTAAATATAAACATTAAATTATTGTAACTGTATAAAAGAAATATGATACTGTTAATTGTGATATCTATAAAAAGAAATCATCACTGAATTTTTGCATCGTTTTTTCTGAAATTGAATCTTCTGAAGTTTTACTGAAATCTCGGAATTAACGTCAGAAAAAAAACAAGAATTTTGTTGAACAATAAAATGTTAGAATGATAGGAAACTGCAGCTAAAAAACGGCGAGGGAACAAACTGCAGTACCGAGGTAGGTCGATAACAGCATGACATATCGGTAACCCTGGTGCAAGGGTTGGTAAGGGGAACAGGTGGTTTGGTGACTATTGGTAAAGGTGGGTTAGGAAAGTTACGCTAGTTTCCTGTCGAAACTGCAAGTGTTTAATTAATAATAATCTTCGAATATTTATGCATTTGTAAAAAACCAGAATATAGAAACAATCTGTAAGCTATCGTTACCTGGAGAGCTTAAAAAAAAGAAATAAATTTTTTAAAATGCATAAAAATTGTAAAATGACGTACTTTAAGTTAATACTTTAACATAACTTTAAGTTAATACCTTAACTTTAAGTTAATACTTAAAATTGATATTTAGTTTAGTTGTTAGTAAGTCTGTCCAAATGTCTGATCACGGGACGCTTCTACTGCCATGCTTTTACTGAAACTTCTATTTTCTCAGAAGTTATAAACATAGAAAAGAAAAATATTGTAGACTTTGTAATAATATTTTAACTTGTTGAGAAAATTTTATATAAACACTGTATTGCAAGTGCAAAATAAAATCGAAATCAAATGTAACCGCAATGTGTATGTAATGTTAAATACACTATTTTTACTATCATATGTTAATATTAATCTAGAAATGAATTTTAACTGAATTTAGTTAAAAATTGTATATCAACATTATGGTTAAAATTGTGTATCAAATTAACATTACGTTATGTGTAAGAAAGAAGTAGAACATTCGAAAAAGTTTCTAAGAAAGTGTCATAAGTGAATTCGTACAATTTTATCAAAATCTCGATTAAAATTTGGAAAAATCAAACGACCCGATTAGTGTTTCTGTCGCATACCAGATGTCAGGTTAAACTTTGAGAAACCAACGAGTTATTTTGGCAGAGAAGCTCGTGAAACGTCGGTGGTCCACAAATGTTTCTTTATTATTACGAGAAAGCTTCCAAAATGTGACGGATACGTGAGTGAAAAAAAAGTAGATCAAGATTTGTCTGAGATATCGTGAACTGAGACGTCGCGACGCCAAGTGCCGTCGGACGAGTGCCATCGCTAAAGATCGAGGCTATCGTACCGGTATAAACAAAACATTTAACAAAATCCTGATAATCGTATTTATTTTAACAAAAAAATTACAGGTAGAACTCATTAACCTTATACGAAAATCTCTCGTTTTGGATACACTTTGTAGCAGATTATTAGTTAATTACATGTTTAACATTGGAACAATCGAATAAGTCAAGTACTTATAAAAAGCTTCTGAAATCAGAAAAATTTGTGGAGATAAATTGTAGATTTTAGATAAAGCTTGATTAATTATATTAATTTATTTCCCATTATTTATTTATTAATTTTTTCAACTTAGAGTATACTTCTATTTATAACTTTCTTTGTCTTCGATTGTTCCAATGATAAGAAGCTTGAATTGTTATTACTTGACAATTTAAGCTCAAAAGGTTTGTTGTATTTGTATAACATCCAAATTAAAATAGGGACTATTAACTTTAAAATATTTCTGTTTTATATATACTTCATAACATTTCTTTTTATATATACTTCATATAATTCATAAAAGAATTCCATGTTTGTAGAATACATAAGTTTGTTTCAAACTGGATGTTATGCAAGTGCAACAAATATTTACATCAATGTAATATAAATCTCTGTAATGAATTTTGTTACTGCGTTTGATTATACACTATCTTATATTATTGACTCAAAAGTGTCTTTATATTAACGTAAAATGAAACTTTTGTAATCAACTAGGCTTTACCTAGTAACTAGTTCAATATCAATATGTTAATTAACGCATTGACTGTGACAGTGATAATTAACGTAACACATTTTATGTATAACTATTATTTGTTAAAAAATTTGTAAGATAATCATTGATGACAGTCAGTGTGTTAAAATGATCTTCGAACAAAATGAAAAATAATGTACTAACATGAACATTTTATTGTAATACGAATTTTGTAACACATCATAGCAAACACCAGTTGAAATATTTCGCTTGGTAACATGTAAGAATTAAACAGTGGACATAAATAATCTCTTCCCGAGTACAATCAAATATTAACAATCAATATTTAATAAAAACGATGCACCGTCGTTGAATAATTGATAGGCGAACGCGATTGTCTAATGTAGGCCAGTGTTCCGATATTTTGAAAAGCTGGAAGTCGTAAAAAATCGAAGTACGAAATCTCGTTAGAGCCAAAAAAAAAAGTTGCAATTCACAGAAGAACTCTATTTTTCTACGCCAATGAGATTGGCAAGGCTTCGCGTGGGGCGGATGAGATTAATCCCGTTTACCTCAAGCAGATTTAAGGCTTCTTATGCAACTTCACGCCCGTACATTCGTATGCAACTGTCCATGTACACGTGTGCAGTATTTTCCTTCCAAAAATATGTTTCTCTTAATCTAATCAAACTAATCGCCGTAACTAACTTATGCGTCTGAGCATTATATCCATAAACGGAATATTCGAAGAAACGCTCCAAATCTGGAACAACTCAGTCTCAGTAGAAAATAATTTACCCTAAAAATAAGTATTATTAACACAGGAGTATTAAGATAATTAACACGTGGGTATTAAGATTAAAAATACAGGAACAAATGAATCACTGTATTTCAAATGCAGTTCTGAATATTCTGAGAATAAGTCCAATTCTAGCAAAGATTGGTTAAATCAGAAAGAGTGGCTCGGTGTGAAATCCAAACTGATTTCCACCCTTCTGACACGTAATACCAATCTGATACTACGACCGCCGGTTACCCACGCACTATATCGCATAACAAATTTCTTCTTTTCTACACAATGGCGTCATTTCGTTATAAATAAAATACTCGACGTTGGCAGCCACGTTTATCCTTCAATTTCTACGATGGCGACGAAGAGGACACAATGTAACATAGGAAAGCCGTCTTATGTTTCTGTCTTATTTCATTGTAGAATTTCGATATGAAATATGACATAAACTTAAGGTGGGTACCTATATGATCGTGAGAAATGCGTCCATTCTCCAACGCCAAGAAGAGAAGAGGCCAGAAGAGGAAAGAAGAATTTTTATCAAAGTATGTGAGTCAAAATGTCGTACAAATCGATACTGTTTTTAAAAATTGCATGAATTCTGCATGTTTTGTATAATTACATTTGCATGAAAAACGTCAGAATTGTAATTTGGAAGAACTGCATGTACAGATTATGTATAAATAAATGTGTATGAATAAACGAATTGAATGTCGTCACTTTCGGTCCCTTGTGCGATTATCGAAACTGAGAGTAATAATTTTAGGTAATTGTTTAAGTTCGAATATAAAATCTTCTGTAGATCAGCTATCAGGTATTAGTTGTACAAAACCAAGGATTTATGGATTAGTAAGGATACGAGTCTTTGGATATGAATACTGTCTAGTTTCAACAACTACACAAGATTTGGACCAAATTAATATTCTAAATATGCACTCCCCAAACACATAGGTGTATAAAATTATTGTTATGTTTATTTTATTAACTGAACCTTTATTTTATTAAATTTATAATAATTATAACTGGGAACTATTTAAGTTTTCAACAATAGCACAAAATTTAAACCAAATTAGAATTCCACATATGCACCTAAGCATCCAAACACATAGGCATGTTAAGTTAATACTGTCAAGTTTATTTTATTTTTATAATATTGTTAACTACTATCGTTTCGAAAATTGCACGAAATTAGGACTAATAATTTCAAATACCATGCACACGGTGAATCTAAGCCGCACAGGTGCACAAATGACGATTATTGGAGAAGGTAATGGCCATCGAAGCTAATAATTAGAACGCGATAGAAAGGAAAGAAACGGGACAGCGGATATCTGCAGAGTCAGTGGAGGAGTCGCAGGTTGGGCCAGGCAGACGTGAAGCCTGAGGATCCAGGGGGTGCTAAGCCCTGAATCCTGAAAAGTGTTCAGAGCTTACTCGGCTAGTGTTACCCTCCACGCCGCCACCGTCCTCTTTTTCTTTCTCCTCCACATTGTGTCTCCTCGAGCAGAGGGAACGCACGGCAGGGGCGTAAAGGTTGGCTAAGATGGCTCCTCATCTTCATCCGCTTCTCGCATTCCACCCTTATTACGAGCCGAGTAACTTCGCTTGGAAAAAACTGTTACCCCCAAACACCCTTCTCTCCCTTTGTTTTCGAATTATAGCAGCAGAGAATAAAAAATTACTTATGATCGATCTAACCACACGAATGGCGCGTCGATCGTGACCTGGACCTCTGGGATTTATTATACGATACAGTTGCTCAAGTTTTTAAAGAAATCTTCGTATGTTGAAAATATAAATGCGTTAACGTTATCCCCAAGTTAATTATCGAACTGTGTATTGCATTAAAAATTTTTGTAGATTTTCAAACATATGCGACCTATTTTGTGGGAAGCCGCAGAAGTATGTGTTGATAATAATTGTACTGTATACTCCCGATTACGTCGACTTGTGTCAGCAATCAAATTGGACAATTTTCGATTTTTTTGAACAATTTAAAAACGAAATTAGATTCGAGAAATTGTCTTAATCGCAAGGTCTTGAGAATAACTTCGGATAGCTGAATTAAATTGGAGAATAGGAAACAGAGCAAGAATAGTAATAGTAACAAGTACAAGTACCATTTTAGTGGCCACGAATTGAGCACGATAGCAACGGTTCAAAGCAAAGCATAAAAATTAGGTCATCTTAATGCCGAATCCCGCTATTTAACGAGCGGGCAGCCTGCTTTGCGTTAGTATGTATGTGGGATACATTTTAAGGATTCACCTCTTCACAATATCATTAAACACTACTACAAACAGCCGCGCTGCTAACAGACGACAATAGCCAGGTCACAGGGTGAACAGAAGTTACATAACGAAATAGGAAGGTTTATGTAATCAACGAAAACTGGACCTCAAGAAGGCCGAAACTTCCCTGACGTTTATAACAAGATGAACTTTAAAACTTCACCCCTGCATCAAAATGAGACAAAAAACACCGTCGAAAAGAAATTTCAGACATTCGAGAGATCGTCGTTTAGATCGAGCGTCTCACGTAACACATGATTATTTCATTAAAAAATGGAACAATCGTTCGGTATTCGATCGTCCAACTTCGGCACCGCAAATACGATTTTGTTCGTAATGCCTGTGCCCTTATTTCCCAAGAAACACGTGTCTTGTGGCCTTAAAGCAAAACGTCCATTGGTCGATGTAACCTAAAGCTACCCCCTGATTGGTCGATGGATTAGATGACCACGTGGTGTCCTGGTATATAACCAAGGGTGAACTAAGAAGGTATCGGCAGTTGTGCACGAAACATGGACAGAAAAGTGCGAGCATTTTTTCATTAACCTGCGTCCACCTTCGATCGCGTAGTGATAACGATACAATTCAACGAGGAACGATCAAGTGCCTTTACCCGAAGATTCTGCATCGAATTCATACAAGTCTGGAAGGACTCGAATTCTCATAGTTTACGTGGATTAAACGTAAATGACCGAAGTGAGTGGAGCGGTACCGACTGGACCAACGTGTAAATCAACGCGACTGTGTGAATCCAAGATATCTCGAAGAGGACATTCAACATAGAATCAAATACCAAAGCTATACTGCAGTTTTAGCATCAGAATTGCTGAGTGTATATTCGAGCAATTTCGGCTCAATTGAAAAAGTCTATTTTTAGATTTCTATACCAAGTTCTAATAATCTGACAGGGAGAAGTTTTCATGTAAATTTCACTGTGTTGTATACCCTTTAGTCTCGATTAGGATAGCTTCTCGGGAAAAGATCTCGATCGAACTTTTTGGGATCGTAGGGAAAATGAACTTGATCGAGGAGTAAATTCCAGAGGATAACGAATGGAAGAGGACGTAGCTATGATGTGTAGAAATCGTGGTAAGTTCATCGTAGAAATGCACGGATAAAGAGATCGAAGGCGATGAATTTTGTATGGGAACCGAGCTATTCTATCGGCCTATAGAGCCGCCATATGTCAGGTCCCCACAAGTTACCTTAGAACGCATATACTTGCTGTGTGTTCGCGTGGACTTTGTGTGGAAATATGTCAGTAGAAACGATCGATTTTTAGAAGAATTGTTTCGAACTAATTCTTGTAACTGGTCACAATCTTCGATAGAACTTTCGTCGAACGCTTTTATCGAGTTTCATGAAAAGCTCTGCCAGGTACGATGTTCAAGAATTTCTGGGAGGACAAGTACCGAGGTGATAAAAAGAGCTTGGGGGACCGAGGTTGATTTTTGAAAATAACCAACACGTCGTTGATAGAGAATGCAAAAGAGAATATATCGTATTGTGGTAAGAGACAACGCCAAGTTATGACTTTAGTCAATCGTTCACGCTCATACATTCTTTACTACTTCGTATCCTACTTTCATAAACACGCTAATGGCTGTAAGAGAAGCGATATTAGGTAGCGGTAATAGAAAGGGTAGTGCTGACACTATTGGCTAAACTTTCTGTACAAAGAAAAAATTAGTTTTGCCGAAGTACTTCATTTTTTATATATTTTACTGCTATTCCCTTGTTTCAATCTCGCAAACAAAGCACTAACTTTATCGATTAGATAAAGTAAATTAATTTCAAAACAATACTATGCACCTTTGTACCCCACTTTCGTAGTTTCGTTAATATTTGCGAGGAGAATGAAGTTAAAAGGGTATTATCTTTGCTATTAAACTCGACGAGGCAAATGAAGTTATAGGTAACAATTTGATGAGAATTTTCTTGGGGTCATCTACTGTTTCTCAGTTTTTCTGAGTTCATGATAGGAAGTCGAAACGTGAAAATTCAAAAAGAGCTACGGTTTAAAAGGAAACTATCCGCGTAAAGAGAAGAAAGGAATAATGGACCCCAGTGCAGCTGCTGGCCACTGCACAAGATTAGACATAAGACTCTTGTGCGTGTGACAGCGGCTATGATGGGGCTTCCACGAGGCTTCGATGTAACGATGAGACCTATATCCTTGTGAGGCGACAACTGAAACTTCGAAACGAATGCGACAACTCGTTTCATCAATATCCGTCGATATCAGAGGTTCCCAAAGTGTGGGACTCGATTTGATTTTGGCTGAGTTGTTAAACATTTCAATATAAAGTGTTTTAAAGTAGTATAGCAAAATCGTTTATTCAACCCTTCTATTCTCCGTTTAAAATATGCGTTTCAAATCATTAATGGGCTGTAAAAAAGTTTCCAAAAATGGTACTTGGTACAGTTTGGTATAACTTAAATATGTAAGAATGTTCTGTACTCTTAATTGTAAGTGTTATTCCTTGGTGATAAGAAAACAGTTGTGGTGGAATGCATGTTTCTGATGTTACATCAGTATATAAAATTAAGGTATTATGTATTTTCAGCTGTTCAAATTATGTTGGAATATTTAAGCAGTGGGTGTTTCACTGTAATATGATCTAGCAGAAATAACACTTAAGTAGCTATATTATTTATCTGAATGCTTTGTTTAATATGAGAATAAAGTTTGAACTGAGCTTCTATTTGTTGTATACTTTTTTACCCTGAATATTTTATGTACTGTATTGTACAAATTTAACATGTTTGCTATCAACACATACATATCTTTAATTTCCCATGTAGGATCATAATTATTCAATGTGTTTTAAGATGATAAAGATCAAATTCTGTCACATAATCTTCAAAATAGTATAATATAGAGCAATTTACAATAGTCTAAAATTATGTTATTTTATAACACAGAAAGTGATTCCTATTGAACAAATTTCTAATGGAATATCGGTAACAAACATGTTAACATTCAATAATCATGTTTAAATATATCCTATTTGATCTTGTTTCCTATTACAACAACATAAAAATTAATGCAAAATACAAGTTTGCTTGCAGAAAGGCTCTCATTCTTTCATCGATTCGTTCATTCTTTCACTCAAATTATACCATAGCAATCATTCATATTAATTACATTTTTTACTAATGTATCTTGGTCAGACTTTCTATCATTCAAAAGCATTAAAAATTAATGTAATAATCATACAAAATAGCATACACAGAAAAAGCATATGCACTTTCAACACATATAACTTTGTTGCTTCTGGTTGAATTTTTTCACTTTCTGTGATAAGTCAATGAATTATATCAGTATGGTTGACAAGTTATCTCTGAAACATTAAAAACGATACATAATTTCAAATAAAATACCAGAGTCAAGCAATTTCAAGATTATGACACGTTTTATATGTATGATAACCTAACCTCAATAGCAGTGAACTGATACTCGTAATTTAACGAAATATAGATGTGAATGAAATTAACAAAATAAAAACAAAGAGATAATTACAGACATAATTACGTACATCTAAATTATTATTACGTCACATAATTATCAAAATTTATCCCGAAGCTGATATACATTCAATTGCATTCGATTTTATGCGTGTTCTTGAATCTGTCCAAATTGAATGGCGCTGAAACGCTCTTTCCTATTAGTTCAAAAATCGAATAAACGAGAATCATAAAAGAATATTTTTAGAACGCACATTATTCAAATTAACATTCGAAATTAAGATAAGTACGTAAGATTAGATCTAATAAATGCGACTCAAAAGACATTGTATATTATTCAAAATCATTTTTTACGGGAAAACTTGTGAATCCATACGCGGTAAAACTTGTCGGTTCATAAAGCGTAGATAAAATTCTATTAATTGAAATAAAAAAAAGCCTGTTACTCAAGAGGAAGGAAATATAGACAAAGCATGTGCTTTATCAAATAAAACTAAAACGATTGGTCGTCTTAATTAAATTTTCCTATTTACTGACATTATGTTCGTATTCACGGTCGTAAATTCTGAACTTGCGAGTTCGATAAATGACGCGCACCCGCGCTTGCGTGAATAGCTAGCGTTCGGCATTGTCTGCACTTGGTGCAGTATGTTTTGAAAGAGCAGAACGAGAGGAGTGTCATTCGATCGCCTGGTGCCTTTTTGTGTTTCATCTTGTCAACAGTCCAGCTTAGCACAAAACATCATGAGTTCGGTTAGACAAAATTTTCACGAGGATTGCGAATTAGCCCTCAACAAGCAAATCAATATGGAACTGTACGCCAGTTACGTTTACCTATCTATGGTTAGTCGACGTATCGATTGAATGGTTATTTTTAACGTTTGCACCTTGCATTGGTATTTAAATAAAAATAAAAAAGAAAATGAAATAAACATCCGACTTATTCCCGTTTATTCGACCTTCAGACACTTCCTCAAACGTATCCTTCGATTTCGTGATAGTTGTTACTTTATTACAGGCTTATTATTTCAACAGGAGCGATGTCGCTCTGCCAGGTCTTTACAAATATTTCAAAAAATCGTCCGACGAGGAAAGGGAACATGCCATGAAATTTATGACTTATCAGAATAAAAGAGGCGGCAACATCATTTTGACAGCCATCGAAAGCCCGCCCAAAAATAACTGGAATGCAGCTAAAGATGCTATGTCAGAAGCATTAAATCTGGAGAAAAAAGTTAACGAGGTATGTGTATACCTTAAAAAATATTATAAAATACAAATTTTTACGATTTAAATGACGATTATTTTTTTTATTTAATACTCTTAATTTAAGGTTAAAAGAATGGTGTACATATTCTTTTTTTGTAACTAAATTCTGTACGTTAGAGTATGTATTTTTAATTTTGCCTCGTCTGTTAATTCAATTAACATACATTTCATAACTATTCTGTAATATTTTAGTATCAGCTTTATACGATTTTAGAGAGTAATACCTCAACCGGGGGTGTAACTCAGTGGTAGAGTGTCCGCTTCGCATGCGGAAAGTCCTGGGTTCAAATCCCAGCTCCTCCAAAATAATTTTTTTTTTCTTTTTCTCTCTTTTCTTCGATTACGCAACGACACAAATGTTTTAAAATAGCAACATAATATTTTTAAACAAACATAGCAGAGCGTGCAAATATTATTTATGCACTTTTAGTACATTTAATTCAAAATATGATTTAGTGATACTTTATTCATTAATTATAAATATAAAGTTTATTTATTATTACAAGTTATAAAGTATTTATTAAATATTTGTTAAATTACTCCATCTATTTAACAAATATTTGCTACGTATATAACTACAAGCTACTTAATGAAAAACAGATTTAAGAACATTCTTTCACGAATTTATAAAGTAGAGATAAATGTGATTTTTATCCTGTATAACATAAATAGACAGTCAAAAGCTATTTGTTGCATATAAAACCTTGAACATTTTAATCAATAACTTAATTAATAATTTTGTTCTGTTTCAGAGTCTCTTGGAATTGCACGCTCTTGCATCATTACACAACGACCCGAATTTTTTAGATTTCTTAGAAACGGAATACCTGCAAGAACAAGTGGACGCCATCAAAGAAATTGCCGATCACGTAACAAATTTGGAACGAGTTGGCGAAGGCCTTGGAGTATACATTTTCGACAGGGAACTCAAGGATTAAGATGTTATTGAAGAAAGGAATAGAAAAATTAGTTTTAAACAATTAATATACTTTGCACAAACGGAAAAATGTACTTACGAAATCAATTTATAATAAGGAAATCAAAAGATTAATGCAGTTTAGAGGAGCGAAAGAATATTGCATTTAAACAGTTTCTATCAATGGTATAGGTACACTTACATCATTCTAATAAGTACATTTCCGACAAGTTACTACATACTTCCTCGAAAGCCATTACAGACTGTCAATTCAAAAAAAAATCAGTATCTTTTAACGTGTTATTAGCTGTAATGAATACTGCGATGTACTGCGCAACGTTGTGTTAATTTTATTCGCAATAAAAGTTGATAATTCTGATTAAGATGTGTTTACTTGCACTCGCTCGCAACAATGTCGATAAAACGCTCAAGCTGAACTCGTAAATTAAGAAAACTTCGATACTATGTACAATTACGATGTTATATCGAAATGAAAAACAATTGCGAACAGATACTATGGACGTGCAAATTTTATTTGTAATTAACAGCGCTATTTATAAAATATGTATGTAAATTGTACGTGAATCGGTAGCAAACATGTTGAAATCGTATTGCAGAAAAATTTTTGTTAACGTATCGTATCCACCTTTTCGACGTTTATGTAATACGAAGTAAGTTTCTGACGTAATCAATTAAAGGAATTTATTGGCACAACATAATAATCTGAAACAAAATTACTAATATCTTTTTGAGAACATGCAAATCACAGTATCCTGTATATGCGCCGATCGCACAAAAATTAATCTGTCGACGTAAATTTAACAAAAAGGAATACCGATTTTTATCGTCATGCACGGACAAAAAATCCGATCAATTCTGCATCGACAAACCGATGAAATGGCCAAGTGGGAACTTAGCGAAATACAAATTTCATGAGGATACCGAGAACGTCTTAAATGAACAGATAAATGTTGAATTAAAAGCTTGCTATCATTATTTGTCGATGGTAAGATTCACCAAATTTGTGTGTACTATGTTCAATTGTAATTATTTTATGTACGAATAAATTATTTTTCATAGGCTGCATATTTCGGACGTGCCGACGTAGCATTGCCTGGTTGCGAATCATTTTTCATACAGATGCATCACGAAGAGCACGAGCATGCTCTCAGGTTTCTAAATTACGTTCAAATGCGCGGGGGGCGTGTAAATTTATGTCCAGTACTGCCCCCCACTGACCAAGATTGGAAATGTCCACTGCATGCGTTTAAAGTAAATATATCGAGTGTCTCTAGCCTCTAATAACCCAGGGCTAGATTAACAGTTAATACAATACTGAACAAAACCATTTTTTATCATCCTCTTTCTAAATTTTTTAATGAGGCTACTGTAATTATGAGAGGAATAGAATAACTTTTAGATAATAATATCTTATTTTCTACGATAAGCATGAGTCATTGAAGACTCATGAGTCACATTTCAGTACCATCCTCTACATTGTTATTCACTCAAGTGTAGAGATTAGGAACAGTGAGCAAATTGCAAAATTTGCAACTTTAAAAATTTTTAAATTCTTTGATGAAATATAAATATTACAACGTTATTATATATGAACATTTTTTTAGATGGCTTTGGAATTAGAGACTGAAGTAGCCGAGAAATTGGTAGCTGTAAATACTGTGGCGGAAAAGCATGGCGATTTAAATGCAAGTGATTTTATTGTTACTGGCTTTATGGAAGATCAAATGAAAAGCGTAAATGAAATGGGAAGATTCGTGGCCGTTTTATCTGGGATTGGAGATCAAGCATTGGCACGTTTTATATTCGATAAAGATTTACTAAATAATTATGTTGTACCGAAATTCAACGTTATTCGCACAAAATTGCATGTAATAAAAACAAATGGCGCTTCCGTTTCCATGTAAAATTAGGCGGGAATGTGCAATCGTTTTAGTAACGTATATTGTAATGTTTGTTATTTCAATCGTTCCTTTGATTGAATGCAAATAAAAGTATAAGTTTAATAAAGTACATGTACCAAAGAATTTCGTAATATATGGTGTAAATTAAAAACTGAAGTGTAATAAAATATTCTTCTTTGAAAACTTTATAAGGCTGTATATTAATAAAAAATTATTAATAGTAGATGTAGATAAAAAAAGACATTATAAAAAATTCGTATCGAATTTTAAAAAATAACGTTAAATGTATCAAGACAATAGTCGCGCACTTTTTGTATGAAAATGATCGTCTAATTTTAGAACATGTCCGTAATAGTGAATACCAGCCGTCTCATGTCATATGTTGAATACGACATAGCATGGCGGAGTTGTTGCATGCATCTCATCGTGAGGATAGAAGTACTTTGAAAGCAGACATTGTGGCGGATAAGTCATTTGTATTTTATATCGGAATCAGTATTTGCACTTGATTAAATTTTATTTGATTTTGTATTTGGATAAAAAAGAAGGTTTTTCACATAAATTGATTCGTTAGAAATAGGAGTGTGCGTGTGTCACATTTGGTTCAGTGGGAAATCAGAATTGTCTGTAACGCGTAATTAACCCTAAATTTTATGTAACGATATTATCGAAATTGCAAAAATCTATTTTTATTATTTCGAATGGACGCGATTAATTATCGTTTTGAGGGTAAGTCTAAGAATGGCTAGCGATTTATCGAGTGAGTGTACCGAAACAATTGGAGTGCTGGATGAGAAAGAAGAAGGTGAAATATCCTTGGAAGATGTAAGTTCTTCCGAGGAAGGACATTTAAATTATGGATACGGAAGTAGGGTTCCTCAATATTCTGACTGTTTATCAACGCAACATAATGCAACGTGGCGCACTTCTGCCAAATTTTATCCTTCCAAAGGCTCTTCTAATAGAAGAGGTAAATTTAACACAGTTTTTTTTTGGCATTTTTAAATATTGTAATTAATGATAAGTCGATTTCGAGAACTTAATATGCTTTAATTTTTAAAATAAATATCATTTTGTATATTTTGTATTACCTGCTTTCAATATTCTTTCATGATTTTTGATTTATTAATGAAACCTGATTATAAGAAATTATTTTTTTTATTTACATATACTTATATTCTATAAATATTATTTGCAATACATTGAATTTTTATGCACAACTTATTATCATTTTCGACATATCGTGTTCTAACCAAGTAGAAGTTGACCTTATTCTACAAGATGCAGTCCAGGGAAAAGAAAACCGTCATCAGATCAAAGAATCGGGATGTATTGGAACAAAACATGCAGTTTCCACTCTTCAAGAAAAAAATGATGACCTTGTGCCTATATCGAGTGACAGTGATATGGAAATTGTTGGTCTTGCAGATAATTCTAAACAAATAATAATATATTCTTCCTCGAAAAATAGAGTAAAAAAGAAAAAAAAGAAGAAAAGAAATCATGTAACTGTAATGTCAATGGATGATTTAGTTTCTTCGTCTACTGTGGATGTGGCTGTAACTGAAGATATCAGTATATTAAAACATGATGCGATAAAAAATAATTCTTCAAGATCTCATCATAGAGAAATAAGTCCTATTCGTAAAACTAGTAGGACAAGAATGATTTCAAGATCACCTCCCAGAAGACATAAATCTCTTATAAGAGCTCGTTCTCCATTTAGAAGATCAAAATCTCCAATTATTCGTGCTAGATCACCAATAAGGAGATCTCCAAGAAGACTAAAGTCTCCTAAACGATCACCGTACAAATCATCTGGAAAAACAATTCCACGGAAAACATCACATTCTGAGTTGATGTCTTCGTCTCATAACTATACAGAGACGCATAAACTCCTGAAAAAAGTCAGAAAATTAGATTCGATAGGAACACATTCTCTCCAAGCGATGTTAAGTAAAAATAAGGAACATGCATCTTCGTTAAAGGAAAAGTTAAACATGATGAAAAAAGTTTCTGACAATAATAGTGATATATCAAACTCTTCAAAAGAAAAATCTGCTAACTATATGAATAAAGAGGAACTTAATGATGCAGACGATGAAGAGGATTTAGCATTATTAAGACAGAAAGCACTTGAAACTAAACAAAACAAATCAAATAAATCTAATGATCAACCAAAGACTGAGATTACAAGAAAAGCGAATGTAAATGATGATCAAGATGAGGAGGATTTAGAATTGAGAATGATTGCGCTGCGTTCTGCAGTGTTGAAAAAACATCAGAATAGAGTTCAGAAGGGCATAAAATCTAGAATGTATAAGAAATCTAATATTTCTCGAAGTGAAAGTCCATTCACTCAAAGCTTTTTAGATAGTATTCCCATACCTGGAGAAGAATTGTTAAGTTTTGCATCACCACCTCATACACCTCTTCCTATGAATGAAGATAATCATACAGAAGACATGGAATTAGATACAGATGTAGAAAGAGAAAAAGAAAAGTTGCCATATTCTCCTACTGATAAAATTACTATGGATACAGAATTATTAGGTATCCAACCATCTGATGTATCATTCATTAATCTTAATTCAGTAAATAATAGTCCAGGCTTTAATGTATCTATGACACCTAATCAGGATAATCAATCACCTTATCAAGGGAAAATTATTGAAAACCGAAGTTACTTGCCAAATGTTGTATATTATACACCCTTGCAAAATTCAATATGTCCAACAACAAATACCAACATACAGTATTCTCCAACTGATCAAGTACAATCTTCTAAACCAGATTTTATGAAATCTCATTTAAATGAGCCCCAGTATGGAAATACATGTAATGTTCTAAAAAATATTTCTGAATTTACTGATATCAATTCAAGTCAAGAAATGCCTTATTCTCCAACTGATACTCCTGTATATGACCCTGATTTATCACATGCACTTCCACAAACTCTTGGTCCAATTACTACCTCAAATTCTTCCTTAGCCACTTTGGAATCTTATAATCCTGATACACATGGAAGTAGTAATCAATGTAGCCATATGTTGAAAGCACAACAAATACAAACTACAAAACAAATTAACAGTGTAATTGAAGATGGACAATTAAATAGTGCAGAAACACTTCCTGTAGAACCAGTTATTGGTTCTTTAACAACTTCCCTTATGGAATCAGTATCACCTAGTAGTTCAATGATAACAACTGATGACTTTCCTGAAACTAATGCAAATGCATGCCCACTGACTGAATCTATTACACAGGCTAAGAGTGCAGAGAACATTCCAAATAATTTAAACAATATTAAAGAAATAGTGCCAGAACCACTTTATATGAAAGGAATACCAGATATTACCAAAGATGCAAACAAAATACCAACATTAATTAATAGGACACTTGTTCCAGCACCAATCCTGAAAACAAATAAAAAATTACAACAACCATTATCTTCAAAGAAGTGTGTCACACAACAGGAACCTACATTTAAAAGTGCAGAAATGCAACCAGTCATTATTAATGAAGAACCTACAAAATCAAATACTGCCTTTAAACCAATGAAACTAATGTCCATCCCACAAAAATCCCATTCTGTTCTAGCAATACCTACTGTGTTTCATGATACATTGCATGAAGAGCCAATTCTTGATAATACAGTTACAAATAAAAGTACCTCATTGATAAAAGATAATCAGAATTTATTGCTGGTACATGATGATATAATTACAAATACAGAAGACTTAAATAAAATTTGTGATAGTAAAAATTCAGCCCAGAAAAAAAGGAAACATATGAAAAAGGGCCAAAAAAGAAAAAGTATCAATTCGACTCCATTGGCTAGTAAAAAAATTGCATCATATTCAAATAATGACAATACAAATGTCACAGATAAAACACAACATGAGGCACCTTGTATGATTGATTCTAATGTAAAGGACAGTACAGTTGTATCTGTTCCAGAAGCTTCACAAAATGTTACTATTCATAAAAATATAATTTCTTCAGAAAAAGATGAAACCATACAAACTGAAGATGCTTCATCTAATAAGACATTACACGAAATTAAAAATACAGAAAATAGAAGAGAAAGTTTAGATGAAGATGAAGAAGCATTAAGAGCAATTTTATTAGCTTCTTTGCCAAAAAGAACAAAATCTGTCAACAGTGTTACAAACTCAACTACTATTACAACAGGATCAGTTGCAGTTACTACATCCACTCAAATATTTACTAATCAAACTGAACTAAAAACAAATCCTGTGGTTAATACAGCTAATACAATAATTACTAATAGTGCAACATGTTTGATAAACTCATGCACCTCTGAAAATGATAAGAATCAACCAAATTCAAAAGACCAGATAAATAATACAATTCTACAAGGAAATTTACCTGTTGAAACAGTAAAAACTTTAGGACAACCAATAACTTCTGGGAGGAAAAGATCACTTATTGCTCTTAAGGGTCCACAAAAGAAACTTATAAAAAGAATTGCAATTCCTGCAAGTACAAAAGTTGTAAATAATGCAAAGAAGTATCAAAATTCAATGCTTCAAAAGAAATTAAATTTACAAAAAGCAGTGTATAACAAACAAAAGGTAGTAGAAAATAAAATTACATCTAAAATACAGTCTACTGATAATAAATGGTCTACCAATACAAAAATATTATCTGATACCCAAAGAATTGTTATCAATTTGGAATCTGATTCAGAAAGTGATTCTGAATCTGAACGACGAAAAAATAAAATTGCATCTGCAACCAATTCACCCACAGTAGAAAAATCTGAATCAGCAAATACCACAGCAGAATTTGAAAAAAATGTAGAACAATTTTTACGAGATGTACGAAAAAAACAAGAATCTATGGCAGCTGCAAGACCAACTTCAATGTCACAAGTACCCAAAAAAGATACAGTATTAAATACCAAATCAGAACAATTAAATTCATCCAATCTACATACACCATTGGTAAGAATTGCATAATTTATTATTACATAATGAAACATTAAATTATTTAATATTTTTACAGGCTGTACGTCATCTACCAGTATCACAGCAAGAGGAATATCGCCGATTAAAACAACAAATTTTAGAACGTGAAAAATTGAAATTACATAAAACTATAGAAAATAATAGTTCAACAAAAAATATGAATATAGAAGTATCTCCAAAATCCGTACTATCCAATAGTCCAAATAAAAAATTGTACTCAAAAGTAAATCAGGCGACCTTTACCAAAAATCAAGTTATAAATGCACAACAACTAAATAAGGAAAACTGTTCTAAAAATTCAGACTCCATAAAAAATACACCTATAACAAGTACAAATAATAATCAATTAAGCATTAATAAAGTGTGCAACATGGATAAACAAGAAAACATGAATCTAAAACAAACAAAAACAATAACAAATCTGCGTGTGACCACCGAAAATAATTTAAATACTATCGGAAATAAAATAACTGGTAATTTTCCTCAATTAAAAAATACATCGCGCAAAATTTTTGAAGCACCTATTCATAAATCTCAAGCAAAAGCGAAAATTTCATCCGGTATAAAAATTCTGTCCACAGATGAAGTAAATCGAAAATATGTACAAGTACAAGTGAAAAATGATACAATGGAACGAGTAGTAACAATAAAAGATAAAGTGACCTTAAATAATAAAACGGTAACTAATCGAGGTGAAAATATTTCTAAAATTAATGATAGTAATAAAAATGATGCAAACCAAGTTGTACAGTTCATTGGAAAAGAAGTTCGTACTAATGATACTCCATCCAGTAACAATAATTCAGTGGATTCGGAAGCATCAACTGTTATTTTATCAAGAGGAAATCAAACTATAGAAAGAGAAAGTAATGATACATCCGAATCTACAGTCCGACTATCGGATTATCAAAACAATAATCATACATCAACAAGTACAGAAAATATAGATGACAGTCAATCTCCGCTATCCAAAAATAAAGCAACAACTAATAAAATGAGTATAGAGGGAAATTGGGAAGCTATTAAAAGAGATGCTAAAATGGAACTGAATACTCTTATTAGTCTCTCACAAGAGGAACAAGAGCGACGTTTAATGGATACAGAACAAAAATTGGTTATGAAACGGTAATTAAAAATATTACTTTATAGCATTAGATATACATGTATGAGCATAAAAATATATTTGCATGTTAATAGGTATACAATTTTGGATGATTTGGCGGAAATGTCAAGTAACATTCGTCAGTGGCACATGGAACGTGATCTACAGGCGACCCTAGCAGCTGAAGTGAAGAAACTTAGAGAGCAGCTCAAAGTTGCTGAAGAGAGATTACAGTTGCAACGTGATCGTATCAATAACATAAGTCCAAAAGTGGTAGCAGCACATGGAAAGATCAACGCTGGGCGAGAAGAATGTTTTAAACTTGTAACAATTTGTTCAACTCTGGGAAATAGGATTGTAGGAAAAGAATACAGGTAAATAATATACTGAGTTATTCTCGATTATTAAACAAAATCATAAAAATTCATTAATCTCCTTCAGGGTACCTGAAGCTGGAGCACAACTTTTAGCTAATAGACTGAAAGAACTTGCCAATCATACTTGGCAGCTTTCGCGGAAAAAAGTACCATCCATAGACATTCCTGAAATATATGATTCATCGAAATTAGAAGACGAAACTGTATTTACTACGTACACGGAAATTTCACAAAATGAAAATTTATTATTAGAAGAGTACAATGCAAATAATGTTGATACAACAATTTCGCATGAAATTGAATGTTCAGCAAAATCAACCGAAGCTGAAAATACTACATCATTAGAAGTAACTACAATAAATGCAAATGTAAATGAAGAACCAAGTGAACAAGAAAATGTGGAATTAAATAATTTAACTCTAACTAATGATGATAAAAGTACACCTGAACAGAATAATACTGAAAAGGAAGTATTTTCGGATCAAACAAAATTGGATGATATTCCTGTTGCTGTGGCTAGTACTTCTAATTCAAAAGATGTTCAAGATCCAGATCCTAAAGAAACACTGGAAAGTAACGTAATCAACCCTGGATCACTGGAAGATTTTAACAAGAAACCAAGTCCTAAAAAGTCCGATAAAGAGCAACAAACAAAAAAGATACTTTCACCTTATGAATCAATATTAGTGCACTTTAAAGTGCCAAGGTGGGTTTCTCTTTTTAAATATATCTCAGTAACTTTCGTTTACTTTTTTGTTAACGACGCGAAATTGTTTTTATTTAAAAGCTATAAAAATGTTGAGCATTTTTTTTGTGTTTTTTGTCATTCTTCACTAGGAACACGAATCCCAATGGCGTTCTTTGTCCATACGAGTTGATGGGGACTTGCAGTGATGGCGATTGTCAATTTATTCATCAAACAGACAGTCAAGCCAAGTAGCATTTAGCTACTAAAGTGGCATTGTTAACTTATATGTAAGGTGGTTTTAATCTTTAATCATAAGATTCAGAAGGAGTTAACAAAATAAGACTCAAAAATAATCATTGAAAGTGATCAAATGTTTCTGTAATTAGAAACAATGTGAAATGCTAAATTTTGTTATAAATAAATATTACCACTTTTATAATTACAGGTTCTGTTTCTGATGAACCTATATTTCATATAGATGGAAGAACCCTGCTAACCAGAAGTAACGTCTGAAGATGGTAAGTTGTCTTCATCATGGCAGGAGTTTGTGCACAAATTAAAATAACCATTTTATTATGTAAGAATCTTAAATTTTAAACAAAACAAAATTTTTAATACCGTGCTATTTCAAGCTTCTATTCTAACGAAAGTTTAAAGAAGAATTTCTGCAAGTGTTTATTTTTTACATATGTATATAAAGTGTCATATATAAACTGTAAGTAATTAGTGTGGTTAATATAAAAGTAAAAGAAGAAATTGTTGACCGATTGTTGAAGACAGCCGTACAACAGGCCAACGTCGGGCATTGCAACAAATATTCATTTCGTACTTCTATATAAGTTACCTCATAAAAGAATCTTGTACCTGTATAATAAAAGATTGATATTTTTTTCTAATAATGAGTTTATTTATTTTCCAAGTTCATTTAAAATTTAATGATCTAATCTCCGTATGTGCGCCCAGGAAATTTACCCTGAGTTCTGTATTTATGCCAGGGTAATTTCTTTTCTTCTCTTAGAGCGTCGAAATTCTCAATCCAATTCTTTGGACATATTGACTTGTAGACGTGTTTGAACCAAGTGCACGCGTTTGCTCCTTCCCCTAAAATATGCTCACATCGGTAGAAATCTGTATACATTACCCAACAGCGTATCGTTTGATTTTGTTGTTGAAATCTAAACAACATTTTACATTATTCCGATCAAGAGTATTAAAATGATTAGTTTTATATATAATAGAACATAAAGCTACCTCGGATCATCACCGGGAACTAAAGTTTGAAGTTTCTGTGCAGGTACTTCTGATTGATCATCTTTCTTTAAACATGGATCGTCTTCATCGACTTCTATAAGTATTTTCTTTTTCGCTGCTTTAGTTTCGGTTATTTCATCTGTTGAGTCCATTGTTTTTTAAATTTGTAGTTTTATCTTTGCGTGTAATACTATGATTTAATATAAAATTATTTATATCGCAGTTTTATTGTGTTAGGATAATTAAAATTTTTGAAATTGGATAAGTATTGCAGATATTAGGTTGCATAAATCCAGCGCCCTCTTTTATTGTTAAATGTGTGAACTTATCAATTTGTTTTGTAAAATTGATAAGAAGAACCATATAAAAATATTAATAAATATTCAAGTCCATAATTTTTCTTTACTTAAATATAATATTTTTTCTATTAATAAAACGATAGACAATGTTTACATTTACCGCAACAGACTTATAAAGTATATGCAAATTTATTATACTTATAAAAGGCGTGTGTGGCAGTGTGTGGCGGCACGTGAAAGAAACTATGAAAGTATACGCATTGTTTGACGTCTTTTATAAAGTATATTTTAATATTTAATCGTGCTGTAAAGTTAAGATGATATCCTTAGGTCTTTTACTTCTTTATGCTATTGTATTTGCAGTAATATGTGTGATTCTGGTACGTTTTCAGGTTATATTACAATTTATATGTCACTTCAAGTTGTATAAACGTGGCAGTTTTTAAAGTATACTTTGAAAAATACAATTTTTTTAAACACTTGCAATTGTTAATATTATTTCTATTACAGTGATATAATTAATGTTATATACTTTTAGTTTTCAGTGATATTATATGTAATAACAGAACCATATCCAAAAATATGGCGAGATGAAAAGGAAAAATATTTTTTCAATCCAAAGACACAAAAGACAGAAGCTTTTCCTTCGCTATATGATAATTGGAGTGTACATCTGAGCGTCATAATACCGGCATATAATGAAGAAGAAAGATGTAAATATTGATTTATTAACAATTACTATACAGAATATAATATTACTTTTATTTTGCAGTGCCTCTGATGTTGAACGAATGTTTGGAATATTTAGATCAACGGTTGAAAAGTGGATGTACTTATGAAATAATCATAGTTAGCGATGGAAGCAAAGATAACACTGTGGATATTGCGCATAAATATGCATTAGAACATGAAAATATCAGAGTATTAGAACTTGTTAAAAATAGAGGAAAGGGTGGTGCAGTAAGACTAGTTAGTAACGAATAACTTTTTAAATCTTTTTTGCATATTCTATACTTTGTTATTTTTTATCACAATTATTTTCATTCAAGGGTATATTAAATGCGAGAGGAAGTGCAATACTATTTGCAGATGCAGATGGTGCTACTAAATTTAGAGACTTAGAAAAGTTAGATGAAAGTTTAAGAAGCATTTTAGGATGTAAGTTATTTTTTAATCCGAAATTTGACATAAACATATGGTACAATATGTATAATCTAATTTTTTTTTTTTAGTTGATTACATAAACAAGCCAGACGAAGTTAGCTCCTCTTATGCAGTTGTATGTGGATCTAGAGCTCATTTAGAAAAAGAAGAAACTGCTAAGCGAACATTTTTTCGATTGTTACTAATGCGCGGATTTCATTTCTTAGTATGGTTTTGGGGTGTAAGAGGTATCAGAGATACACAGTGCGGTTTTAAACTTATAACAAGAAATGCTGCACAGGCTATATTTCAAGCCTTACACGTTGAACGATGGGCTTTTGATGTAGAAATGTTATACATTGCAAGAGTTTTAGACATTCCTATTACTGAAATTCCTGTTCATTGGACAGAAATAGAAGGATCTAAAATAGTACCCTTCTGGAGTTGGTTACAAATGGGTAGAGATTTATTTTTTATTTGGTACAAGTATAGAATTGGAGCATGGAAAATAAAAAGATCCAAACAAACATAACATTAATACGCACAAAAGTGTCTATGAATTTATAAAACACAATTTCCTATTCAATATTTTCTTTGTAAAAATTACTTTTCCTTTGTGAGGAAATGTTATAGATATAAAAAATTATAATAATTTCAGCTACTAATCATTAAATGTATGATACATTATCGTACAATGTAATACAACTTTTTAAAACTGTATTATTTTAAGCTAAGCTCTACAGAGACATTGTCTATTCTTTTATAAGTTCTGTAATATACAACAATCGTCATTCATAAATATTTTGTAAGTAAAAGAATTCCAGCATTTGATTATAATTTATTATAATTATTTAAATATGAAACAATGTTTTCGCTCAGCAAAATAAATATTGCTGGAAAAGAAAATGTTAGAAAATAAACGAAATTTTAACTTAAACGTGAGGTGTAGCACTTAGCTCGATATCGTTTTCTAAAGATTATCTTCTGCAAAATCTTTAGAGAACGATATCGATTACCAGGTCACATCTCCAAATTCCAACCACCCTCCATTTACAATCAGCTCATTCATCAAGTTAAAATCGAGAAGGGTTTACATAAGAAATTTCAAAACTCACAATAAAACCTCGAAGAAATAAAGTCTCAAAGTACGAAATACCGAGGAATACAAAAATCTCAGAACTCAAAACAAAATCGTGAAGAGGATTGAAACCTTCAGAACTTAAAATAAAATTACAACAAGGTTTGCAAACTTCAAAAAATTTCAAAGTTTTGAAACCTTGATCCCATGAAAATCCCATGATGACGAATAGATCCTGTATATTGCATTATGTAGTTACATTTCACTCATACATCGGACCATTGCGACATGATGGCAACCAGAGGAACCATAATGCATGCGACTCACCGATCGCTGACTTACACCACTCGTCTCACAGCCAGCGCATCTCAGAAAGTGACCCAATGTTAGTTGGCTGCTTTGGTACCATTAGAATTAGGCAGTTTGTCCAGATTTTTTTTTTTATTATTATAATTTTATCCAATACATGCATATGTACATTATTTTATTCTGTGAAACTATATTGTATACATTGTATTGTAGGAATATTGAGGAACAAAGGTTTTTTTATTTCATACGAAACTATAAATTCGTATCAAATTGTTTATTCAAAACTTCGTATTACATTTATAAATATGTTATAAGTAGGGTGATTTTTGTAAATCAGTTCACACAGCAACTTGTTTAATTACTAGTAAATATGCAGCAGTATCACACAATAACAGTAACTCAAATAGTTGTACAATTTTATACATTTTATAATACCGTTTGTAAATTATATTTTAATTATACGAAACATGCATACATTTAACACACTCGATTGTATACATTGTTATGATATACGTATTATACGAACAATTACATAAATCATAGGTTACTTTTCTAATTAATTAATCATACAACAACTGTTCGAAGGAAACTTAGATATCCCAATGATGATTTAAGCACCTGTAACAATAAGATTACATTTCATGATCAAGATAAAAGTAATTAGTTACATGATATTTATGTGATTATAATATAGACTTGAAAGCTTACGTTCACAAAAGAAGACAAAGATAAAGTAACTATTCCACCGGCACTAATTTTTACAGGATTATTTGACATAGCAATGATCAGAATAAGTCCACGTATCGTTTTGGTTGGTAATCGATACCAGTCGATCTCAAAAGTGGATGTCCCAATACTTGTACTCTGTAATGTTTAAAAATACATGATAATGTATGAAATATATAAAATAATGAATAAAACAGATAAATTATTATTAACAACGCATTTTTATTTATACCACTATTTTCCTGTATAAAATATCGTATATATATGTTTCGTGTGGATAATTGAAAAATGTTGAAAATTTACCTTTTCCATCAGGAGATCTCCTATGTAGCATAAAATGAATATATTAAACGTCAGAGATATCAACAGCAAAGTGTAAGTTGTAACTCCTATTGTATTATTTTGTTTCCAATCCTGTAATAAATGAAACAAAGCAAACTTTTAGATTTCTAAACTTTAATTCTAATTTTTCAAGTTTTCGAATTTTTACATTTCTAAATTCTCTAATTTCCAAATAAATAAAATTTCACTTTCCTAATCCCTAAATTTCTGAATTTTCAAATTCGTAAACTCTCAAATTTCTTCAAATTCCCAAATTTTCAAACTCTCAAATTTCTTCAAATTCCCAAATTTTCAAAGTCCAATTTTTCAAAATAATTTTCAAAGTCCCACCCATTCAAAAAATAATGAACCACACCATACAAATAATGCAAAAAACGTGCACACGTTTCCAAAGATTGCAGAAATAATAATTTCCCCAATATACAAAAGACAAATAGGAATATCCTGTCCGCACCACCATAGTATAATATTCCAGAAGGCATATCATAAAAGTAGATCCAACAAATTCCAAGAAGCATACTTCCTGAAGAACAGTCTCCATCATCGCAGAAAATCTACAAATAATCATAGTTACCATTTTTCACTAAAATCACGTACAACATATACCTCAAAGTTCTCAGATGTTGTTCGACGATCTCTATCAACTTCGCGTTAAGATCAGCGTTCTGTTTCGTTAATTTACCATCCACAAGACAGTTCAAACGAGACAGGACGATGTCGATCTGTCCGCAAGTGTGGGTCGCGAAAAGTGCAGCTAATCCACACGCACCAGCCGTCACGGAATAAATCACATATCCACACATGCAGTGTACCGTGTAGACCAGCACGTAAACGGGAATTTTTTGGACGTCGTACAAAGCGCTGTAAGTTGGATAAACCAACGGTTTGATCGTGCGATTATGTTCGTCGATGAACGATCCGATTGCGTACTGCATGATCGTGTGATAAATCGTGCCGCCGCTGTACATGAAGACGATGCAGAGGATCGTCAGATCACGACCCACTTTCCCGTATTTCAGCATCATATTGCGGTTCCTACGAAATTCCACCTGCCACATTTGGTTCCCGATTTGTCCGATTTGATTACACATCGAATGTTGCTTTTGATTAAATATTTACTTGGTTTTATGAGAAAGGTAGATTATAAACATAGCAGTGTAGAATATTTTAACTTTCTCAGGGATTTCTCTTAGCTTGGATGAAGCATGATCTAATTTTGTTTTATAAAATGATTTCTAATCTTATTTTAAATCGGTAACATAAAAATAATTGTAAGGGTGAAATTAGAATGTCCACATGTGGACACTGGTAGCACATATCCCATAAGAGGACAATCGATAGACAGAAATTACAGAATTACAGAAAATTGTAATGTAACAAAAAGCAGAGACTTGTACTAGAACATGTCAGACAATTTTTTAATTACCGACCTGTTTCCAATCCGTTTGCATTTGCTCGATGCACTGTTCGATCTTCGGTTTTCGCATGGCGAGTGCCCAGTACTTCAACAACGAGGTCAAACAAAAGCTAAGGAAGCCGAGCATTTTTAGCATAATCACTGTATCCTTCTGCTCCAGTGCGATGTGCAAAATGAACGGTATTATGGCGAAGAAGAGTACCAAGTTACCGAGACCGATCGCGATTTTTGACAAAAATTTCGGGGATCCTTTCAAGGATGCTGGCCAAATGCCGATGGACATGAGAATCCATCTGCTGTACTTCGTCACGTAAACAATATCGTTCTCGTAATTCTGATTCGGCTGCGGATCTTGGACGAAGGCATTCATGTTCGCTGAGAGTCTGAACACGACTGTTCACGAGACATCGATTGGGGTAATATTGTGTGCGTGCATCCCCTTGGATTGTGGGCAGACAGAGAATAATCGATTACTGCTCTTAGACGGGTGATCGTGTACAATCGAAGCGGAAGCTAACCACTGGCTCTATAGAATGTTCGAGGGTGCATAATGACTGGTGCATGATTATGCTTGATTGCTCTTTGAAACTAGCAATGTGCTGTGTACTTGGATATCCGAGTGCGTGCAAGTGTAAACTGTTATCAACATGTTGACTCCGATGAAATCATGTGTGCGTAATGATTCATTTGTTGTGTTGAAATTTTTTTAGTACGTTTGAAGCTGTTTTAATATGCTTAATCACATTAGAAGTTGTTTTAAATCTATAGAGAAATGCAAGTACTCGATATTTTAGATAATGAAATTATTATGATGTAATTTATATATGAACTATTATAATGTATAGTCATTATAATTATTATAATAGTAATATATTATTACTATGAAAGTACTAATTAAGGGCTGTTAAAGCTCCTGTTTTCACGACATCACAAACGTGTTAATTCTCGATTGGTAAAACGAACATATGACTTCAAGTTTAAATATATTTTCATACAAGTTTATTAAAATTCAGATTATTTGACAGTACATTTATTGTACTATTTACAATATTAATTGTAATCGTGATACAGAAATCGAAACAACGAATGTAATAAATACACGACAAACACATGGATATCAATGTACCGAGTGCTTTTAAGTGTAGTCAATCAAGATTTTACAAGTCTGATTAGTTAATTCGCACTTACTGATCAGCATGCACTTTCTCTTAATTGGACGACACAACGCATGAGCACAACAGCGACCAATAAATTAAAAGCCAACCCCTAGGTGGTTGCAGACACCCTTACACCAGATGATTCTTTCTGTATCAGTTTCAAAGAATCATCTGGGTAAGGGTGTCTACAACCAATACGCAGTCGTAGCCAACCCCCTGGGCGTTGGCTTTTAATTTATTGGTCGCTGTTGTGCACATGCGTTGCATCATGCATGTTGATCGGAATAAGTATAAAATCTGAAAAAACTACAATGCATTGTTACATACTCAAAGTGAAGCTGAGAATTGTCCAAAGAGCATCGACATGCAGCCACATTTATAATTATTTATTATATTCGTATCATTCACATTACATTTATAATTAAGAACCTAAACTTGATAATTCCACGGGGGACTTTCCTTGTTCTCAACAAATAATTATTTATCTTGAAAATAGCAACTGTGGGAATTAAGATTTAACCGCGATAAAAGTTACCATTTTCAACAAAGGTTAATAATTTCTGAAAGTTAAAGCAGGTCATTTTCGACGAGGAATCAGTTACACTAACAGACAGTGTTCCAGCGCTGATAAACAAATATATCACTCTGTAACAGTTCGAAGCAAGTTCATGTAAGCGACTGATGTTTTAACAACCTGAAATTTATATTCGTTATCAGACTTTCGAATACTTATTTCAAAACACGATTCACTTACAGCGCTGAAGGTGTTCAATGACAACTCGATTATTCTTCCGGCTAACAGCTTAGGGGGATTTTGCGATATGAGGTTCAACAGAATGAGATCGTGAGCATTCTTCGCTGGTAAATTGTACCAATCAATTTCATAGGAAGCTATACCGATTTGGCTGCACTGAAAGGATTATTACAATTTGAGGATGTTACAATTTATTATAACAATAAATTGTGAAGATTTATTGTCGAACGAGTAATTATTTATAAAACGGTACCTGTTCAGTTAAAACTTCTCCGATGTAGCAGAATATGAATATATTGGAAGTGAAGGAAATTAACAAAGTAAAATAAGTAATTATCTTGACACCATCTGACGCTCTCCATGACTGAAAATATAATACACATTGTTTCCATAATTATCAGACTTTCAATTAAGTATCAGACTCTAATTGCTATCAAAGACATACGATTAACATCTCTTATTTTAAATGACAAAATTTATTAAGTTTCTGTAAAAATGTCAACTTTTGTCAAGCTAAAGAATCTTAGGCATATCCCCAATTTATTTATATTTCTACTTTAGTTCAAATTGAAAATTGACCATGAAACGTAAACCTAGTGTAAACACATCAAGGATTGATTGTCTAAAACCACGTCTGTTATAATTACCAACGAATGCTAGTTACTGTTGTAATAGTATCCCAAATTGTGACCATGTTAAACAAAAAAATATTTACCATAATACAGTAGTACTGCAGCATACACATATTTATCGTGCACTCCACAACTTCCGTAAAGCATATCTCTTCCAGCGCAGCCTGCACCTTCTCCGAAAATCTGCAAAATTTACCCAATATTCAATCAATTGATTTCCAATATTCTCTAATCCATCCCTTACTTCAAAATCTCCACATGATTATAAACGATGATCGACAAAGGATTACGTTGACCCTTCTCCATTTGCGCGTTCTTCAAGTTCTCCAGCCTCGCAATTTGTATCTGAATTTGCCCGGAGATATGCGTAACAAAAATGACGAGCAAACTGTACGCGCCGGTACTGATCGTGTATATCACCAGAGCGGTGACCAGATGAAGGCAGAAAACGATTTCGTACGCTGGGCTGGCCTGAGAGTCGAAGTACACGTCGTACCCGGGGTAGATCAACGGTTTGACGGTGAGGTTGTTCTGGTGTTTGTCTTTGGACAAGAACGGAAACAGGGTGTGATGCGACAACCCGCCTGTGTACAAGAAAGCGGCGCACATTGTGATCAACTTTCTGCTCAACGCTGCGCACTCGAGCATGATGGAACGGTGACGTTGATCCTGCACCGCTTTCCAATCTCGTTCCACGTGTTTGATGCAGCGTCCGAAGATGGACGCTCTCAGAGCGAGGTAAACGTACTTGACCGTGGTGGAGAAACAGAATCCGACGGGTCCGAAAAGACTCACTTTCGTGCTGATGCGTCCGGTGAAGAATATGAAATGACCCGATGGAATCAGGACGAAGCACAACGCTGAGAAGCCGAAGATCATAAGAACGACGGACATCAGTTGCTCTCGTCTGGTGACGCGGTGGTAGATCACTGGCCATATTCCGATGGGCTTCAGAGTCCATTGACACATCTGCAAAGCGTATTGTATGTCTGATGAATAATAAGAGTTCTTCAGGACTACGTTATCGTGGGAACGATCATGCATCTTGATTGTTGTAACGCACGCGATCGAATGAACTAAAGGCTTGAAATTGTCGACACGATGTTTGAAACGCAAGCGCTGTTTTAATTTGTAGTACTGCATGCGAGGTACGGACGAAGGGTTGTGGTTGTTAATAATTGACAGGGTACGGTTTCCGTTAGTTTCTTGCGAAAGGGGACAGGGTCTGGGATGCAGAAAGGTGGAGGGCAGTCATCATTCGATGGAACGCTGTTGAACTCGCTGCACTCGGTGCTGGACAGTGCATATGGTGATTAAATACGTCAATTTTGTTGAGACTCCATTGTTAACGTGTGAGATTTATTGTTGTAAAATTCGATCGGTATGGGATTTTGTGATTGTGGGACTTTGAGATCTTGGAATTTTGGGATTTTGGTTTGGTAGAATTTGGGAATGTTGAGACGGTGGGATAATAAGAGTAGCGTGTGTTATAAAGGTGACAAGACCACACCGCCATTTTGACGATATTCGTTCTTTTTCATGAAGTGCGTTGCGTAGTTTTTTGGTCATCTTGTTTTGTAAGAGAATGGCAAGTCCCGTCTGGAGTTCTTATATTCGCGTTTAAATAATTGTTTATTTTATTGTTAATCCCATTTTATTTTCCCATTCGTCTCATATCCTAAAGGAGTTTTTAGAGTCCTCGGGACTTTGGAATTTTAGAACCTTGAAAATTTTGGATTTTATGACCTTCGGATCTTGAAACCTCTGGGAATTGAAACTAATTAATAAATATTTATTACAGAACGATTTCAACAATTTTCAACGCAACATTACAATTCGATAATTGTTTGCACGATCAGGTAAACCATCGGCGATTTCAACACCTGTAATAAAAAGTCCATTAATAATTTCACATTTTACAGGACATAGTGGTTTAACTGATGGGATAACATATGACGTCAGAAGTATTCAAAGAGAGGTGGACAAGTGTGGATGAAGATTGAAGCTTGATATATGAGTATCTGTTCCTGAAGTTCCCCAAAGTAACAAAACATCAGTATGTTGAAAACGAAGATAAGGGGAACCACGTAAGTTAATAAAAATCGCTTGTCTCCTGTCCCTAAAAAGAATCAAAGTTTGTATTTTCTGAATAGATTTATATACTTTGTATTTATCGCCATGCAGTAATATTCCTCCAAGAATCGTTTGGACTATCACTTTGAATAAACATATCTCACGAAATGCACCTTCAAAGAGTTTTACAAATCTATAAATAGTTACTCACTGTGAAATTCATTGTTATTTAATTTAGTAATATTACTGTATTACTACTATAATATTAATTTAGTATATTAATTTAGAACATGCAAAGTTTCGTTAATAGGTAATTTGATAACGTACAGAGCGTCGATATAGAACTACAAACATGTAGCAAATTGTTTTATTCAAAACTTCGTATTACATTTATACAAAATACTTTATTGTTATGTACATACTTTTAGTTGTTTATAATTTGCTTCTAATGTATTTGTATTCATATTTTTATTTCTGTAATATATTTATACATATACTGTTTTTGTTTTTACATTATTTTTGCGTACATATTTTCATTTCTAAAATTTATTTTAATTTTTAAATTATATTTTTATATATTTGGGGACGTGGACATTAGAAAAATTGAATATTTGGGTATATAAAAACTTTTTGTTAATTTTTGAAATATATTTGTATACACATTTTTGTTTATAAATTTTCGAGGGCGTGTAAAAAATCGCAGACGCTTATTTTATCGGGAACATTAAAATATAATCGAGTGTCGATGAGTATTGTACGAAGGATATCCTTATAATGAAGTACCAAGACTGGGGCGCCCGTGGCCCGGTCGGTAGGGGCTCGGATCCACGATCCGGCGGTACCGGGATCGAATCCCGTCGAGGACGAAAAATCTTTTCTGTATCGAATTGTTGTTATGACGTTGAATCACGGTAGGGGAGGGGAGGAGGGGAGAGAGAGGGGTAGTTGGAAGCGGACAAATATTCCGAGGAGTGGGGGAAAGAGGAGAGCGAGGAAGAGGAGAGGAAGGAAGGTGGGGGAAAGAGGAGAGCGAGGAAGGTGGGGGAGAAAGAGAAGGAAAGGGAGGAAGGGGGGGGGGGGGTAGAGAGTGGGGGAAAGAGGAGAGGAAGTGGGGGAAAGAGAAGCAAAGCGAGGAACGGGGTTAGAGAGTGGGGGAAAGAGGAGAGCGAGGAAGAGAATATAGGGTGAGGGAGTGGGGGAACGGACCGTTGGGAGGAAGGGGGGGAAGAGAGAGAGGGGGTAAGGAAACTACAAGAGACTATACTACTTTGGGAGATGGGGAAATTAAGAGATTATTAAATAAGACGGATTGTGTACTACCAGGAGAAGAAAGGGGAGAGAGAAGGGAAAAACCTATATAAATAATATTTTGCAGTTGCAAAGTATAATAATAATTTTGTACTTGCAAAGTATTTTAATAATAATTTTGTACTCACAAAGTGAGGAAAATATAACTAGTAATCACCTGTAACCTGTAATCACAAACATATGACTAAGTTCAAATATAATTGCATTGTATCCAATTACGAGAGAGGGATTGCATGCTGACAGAAATAAATACTAAAATTAATTTAAAAAATCTATAATGCATTGTTGCATATTCAAAGTTGAGAATTGTCCAAAGAGAAACACATAATCATACGGTCACAACATACATGTATAATTAAGAAATTAAATTTGATAACCCCACGAGGGATAAATTTTCTTATCTATAAATAATTAATATAAATAGGCAATTTTCGACGAGAAGTTAGTTACGACTAACTGTTGTTCCAGGGCCAATAATAAATTGTATATCAGTCTGTAACAGTTCGGAGCAAGTTCATGTAAGCGACAGATGTTTTAACTACCTGAAATTCATATTCGTTATCAAACTTTCGAATATTTATTTAAAAATTTTCACTTACAACGGTGAAGGTGTTCAATGATAACTCGATTATTCTTCCGGCCAACAATTTTGGAGGATTTTGCGATACAATGTTCAGCAGAACGAGATCGTGAGCATTCTTCGCAGGTAAATTGTACCAGTCAATGCCATAGGAAGCTATACCGATTTGGCTGCACTGAAAAGATTATTACAAGATTATCTCAAAAGATTATTTAAGATTTATTATAACAATAACTGATACTTAAATGAAGATTTATAGTCGTATACAGTAATTATTTAAAAAAGTGTACCTGTTCAGTCAAAACTTCTCCAATGTAGCAGAATACGAATATATTGGAGGTGAAGGAAATTAACAAAGTAATATACGTAACTATCTGTACCGTATCTGATGCGTTCCATGACTGAAAATGTGAAAATATGCATGCACATTGTTTCTATAATTAATTATCATACTCTAATTGCTACCAAAGACATAGCATTCTAATGACTACATATTATTAGTTACGTTTTACTAGTTGTAATACTATCGCAAATAATCGAGTTACAAATGTTACTAATACGATTACAATACCAACATAATACATAATACATAATGTCATGTATACATAACACATAATAGAGTCATGTGTATATAACATAATACATAATGTAATGAATACATAATACTAACATAATACAGTTACCAATACTATTTACCGTAATGCAGTAGTACTGCAGCAGACACATATTTACCGTACACTCCACAACTGCCGTAAAGCATATCTCTTCAAGCGCTTTCTGAACCTTCTCTGAAAATCTGCAAAATTCCCACAATATTCAATCAATTGATTTCCAATATTCTCTAATCCATCCCTTACTTCAAAATCTCCACATGATTATAAACAATGCTCGACAATGGATTACGTTGACCCTTCTCCAGTTGCGTGTTCTTCAAGTTCTCCAACCTCGCCATCTGTATCTGAATTTGCCCGGAGATATGCATAACAAAAATGACGAGCAAACTGTACGTGGCGGTGCCAACCGTGTAAACGACCACGGAGGTGAGCAGCTGCATGCAGAAGATGATTTCGTATGCTGGGCTAGCTTGAGTGTCGACGAACGCGTCGTATCCAGGATAAGTCAACTGTCTGGCCGTGAGGTTGTTATGTTTGTTTTTGGACAAGAACGGAAACACTGTGTGATACGACATACCGCCGCTGTACAGGAAAGCGGCACACATTGTGATCAGTTTCCTGCTCAACCCTGCGCACTCCAGCATGATGGAACGGTGACGTTGATCCTGCACCGTTCTCCAATCTCGTTCCACGTGTTCGATGCAGCGTCCAAAGATGGACCCTCTCAGAGCAAGATAAGTGTACTTGACCGTGGTGGATATACGGTATCCGACGGGGCCGAGAAGAGTCACTTTCGTCTTGATGTTTCCCTCGAAAAATAAGTAACGACATGTTGGAATCAGGACGGAGAACAACAACGAGAAACCGAGGATCATAAGAACGACGGATATCAGTTGTTCTCGTCTGGTGACGCGGTGATAGATCAAAGGCCATATTCCGATGGGTTTAAGAGTCCATTGACACATCTGCAGAGAGTATTGTATGTCCGATGAGTAATAAGAGTTCTTCAGGACTACGTTATCGAAGGATCGATCACGCATTGTGACTGTAACGCACGCGATCGAACGAACGAAAGACGCGATGGTTGAAACGCAAGCGCCGTTTTAATGTTTCGCGTTGCATGCTACGGACGGAGGGTTGCGGTGGTTAATTATTAACTAGATACGGTTGCTGGTACTTTGTTGCGAAAGGGGTCACATCTGGATGCAGAAAAGTAGAGGACAGTAATCATTCGACGAAACACTGTTGTGCTCGACGTATTCAATATGTGTAGTGATTTGATATGCAAATTTTACTGCGAGATTCAATGTATAATTACTGTTTGGCACTGTGGAATTTTGTGATCTTGCAATTTTCGGATTTTAGTTCTTTAGAATTTTGAAATGACTGGGACATTACGAGTTTATGACGATTCTCAGGACATTGGAATTTGGAACCTTGAAAGTTTTATGATCTTTGGACCTTGAAATTGAAACTAGATAATAAATATTTATTACAAAATAATTTCAACAATTTGCAAAGCAAAATTACAATTCGATCATAGTTTGCAGCACGTTCAGATAAACCATCGACGATTTCAACACCTGTAATGAAAATTCCAATCATAAAGAGCTTCACATTTTACAGATTGTTTAACTGATAACATACAACGCCAAAGGTGTTCAAAGAGAGATCGAAGATCTTGCCAGCGGTGATTTTGGGCGGATATTTCGAAATGGCGAGCAACAGGACCATGTCACGTGCCTTTTTCGCTGGCAGATTGTACCACAGTGTCTCGTAAGAAGCTGCCGCCACTCTGTTCCCCTGATACAACACTCGTGTCTATTATCTCGACGATTAAGTGTCCTCTTGTCTACGTTTTAGAAATGAGATGGACAAGTGTGGATGAAGTCTGAAGCATGACGAAAGTACCTGTTCCAGAAGAAGTTCCCCTAAGTAACAAAACATCAGTATGTTGAAAACGAAGGAGATCAAGAGTACCACGTAAGTTAATATGGCGACGGAATCGCTTGTCTCCCATTCCTAAAAAATATCGGTGTTCGTATTTTTTTAAGAGATTTATGATCAAACTTGTATTTACCATCAGGCAGTAATATTCCACCAGGCATATCAGCATCGTTGAAACTATCACTTCGATTAGACATATCTCGCGAAACGCACCTTCGACGAGCTTTGTAAATCTATAAATAATTAATCACTGTAAAATTCAATTTTATTCAATTTTGGAATATTGCTGTATAATTAATATAATGCTATATTACTTGTAATATTCGTTTGATGTATGTTGAGTTGTGAACACGTTTAGTTAATAGGTGGTTTGATAACAGAGCGTTTCTATGGGGCTGCAATATTCGTAGTCATTATAGGGAGACGAGGTTGCGATTATTACTTTCAGAATTTTAGGTCTATTAATTGTAATAGAAATTTGTAAATTTGGTCCAAATTGGAATTTGGACTTTTCTAAATTTTGGAATTTCGAAAATTTGGGATTTTGAGAATTTGAGGACTATGAGATTTGAGACTGTAAGAGTTTGATCATTTTTAAATTTTGGAATTTCTTGACTGTGGACCTTCGACAATTTTTAATTATGGGATATGTGACTTTAAAATTTAGAGGTTTTAGGATTTTTGGGTTCTTGGATCTCAAGACTTTGCAATCTTGAGACTTTGGAATTGTTGGGACCTTGGAGCTTTAGAACCTTAGGATCAGGGTCTCTTATAGAGACCTTAGGTCCATAGAATATATAGAGATCTTTGAAACCTTGAGATTTTGGGTTGTAAAACTTTGGGACCTTAAGTCCTTGAAACCTTGTCACCTTGAGACCTTAAGACCTTAGAACCTTGGAACTTTGGGACCTTGAGATTCAGTCTTTAAAAGTTCAGCTCACAGAATTTTTGAACCTTGGAATTTTCAAAACCTTTTTAGCTAAAATAATAGCGAACTCTCCTTACCCTTCTGACCAAAACATCCTCGTAACATACGAACAGTGCATACGAATGTTAAAAACCAATATTACCTTAATATCTGCACATGATCCTTCACAATAATTGTCAACCGATCCTCCCCGCATTTCTCCGTAACCCGTTCGCCGGTCAGATTTTCCAGCCTTAGTATTAGTATCTTCATCTCTCCACACGCGTGACTAGTGAAAATGGTCGCCAAACTGTACGCAACCATCGTGATGTTGCCCGTAACCATCACATATATGCAATGCATACAATAAACGATTTCGTACGTGGGACTTCGTTGGACGTCAAAGAAGGCCTCGTATCCAGGATAAGTAAGCGGTCTAATGGTGACGTTCTCGGTCTTCACTTTCGACAACAGAGGCATGACCGTATGATAAGACAACCCACCGGTGTACAAGAACATAGCACACACTGTAATAAGGTTACGCCCCATGGATATATAATTGATCATGACATCTCGATGAACCTGATCCTGCAACATCTTCCAGTCCCTCTCGACGTGTTTGATGCATCGTTTAAAAGCAGGTGCCTTCACACAAAGGTACACGTACTTGACCAGAGCTGTTGAGCAGAATGTGAGAGGACCCAGGAACTTGATCCTCGCGTTTATGTCCTTCTCGTAGAAGAGCACGTAATGACCGAAGGGTACGATCACGAATTGAATGATGGAGCAGCAGGTGATCAGAAGCAATATCGATAGCGCACGTTCGAGTTTGCTCACGTTGCTGTAGACGAAAGGGTAGATTCCGAGCGGCTTCAGGATCCACTGACAGAGTTCGAAGGTGTATTTTATGTCGGTGTCGTAATGGTTATTCGGCGAAACACCATTGGACACACGGGCGTGCATCTCGACGCCTCCGACGCTCGGCGACGAGTGAACGACGCTGACCGACGCAAGCGCGATACTGAAAGCTTGGTAGAACGAAGTTGCACTTCGTGATCGATAATGGTAGCGGGTGCAAAACACATGTTGCATTTGTCTCGTTGCGGTCTGAGCGAATACAGACAATTTCGCAGGGGGTGAAACGATCGTTTCGATGTAATTCTTGAAGGGGTAGTTTGTAGTGAATTCATGATTTCGAATGAGAAGGGATGACTCTGTTTAACTTCTGTTAAGCTGATGATATTCAATTAAGATCACTTTCGTTAAGTTGTGGTAACTATACATTTTTGTTTAATCCTTTTAAATTGTTGTATATTGTAAGTACTTGTACTCCTAGATGGGTGATCGTGTGCAGTCGAAGCAGAAGCTAATCACTGGTTCTGTAGAATGTTGCTATGAGAGTGCATAATGACCGGTGCATGATTATGCGTTATTGCTCTTTGAAACTTGCTTTGTGTATTTTGTACTTATTAGCGAGTGCAAGTGTATTTTATTATCAGTATGTTGACTGACAAAATCATGTGTGGGTGTTTCATTTTTCGTGTAAGAATTTTTTTTAACACGTTTGGTCATATTAGCAGATGTTTTAATATGTTTCATACCATTAGAAGTTGTTTTAAATCAGCTAATTAGAAATACTTGTAAGTACTTTATACTTTAGATAATAGCTACAAAAGTAGTGATTAAGGACAATTAAAAATGAAACTCTTATTCAATGTGTCAACATGTGAATTCTTGAATGGTGCAACATGACTTCGAAATATCTGAACCCACATATGACTTCAAGTTTACATATATTTTCATTAAAATTCCCTACGAGCTAAAATATTTGATAGTACATTTATTGTACTATCTACTATATGAATTGCAATCAATGCTTGATACAGAAGTCAAAAAAAAAACAAATGTAATAAATATGACACGTCTAACACATGTCTGTCTATCAAAGTATTGAGTGCTCAAAGTGCACCCAATTAAAATATAAGTTTGATTAGGTAATTCGCAGTTTAAAATTGATACATAAAGAATCATTTGGTGTAAGGGTGTCTACGCAGGCGCGGTCAACCCCCTGGGGGTTGGCTTTCAATTTATTGGTCGCTGTTGTGCGCATGCGTTGTATCATCCAGTTAAAGAAAGTGACTGCATGCTGTTCGAAATAAGTATTAAAATTAATTTCAAAAACTCCATTGTTGCATACCCAAAGTAAAATGTGAGAATTCAAAGAGAAACATATCTACATACGGTTGGAGAAGAAAGGAACTACACTTATATACAACAACATTTATCAAGAAACTACACTTGATAATTCCACGGTGGATAATCTTCTTATCTATAAATAATTATCTTCTTATCTATAAATAAGTATTTATTTTGAAATTCCAAAACTGGACGATGAAAATGAGCATTTTTTGACGAAAGTTACCATAAATTTCGACAAGGGTTAATAATTTCTGAAAGTTAAAGTAGGTAATTTTCAACGAAGAATTAGTTAAACCGACGGACTGTCTTCCAGTGCCAATAACAAATAACTGTGTATATCAGTCTGTAACAGTTCGAAGTAGATTCATGTAGGCTACAGACGTTTTAACTACCTGAAAATATTCGTTATCAAACTTTCGAATACTTATTTCAAAACACGATTCACTTACAGCGCTGAAGGTGTTCAATGACAACTCGATTATTCTTCCGGCTAACAGCTTAGGGGGATTTTGCGATACGATGTTTAACAGAATGAGATCGTGAGCATTCTTCGCTGGTAAATTATACCAATCGATTTCATAGGTAGCTTTACCGATTTGGCTGCACTGAAAGGATTATTACAATTTATTGTAACAAGTGCTACTTAGAGAAAGATTTATTGTCGAACAAGTAATTGTTTAAAAAAGGGTACCTGTTCAGTTAAAACTTCTCCGATGTAGCAGAATATGAATATATTGAAAGTGAAGGAAATTAGCAAAGCAAGATACGTAATTATCCTAATACCGTCTGATGTTTTCCATGCCTGAAAATATAATATGCATGCACATTTCTATATATTTGACTAACAGACTTTTAATTAACCCTTTGACCTACGATATCGTGTTACACTCGTGACACACATTACGAATGTGATAAACCAGACTTGTATTTTCACTGCGTAAAGCAGTAAAAAAACTTAAATTTTGCGTTCGATTTCGATCATAATCTGCATAATCAAGGATCTCTGAATGCATGAGGTACCTCACATTCTAACTTTCTTCAGTTGTTATCAAGTTTAGTTAGCTGGCTGTGTGTGAACTTTCCAGGAAATTGTAGGTTAAGGGGTTAACAATTGTTATATTAACTAGACTCTAATTTCTATCAAAGAGATAGTGGTTAATAAAAATATGAAAGTTTCATTGTCTAAATTTATCAAGTCTGTTAATAGTATCCCAAATAATCGTTAAACAGTTACAATTATTTACCATAATACTGTAATACTGCAGCATACACATATTCATCGTGCACTCCACAACTTCCGTAAAGCATATCTCCTGCAGCGCCCCCTGCATATTCTCCGAAAATCTACAGAATAGTATAAAATTCTCCAATCGATGCCCACTATTCTCTAATCGATCACGCTTACCTCAAAATCTCCACATGATTATAAACGATGATCGCCAAGGTGTTACGTTGACCCGTTTCCGGTTGCGAGTTCTTCAAGTTCTCCAACCTCGCCATCTGTATCTGAATTTGCCCGGAGATGTGCGTAACAAAAATGGCGATCAAGCTGTACGCCCCAGTGGTGATCGTGTAGAGAACCATCGCGGTGACCAGATGAAGGCAGAAAACGATTTCGTAAGCTGGGCTGGCCTGAGAGTCGAAGAACGCGTCGTATCCAGGGTAGGCCAACGGTTTAACAGTGAGGTTGTTCTGGTGCTTGTCTTTGGCCAAGAACTGCAACAACGTGTGATACGACATACCGCCGCTGTACAGGAAAACGGCACACAATGTGATCAACTTTCTGCTGAACGCTGCGCACTCCAGCATGATGGAACGGTGACGTTGATCCTGCACCGTTCTCCAATCTCGTTCCACGTGTTCGATGCAGCGTCCGAAGATGGACGCTCTCAGAGCAAGGTAAACGTACTTGACCGTGGTGGACAGACAGAATCCGACGGGGCCGAAGAGACCCACTTTCGTGCTGATGTGTCCCTCGAAGAAGATGAAACGTCCCGATGGAATCAGGACGAAGAACAAGGACGAGAAACCGAGGATTAAAAGGACGACGGAAATCAGTTTCTCCCGTCTGGTGACGCGGCGGTAAATCAAAGGCCACACTCCGATGGGTTTCAGAGTCCATTGACACATCTCTAGAGAGTATCGTATGTCCGATGAATAATAAGAGTTCTTCAGGACGTCATCGAAGGATCGATCACGCATCGTAACGGCTGTAACGCACGTGATCGAATGAACGAGACTTGAAATTCTAGGTACGATAAAACGCAAGCGCCGGTTTAGCACGCGAGCTACGGACGGAGGGTGGTTGTTAATTTTAAACAGGTTTCGGTTTCTGGTGAACAGTCTGGGGTGCAGAAGAGCGAGCATTCTGTTCAACTCGATATTATGTATTATGTATGTAATGTTTTCGACGCCTCCGACGCTCGACGCAAGCGCGATGCTGAGGACTCTTGGTGGAACGAAGTTGCACTTCGTGATCGATAATTGTAGCGGGTGGAAATCACATGTTGCATTTGTCTCGTTGCGGTCTGGGCGAATACAGACAATTTCGCACGGGGTGAAACGATCGTTTCGATGTAATTCTTGATGTTGAAGGGGTAGTTTCATTCATGATGATGTCGCATGACAAGTGTTTAACTTCTGATAAGCTGATGATCTTCAATTAAGGTCAGTTCTGTTGATGAGGTAACTATACACTTTTAACACTAAAACTACTTAAACGGTCAAATGACCGCTCCGTTTCGAACTATAAGTTACAGAATTTGTTAAGATGCTTTTTGTAAAATCAAATTTTATTCATCAACGTAAAAAATTAATACTTATACGATTTTATGTTTAGACGTTTATTTCTTTATTTATCAATTTATTTTACGGCAATTCAAGATTGCTGCACAGAACAGCAATTTTTATTTTACACGAGTAAATTTAGGCTTCTATTAGTTATTGCTAATTGTTTGCTTGTTTTATTGATGGGAAGGATATGTTTACTCTGGGTCTCTTGTTTCTTGAAATAATTCTAACAGATTTTAAAATGTCTAATCCGATTGTGTAAAATGTCAGTAATTTATTCATTCAACAATTAATAATTCGTAGGAAAATTTTTATTTCCAAAATGTTTGAGAAAGTTAATAAAATATGATGTGTTTTTACGTTGTGAGCGTGCGGAGTAAGCTCAAGTACGCCAACGACGATTTTAACACCTGCAAGAAAAAATATTTTTATCAAATATGGTATTACAATCGTGTAATTTGAAGATATCTAAAACTGAGTTAAAAATGTTTAAAAGTGACCAACGAAATTGCTGATTTTGTGATTTCGTAATGTTCCACTGATTAATTTGTGGATCTTTTTCGAAAATTATTTTGCAGACAGATTATTAGAACGTATATATTAAGAAAATGTTTATAATCTCTTCCGTTCTTTAGGAGGAATATATTATTATTTTATCAAGAATGTTTGCTTTTGAGCATCTGTCCTGGGCTACTCACACTGCAGAAACTGCTCAGCGATAATTCAACGAGCTTTCCAGCCGTTAATTTTGTGGAAGAGTTTGATACAGCAATTATCAATATCAGTCCCAGTGCTTTCTTCTCTGTTAAACGATACCAGTCGATCATGTAAGCCGATAATCCAACTTTTTGGCACTACAAAATTGAAGCAGGAAAAACTCACTCCATGCAGGTAAAATTCATGTTCATTATTTATTATAGAAATCATATACCTGGTCTGACAAAATTTCACCGATGTAACACAATATGAAAATATTGAACGTAAAAGATATAAGCAAAATACAGTAAGTCAGTGTTCCTATAGTTTCACTTTGCTCCCATTCCTAAAGACAAGATTATTGATAACAAAACATATCGGAAAAAAATTCAAACATGTAAATTCAATTTGTTACCGTAAGCAAATAATAACCCAGAAAGCATATGTTCATCGTGCAACCAACTAATTCGACCAAACAGATTTCGTTTAGAAGATCTTCGACTTGAGATATGAACCTGAAAATCATTCATGATATTTACTTTTTTTGAGTACTTGTTATTCAAAAGTTGACCTTTACTCGACCTTTACAGGTTCAGATCAAATTTTGAATGAGCCAATTCAAGTATTACAGGAGATAATTTATAGATTAAAATGCACAACATTTAATAACATACTGTATACATGTATGGTAGCTACAAGAATATATTACATTATAATCTTCTTACAGAAAAAATTATAACGTGTTACATTA
Source organism: Megachile ligniseca (assembly GCA_945859555.1). Classification (NCBI taxonomy): domain Eukaryota; kingdom Metazoa; phylum Arthropoda; class Insecta; order Hymenoptera; family Megachilidae; genus Megachile; species Megachile ligniseca. Next base: position 4,092,746 of record OX243786.1, read on the forward strand.
TAACGGTTTTGCAAGTAAAATTATAATATATTACATTATAATCCTGTAAGTAAAATTATAATGTATTACGTTATAATCCTCTCGCAAGTAAAATATAATTACCTTATAATCCATTTACACATAAAATTAAAATGCATCGCAACAACATAATTACCTAAGTATCTGCAAATGATGTTCCACAATATCACCCAGCCGATGTTCATACGTGCTAATGTTATTTTTTCCCGCAGCTCCGTTAACCAATCTCTGCAACTTCATCGCGAGTATCCTAAACTGTCCGCAAGCGTGCATGACAAAAACCGCAGCCAGACTGCAAGAACCAACGGTAACGGAATAAATCACAAACCCAGCCAAACATTGCATCAACTGCACGATCTCGAACGAGGGTGTAGTACGTGGATCAAGAAGACCTCTATAAATCGGAAACGCTTGAGACCTCACAGTCTCGTTGCCAATAATCTCCGTTCGTTTCGAGCACAGAGGCATCACGGTGGTATAAAAAAATCCACCCGAGTACATGAAATCGGCGCAGAAGATGGCGAACGATCTGCCAATCCTCGCGCTGTCGATTATGATCTCCCTGTCCTCTTCGTATCGCGGTGAACGAGTTCTAGCCCAATCCGAACGCATGCTCCCGATGCACTCGCTGATTTTCCCGCCCCTCGAAACGAGGATGTAATATTTAATGGCCGCCATCACGCAGAAACTGAGGGGACCGATCATCTTTATTTTAGTGTCCAGGTCGCCCGTCTTGTCGAGCAGGGTGCACAACGCGCACGGGACCAGAAGAAATCCTATCAGGAAGCTGCTGATCAACGCGAGAAAAATGGAATTCATCTTTCCGAAGGTGGTCAAGGACAACGATAGAGGCCAGGCACCGATCGGTTTCAGGAACCAACGATTCATCTGGACGCTGTACATCCAATCGTTCTCCAACGATAAATCGCTGGGTGTCTTCATCGTGACACTGTGCTGTCGAAAGTGCACGCACAACTGACAAGCGACACATCGATTATCGAAGGACCTCGCCATCGCGCATGTGCTATCTTCATCCTCCCACACTGTTGCAATTAGGCGCAGAGGGTGCAGTTGAAGTTTTCTTCGGCGGAGGTGCGGATGGTTGCAACGTGCCAAGTGCAACGCGATAGATACGTTTATCGTTTTATAGTTGCTTGAAATATTGATTGCATATAAACTGTAGTGATACCTGGATATCATTTGGAAGATTCGTATTATTTAGTATTTTGTTGTAGAGGGGTTGCGAGGGTGTTTTGTGAAGGTAAACGTGCTAGTGGTGATCGGGGGTGTTTTCTAAATTTGTAACTTTGCATATCACACTTCGAAATTTCTATGTTTGTAAATTTGAAGGTTTGAAGTTTCTGTATCTTGAAGTCCTTCAGTTTCAGAATTTGAAATAAGTTTATTAAATTTTGAAACTTTGAAATTTTGATATTCTCTTAAATTTGTAATTCTGAACATTTCGGTGAGTTTGAAAATTTCTAAACTTCCAAATTATTCAATTGAAAAATGTCCGTGGATAGAAGAAAAGGTATGCTCATTTTAAACATATCTTTTATACCTTCGTACAAAAATTTGCTATAAAAGACTAGATTTACCTCCTTTATCGTAACAAATTCACCATACATAAATAACCTACGTAATTATTTATTTACCCAGTTTTCACATATCTCTACATAAACATAAATTAACATGTTTCTACATATCTCTACAGAACTCTATACAGGTTATAAAATGGTGACTTGTTTCCGTCACGTCGTTTGTCGCAGTATGTTTAAATACGTGAACGCTGTCTTTAACACCTGGAACATTATTCTCATTTTATCTTTGCACAAATAAAACGTTATTCAAGTAATTTGTAGTTCATCATAAAGATAGTTGTTACTAGAAATACTCACATCACCGAAAGTGTATATAGACATGTAAATTACTTTTCCAGCAGTGATTTTAGTCACCAGATTTGATCTGCTAATGATTAGAATTAGGTCAAGGATACTTCTATAAGGCATGCAGTACCAGTTTGTCATGTAAACCACATCAGCAACTCTGTTGCACTGTTAAGAGTTTCTTTCGGATAATTATTGCAAATAGTTTTTGTATTAATCGTATTTTTTACCTGTTCCATTAGTACTTCGCCGATATAACACATTATAAAAACGTTGAAAGTGACGGAAACTAGTATCATGGCGTAAGAAGTTAAATTCTGAACATCATGCTCCTCCCATTCCTAAAAAATACGTTCAATTTTATTTTGCATTTATGTAAAGTCTTAAATCGTGTAAATAACTAGGTAAATAATTTAAGAATTCTACGTATTTTCATGATCAATTTTATATTTATAGGGGCTGATTTGACGAGGATTGCAAAATGTGTGAATCAGGAAGGGTAGGTAAGTATACGATTTTAATTATGATTGATTGAAAGAGGGTTTATGTTTTTAACATTATGAGACATGTGTTTTTTGATAATTTAATAACTTGATAACCTGATAGCTTGATCACTGACAATTTGCTGATTTGCTTCTTTGTTAATTTGCTAATTTAGTATTTTGGTGCCTTTGCTAATTTGGAAATTTAGAAACTGAACAATTTGGTACTTCGAAAATCAGATACTTCATATCTCATTAATTTGCAAAATAACATAAAAATGTGAAAACAAGCTCTCTTCACAAACACAGAAAGCTCACCCTGCAACTGCTTCAAAATGTCCACATCTCAAATCACAGTTGACATAAATAAAAAATAACCTAAAGTGCACCGACAAAATACACATACACCTTGAAATATATTCAACGTACCATAATAATGTAATAGCAAAGAGTGCACATGCTTAGCGTACATTGGCACAGTTCCGAGAAGCAGATAGGACTCATCACTTGTTCAATATGCGCTATAAAGCTGCGATTAAAAACGAAAAATTTAATAAAAAATTAACTCTCCAAGAACACCGTCTTTACCTCAGTATTTTCACATGGTTCTCCACGAACACTCCAATTTGATTCCACCGATTCTTATGCGTCTCCGATTTATTCACATACTCGGTGATCCATACCATGAGGATGTCCAACTGCCCGTACACATGAGACGCGAAGACTATAGCCAAACTGAAGGCTCCGACAATAGTAGAATTCACGACGAAGACGCACAAAAATTGCACAGCAAGAACGATTTCGCTTACAAGATCATTATCGATCGGTATCAGTCTTTTATAAGCTGGACACGGAAAGGTGTGCACGGCCCTGGTTTCGTTTCCGACTTGAACAATTTCCATGGTGAACGCGGTGGCCAGGCAAAAGCAGAAGACGCCGCCCTGCATGAAAATGGCGCAGAAGGCCGCCACGCTGCGGCCAAATTTCGCGTCCTTCAGCATCACCTGCTGGACATCCGGTCTCGTCACGGTTCTCCAATCATTGTTAATCTGTTTAATGCAATAATGTATCTCCTTTCTGCGCAACAACAACGCGGTGTAATTGATACCGCCTGCGAAACAGTGGCTCATGGCGCCCGTCATCTTCAGCTTATCGAGAAAATCATCGTCCTCCAGCAGGATACGCAGTAAACAAGGAATTACAGTGACCAGTATGGAGCAGTAACAAATTACGTTTAGAGTTATCGAAACGATCTTCTCGTTTTTAGAGGTCAAAACCGGCCAGACACCTATCGGTTTCAGGAACCACCTGTTCAGCCGAAGACTGTAATCGCTGAAACCAACGAGATTCGGCTCGACGGTCGACTCGTCGTTCATTGTCGCACATCGAAGTTACAAAACCACTGAACAAAGGATTTTACACGGGGAATGATTAGTGGAGTGTTCAACGCCTGCGCGAATTTCCTGCCAGTCGATCGATTTGCGCTCTGCAACTTGTTGCAGACACGGTAGCTGTAATTGCGTTTTAGTATACATCGTTCGCTCGATGATTGCGGGACGCGGGATTTATTCGTTCTTTTTAAAGATTTGATGGTTGTTCGTGGTAATGTTGGTTTTTAATGGTTTTGTGTTAATCAGAATTTATGTTTAACGAGTGTGGAGGTAAGTGTATTTATTGGGTGTTTTGAGAATAAAATTGTACGGGTACAATGATTTAAATGTCATCAGTATATTTTCAATGTTCACTTGTATAAAAATTCAAATGTTATATCGAAATAAGATTTTTAATTTTAAACTTAATACTTGTATTCATAATTTAATTATCCGTATAAAAATTCAGATGTAAAAAACTCTCCTACGTTAAAAATATAATACTTATTTATAAATTTGAACTTTTTTAATGTGACTGTAATGTAAATACAGTGAATTCTATACGAGATAGTGCGCTATCGACCTGTTAATGTTTCTAACATTCGTTATAATTACATTCGATAATCGTGTGAGTGATACAGAGTACACTGTGCAATATCTTGAATAACTAAAAGCTCGAGACTACTTGATCTATTTAAAATTCTATAGATCACTAATTGCTGTTTACACAGAACTTACAGTAGATACATTTATGTCACGTCATTTGTCGAAGTAAGTTTAAATACGTGAAAGCTGTTTTTATCACCTGGAATAGTAAGTGATCTCTTAAAATTGTTCAAGTACTTTGTAAATGAAAAAAACTTACAACACCGAAAGTATATATGGACATGTAAATTATTTTCCCAGCTGTGATTTTGGTCACCGTGCTTGACCTCGTGATGATCACTGTTAGGTCAAGAATGTTTTTACAAGGTAAATAGTACCAATTTGTCGCATAAACGACCTCGGCGATTCTGTTGCACTATTAAAAATTCACTCTATGAGACGATATTCTAAATCATATTTTATGTTATTAATACGTTACCTGTTTCGTTAACAGTTCACCTACATAACACATTATGAAAACGTTGAAAATTACGGATATAAGTATAATTACGTACGTGGTCAAATTATGAATATCGTGTTCATGCCATTCCTAAAAGAATATGTAATATCATTTTGGATCGATAAAATAAAATTGAAGAATATTGTTGCTAAAACGTTGAATATTTCTTGATATTTGTTGTTGTAATATTAGCATGTATGTAGAACTCTTGTTATATTGCAATTTTCAAAGGGATCTTTATGTGTGCTAGTGGCGCCCTCATTGTATTGCAATTGCGAATTATCTGTGTTGAAGTCGGAATATTATAGTGACCTGTTAGTATGCGATATATGGTCCTGTGTGGTACATGGCATTATTGTATTCGACACGTGGTGAATTTGACATATGTTGTATTTGGCATGTGTTGTATTTGATATGTGCTATATTAGCAATGTGTTGTATTCGACATGTACTGTATTCAGTACGTGTTGAATTTAGCATGTGTTGTATTTGACACATGTTGTATTTGGCACATGTTGTATTTGACATGTGTTGTATTCGACATGCACTGTATTCAGTACGTGTTGAATTTATCATGTGTTATGTTTGTCACGTGTTGAACTTAGCATCTGTTGTATTTGGCATATGCATTTGACATATGTTGTATTCGGCACATGTTATATTTTGAATACATCATATTCGACACGTATTGAATTTCGTCTGCGTCAAACTTGACATGCATTGTATTGTCAACACGTTGTATTCGCTACATGTTCTGATCTCAACGCTTCAATTCTATTAACTGCAATATACCAAGAGCCTACTGTATTTCCAGCCCTCCCTTAACCTACCGTAAGAATGTAATAACAAAGAAAGCACATGGCCAACGTGCACTGGCACAATTCCGTAAAGCATATCAGATTCATCACATGCTCAATATGCGCTATAAAACTGCAATCAATGAAAGTTTAACAAACCACCACGATAAACAGCATATAAAATTACCTTAAAATGTTGGTATGGTTCTCCACGAACACTCCAATATCATCCCACCGTACATTCTTACTCGAATTTCTCGATTTATCCACAAACTCCGTGATCCATATGGTCAGCACATTCAACTGACCATGAGCATGTGCCGCGAACACTATGGCCAAGCTAAAAGCCCCAACAGCGGTGGAGTTAACGAAGAAGGCGGACAAAAATTGCACCGCAAGAACAATCTCATTAGTAGGACTAGTATCCACAGGTATCAGCTTCTTGTAAGCCGCACATGGTAACATGTGTATGGTCCTGGTTTCGTTTCCGACTTGAACGATTTCCATGGTGAACGCCATGGCGGCGCAGTAACACAGAACACCTCCCTGCATGAAGACGGTGCAAAACGTAGCCACGTTGCGACCAAATTTTGCGTCCTTCAGCATCACTTGCTGCACTTCCGGTCTGGTCACAGTTCGCCAATCATTTTGCATTTGTTTCATACAGTGACGAATCTCTTCGCCGCGTATTAACAACGTGGTATAATTAATACCACCGACGAACCAGTGCGTCATGGGACCAAACACCTTGAGCTTCGTACGAAAATCAATGTCCTCGAACGTCAGATGCAGTATGCAAGGAACAACCGTGATCACGATCGAACAGTAACAGATCATGTTCAAAATTAACGAAACGATTTTTTCGATGTTAGACGTGTAGAACGATTTGGGCCAAACACCTATCGGCTTCAAGATCCAGCGGTTCAGCTGGAGACTGTAGTCGCTCAGAGCATCGAGCTCCTTCTGATTCGCCATAAGCTCGTTGCTCATGGCTACTCATCGAAGTCGAAGAAATTACTGAATCAACGATGTTGTATTTGCAGCGACAGGTAAACGCTTGCGCAGATGTTTGGCGTACGATCGATTTGTCTGGACTGTGCAACTTGTTGCAGAGGTAGATGTTGGTAGTTAGCAATTGGTGAAGGGGGATTATAGGTTAAAACGTGGGGCAATTATTTTGTCTTTTAAAGCTTTATCGACTATTATTCGTCTATGTTTTGATAGAGTACTTTTAACTGTTGAAGGGTTTGGTATAATTATGAAGCTCGGTTATGCAATTATTTGCACGTATGTGGTACACAATTTTTGCTACCCCGAAGAATATAAGGTTGGTGACATAACATGAAATATTGGTTAGTTTTTAGTTTTAATTAAAATGTTCTCAGTGTCTCATGGTTTAAAAATATAGTCAACTTTGGGTTTACATTTTCAGTCTTTTCACCATTTTGCAAAGTTATGTGTTAGGTTATGTTTACTGTGAAGCTAATATTTTTAGCGGAGACTCCCAAAAGTTGTGCAACATCTGTTAGATACAGAATAACTTTATTTATGTTTTATGGAAAATACATCAATTTGAATATCGTAATAATTAGTTTAAAATGTGTGTTTTTCTTACAGCCATACTTGAAGATTAAAAGTTGCCTGTTACAGAATTATTTAACTACCATGGTGAGTATTATGGCAATACTATTTTCTTTCATTTATCAAAAATATTGCAAGTATGAAAGCAATGAAGTGTATGTAAACAATATGTGAATAAGGTTAAGAACAAGACTTATATTATTCATAATTATTTAATAACTAGATTTTGCCCCTTTCATTTAGTGAACCATTATTTTACTACAAATTCAACTCAACTTGTGTCATATCGTATGTAGCAACATGTTTAAATAAGCGAATGCAGATTTCATAACCTAGAATGTTAAGGATCATTTAAAACGAACCCTTTTATTTTGTGCGCTACAGAAATTAGGGAAACGTACACCAGTAAAAGTATAAAACGACATGTGAACTACTTTTCCAGCAGTGATTTTAGTCTCCATGCAAGATCTCGAAATGATCAACATTAGTTTAAGAACATCTTTCTCGCGTAAATAATACCAATTGGACATGTAGACGGCTTCACCAACTTTATTGCACTATTTATTACGATCATGATTAATTAATAGATTCGTGAAAATTGTCATTGTACTTCACTTGCCTGTTCCGTTATAGTTTCACCGATAAAACATAACATAAAAATATTGAAGGTCATTGAACTGAGTACAGAAATGTATGTGGTCATTGTTCGAAAATCCTGTTGAGTCCATTCCTAGAAAAACAGGACAAAAATTTTATCCATGAATTCTACGTGGATAATTGTATTCTCTAAAATTGTGTTTCATGCACGTTTTCGGTCTCTTAGGACTCGCATTTAGAAACAATTGAAAAAATACAGAATGTAAATTTCCCCAATAAATACCATAAGTATGTAATATCCCAGGAGGCATACGCTAAATGTACACTTGAATAATTCCATGAAGCATATCTCGTTCATTATAGCCTCTATACGCGATATAAAACTGCAATTAATAAACTTGTTGATAAAAATTCTGTAATATAGCACTGGACCGGTCTTTCAATATCTAAAGTCTTTTATAATTTCGATCAAGGTTTAAACTCAGATTTACACATTTCAAGTATTAGATTTAAAATTAAGAAATGATGGGTCAGTCATCGTTGAATAAATGTACCGAAGTTGTGATAATAGTTTATTCTACTGGTTTCTATTTCGTCTTTAACGCTAAACCTACCGTCGTATAATATTGACTCAACTTGAAATGGAAAATGAAGTTAAAAAATAGACAAATGACAAAACATAAATTAGTACACATATTAATTCTTTATTTTGATGAAAACAGATTTCAAGAAAAATTTAACAAATTGTGCAACTTATATGAGGAAACTTGTAGAGTGGTCACTTGACCGGTTTGGTAGTTTTAGTGTTAAAAACCTCGACAAACTTAATTTTACAATTTAATTGCAAGTTTACAAATTCCTTGTAGACTGTGTGACTAAAAAATAGAAAAGTAACAAAACAGACGAAGAATAAAATTTGACTATAATCAAGTTTTAAATATTTGTTTCAACCACGATCGAAAGACCGGTCTCCCAAAACGAAATATTACCTGTAAATTGTCAGATGTTTTTTCACGATAGCATCGATATCATTCAATCCAAAACTCTTCTGCCCTCTAGACTGATCCACAAGCTCCGTAATCGACATCATGAGCACATTCAACTGACTATGAACATGAATAGTGAAGACCGTAGCCAAGCTGAAAGCGCCAGCAAACGCATTGTTCACGACGACCCCAGCAATGTACTGTGCGGTAAGTACGAGTTCATATGTGGGACTCGTGTGAACTGGTATCAGTTTCCTGTAGGCCGTACACGGCAACATGTGCATGATCCTGGTTTCGTTTCCGACCACAATGATCTCGGTGGACAAAGCTCTCACCGTGCTGAACCACGCAACCGCAATTTGCATGAGGGTCGTGCAAAAAGCCACCACGTAGCGACCGAACTTCGCGTCCTTCAGCATCAGTTGTTGCACTTCCGGTCTGGTCGCGTTTCTCCAATCACTCTTCACCTGATCCACGCACCATTTTATTTCCTTGTCGTGGATGAGCAACGTGGTGTACCCGAGACCCCCGAATAAAAAGTGACTCATGGGACCCAGAATTATCACCTTCGTACGAAGGTCGTCGTCCTCGAAGATCAGGTGCAGTATGCAAGGAAGTACGGTGATCAACACGAAGAAGTAACAGAATAGGATCAAAATTGTCGAAACGATTTTCTCGGATTTTGTGGTGAAGTGCGATTTTGGCCAGACACCGATCGACTTCAACATCCATCTGTTTAACTGGAGGCTGTAGTCGCCCAGGACGTCGAGATCTGTGTGTACCACGACGGGTTTGGCGGTCCTCATGGTCGATCTTCGGTGTCGAAGATGGAACTGAATGGACAACATTCTTGCGCGAATGCTTGGAGAACAACTTTCAACGCTTGCGCAGGTTTTTTGTATCTACACGATCGATTCGGCTGTGCAACTTGTTGCAGTGGCATTTGCGTTTGCAGGTCGTCGAGTTACACAGAAATATATGGGAGATTTCGTAGATTTCATTGCACTTCTAGTTTTTGTACTGAAGAAATTTTTATTTAAACGTAAGTACAGCATTTTACTAGTGACCGGTTTATTATTTTGTTAAAAATGACAAATGACACGATTTGACGCTGAACCATTGTTCACCAGTCATTTTGGATTTGCATGCAATGGCGTATCTCGCCGCGTAACTATATATTTGCACAACATATTTGGTATAATTGATACCGTGTCATGAAACCATGTAATTGATATTACAGTGTCATGACACCAAACACCTCGATTTGAGTAGGTATATAACATTTGAACAGATGTTTAACACATGTCGATCAATATGTCTGAACTGTGCAACTTGTAGCAGAGGTAACTACTGGTTATCAATCGCGTGTATGACGGTGAGTTAATGATTATAGCTTGTAGGACGGAGGGTATTTGTCTATCCTAAAGCTTCATTGACTATAATTTTCAGCTACATTTCCATAATACGGTAAAACTTTGATCAACTGTGTGTCATAAGGGTTTGCAACGTATATTACTATGCTTCAAGTGATATACGTATATTTGTATCAGTTATGTAATTATTTGTGATTATGTTCGATGGTGGTGCACAACTTTCGGTGCCTCAAGAATATGGTTAGGGTATATACGTAACATTGAGTTGGGTCTTTTTTTAATTAAAATAACGTTTACTGGATAAAGTGGTTTATAGCTTAAGAATATAATTGAAGAAATTTGAGTTCACACGTTTTTAGAAAAATCATCTTGCAAAGTTATGTGTTAGGTTATGTTTACTATCAACCTAGTGTATAATAGAGATCTTCAAGTATAATATCTGTTAGATAGAGCATTTATTTTGTATACCTTTTCAACATGTTAAATTAATTGACAGTGCAAAATTTGTTTCATGGAATTCAAATAAATGAATTGGAATATTTTAATACTCAGTTTAATATATAGTATTATCGACATATTGCAACAAGTTAAAAAGTCGGTTTTTAGAATATAAAACATAACCCTTATTTAACTTTTACGGTGAATATTATGCTTGCCTAAATTTATCTGTTTAAAGGTTCACCTAAAATTTTGCAAGTATGCTAACAATGAACAAATGCACATGAATGGAAATAAGAACAAGACCAATTTTAGATTGTTCGTAATTATTTAATAACTAGATTTTGGCCCTTTCATCTCATTCAATGAATCATTTTACTACAAATTTAAAGTAGCACCACTTGTGTCATATCGTTTGGAGCAATATGTTTAAATAAGCGAATGCAGATTTCATTACCTAGAATGTTAAGGATCATTTAAAACGAACCCTTTTATTTTGTGCGCTACAGAAATTAGGGAAACGTACACCAGTAAAAGTTTCAAATGACATATGAACTATTTTTCCAGCAGTGATTTTAGTCTCCACACAAGATCTCGTAATGATCAACATCAGACCAAGAACCTCTTTCTCGCGTAAATAATACCAATTTGACATGTAGACAGCTTCACCGACTTTATTACACTGTTTATTACGACCACGATTAATTATATATAAATTCATGAAAATTTTCATTGTACTGCACTTGCCTGTTCCTTTATAGTTTCACCGATAAAACATAACATAAAAATATTGAAGGTCATGGAACTAAATACAGAGATATAACCAGTCATAGTTCGAAAATCTTGTTCAGCCCATTCCTAGAAAAATAATTTTCTATATTAATATCTCAATAATTTTTTAAATCTCAAACTCTCGAATTTAGTGCAATTTTCGGTCTTCCAAAGTCTAGATTGAACCGATGAAATGAAACGTGTGAAAAATTTAATAACGTGTTTAATAATGATACACCTACAACTTCTCCGCTAATAGAGAATACATTTATTGAAAGACGATATTCAAAAGGTATAAATTAATAGTGAAATGCAACACACACGAAATACTCTCACAATTTTGAACATACCATAAGTATGTAATATCCGAGGAGACATATACTGAATGTGCACTTGAACAATTCCATGAAGCATATCTCGTTCATTATAGCCTCTATACGCGATATGAAACTGCAAATAACATATTTATTAACAAAAGTTATATTGCAGATTCCAGGTTTTCAATAACAGTTCAAACTTAGACTAAATCAAATTTTAAAAAATTGTGGTTGAACCACCGTTTAATAAAAATAGCAAGACAGGTGTCTATTTCATTAAAAAAGAAACGTGAATGTGTGTTAAAGTTAGTTTACAAGTTAACACTTTAATGGCCGCCTACGCAGTCAAGCGTCGCCAGGGGTCGGCAATATTTTTGAAGAATTAATTTAAAAAAACTTTATGTAAATTCACGAAACAATTCAACGTGTGCGAAGATACACATAAAACAACAATTTAGACATCTTTAATACAACAAATTTAATAGTTTCCCTTGTGTGATAATTATCAAAGCAACCACCTACGTTCATCAATCATCATACACATGTGTGAGCGGCCATTAAAGTGTTAACATTTCTGTGCGTGTAAACTTCGTGGGAGTAAAAAGTAAAAGTAAATTACTTTCGTGAAGTTTTCTTGTTCAAACCATGATTAAAAACCGCGTTATAGTATAGAGGTGAATCTTACCTGAAAATTGACAGGTGTTTTCTGACGACAGCACCGATATTCAACTCAAAGCTCTTCTCTCCGGATTGATCAACAAGCTCCGTGATCGACATCATGAGCACGTTCAACTGACTATGAGCATGAATCGTGAACACAGTAGCCAAGCTGAAAGCACCAACAAAAGCACAGCTTATGATGAAACCAGAAACGAACTGCGCGATAAGCATGAGTTCGTATGTGGGACTGGTGTCAACTGGTACCAGTTCCCTGTAGGGCACACACGGCAACATACGCATGACCCTGGTTTCGTTTCCGACCACAATGATCTCTGTGGTCAAAGCCCTCACCACGGTGAAGCACGCGACCGCAAATTCTGTGAGGGTCGCGCAAAATGCCACCACGTAACGACCGAACTTCGCGTCCTTCAGCATCAGTTGTTGCACTTCCGGTCTGGTCGCGTTTCTCCAATCACTCTTCACCTGATCCACGCACCATTTTATTTCCTTGTCGTGAATGAGCAACGTGGTGTAACCGAGACCCCCGAAGAACCAGTGGCTCAGGGGACCCAGAATTATCACCTTCGTACGAAGGTCGTCGTCCTCGAAGATCAGGTGCAGTATGCAAGGAAGTACGGTGACCAACACGAAGAAGTAACAGGTTATGATCAAAAGTATCGAAACGATCTTTTCGCATTTCGTGGCGAAGTGCGATTTTGGCCAGACACCGATCGCCTTCAGCATCCATCTGTTTAACTGCAGGCTGTAGTCGCTCAGAATATCGAGATCTGTGTGGACGACGATGGGTTTGCCCGTCTTCATGGTCATCCTTCGAAGTCGAGGAAAGATCTGGATCAACATTGTAGTAAGAATGCTTGGGGAACAGAGCTGAGAACGCTTGCGCAGGTTTTTTGTATCTGTTCTCTGTCGATCGATTCGGCTGCACTGCACAACTTGTTGCAGAGGCGTTTAGGCTAGCATGTTTCAAAGGACATTTTCGATTGTTTCGTTGCATTTTCAGACGTATGTTGAATTAATATGAGGTATTCATCGATTAGATCAACTGTTTGTTCTGTTAAAAATGACAAATATGTATTTAATAATAGAACTGTTTGACTTGAAATTTTACCATTTCTATCATTTGTTTTTCAAAACAAAATAATGATATGATACATGAAGGTATGAAATAATCTCATTTGAAGTTGATTGTATTAACACTTTTACGTCATCTAAATTTATTTACAGAGCAGTTATTTATCTACAAAACTATCGTCGAAATATTCGTACTATATTGTTTGTCGTAGCACATTTAAATACGCGAATCCAGTCTTCATCACCTGCAATTTTGAAGAATATTTAATCTAAAAGTTCTGAAGTTTAATGTAAAAGTTCTAATGTGAAGTTAAAGAAACGTACACCAGCGAAAGTGTCGAATGACATCTGAACTATTCTTCCAGCAGTGAGTCTAGTCTCTACACTGGACCTTATGATGATCAGCATTAGATCGAGAACGTCTTTCGGGGGTAAGTTATACCAATTCGACATATACACTGCGTCAGCTACTCTATTGCACTGAAAGATATGTGCTTATTACGCTTAATTAAATATAAACGAATTTATTTTAGTTACCTGTTCTGTTATCACTTCGCCTATGAAACACAGCAGAAATATATTGAAAGTTACAGAACCAAGTATGAGAATATAACTGACGATGTTTTGAAAATCCTGATTGACCCATTCCTGTAAGAAATAGCTATTTTTTATATGTTTACAATTTTCACTGATTCGCTGGAATTTATAGATCGTCATAATGGACCACTATCTATTTTATATTAACAGAAAATGTAAATAGCTTAGGTAAATAAAACGTTATATTTCGAAGTTATTGAAAAATCGAGATGAATCATATACTTGACAGATTCAAGTAACCTTTGAATTTATCAATGTTCCATAAATTGCTTGCAAACTTGTATAAATAATTAGCAAAGACACATTTCCATTAACCCCTTGGCTTACATTTAGTCAGACTCGTGACGCACGTTGCTAAATGTGACTTCACTCAAATTTTGAATACTCTTCAATCTTCAATCTCTAACTCTTCAATCATCTTTAGGTCCAATTATAATTTGTGTAGCCAAGACCTGAGTTTAATGATTTTAATTTTCTTTGCTTTAATATTATATCTATGTCCAGCTTTTAAATTGTAGGGCAAGGGATTAAACACTACTACATAACCATACAGTATGTAGAAAACAACATACATAAAATACAATATGCATATGTAAGTACACACTTTCACAGCGTTCAGCGTACCATAAGAATATAGTATCCCAGCATGGCTATGCTGAATATACATTGAAAGAATTGCATGAAACATATCTCGCTCATAATAATCTCGATACGTGATATGAAACTGTAATCAAATCAGAATTAACAGCTCTGAAAGACTGTACAAAAGAAACCAGTTACCTTAGAATTGTGAGGTGCTTCCTAGTGATAGCGCCAACATCGTTCAAGCTTCTACACTTGTTCAAGCTCGATTGATCAACGTCCTCCGCGATCCGTTCCATTAGTAACTTTAACTGACCATAAACGTGAACCGTAAAGGCAGTAGTCAAGCAGAAAGCACCAACGATAGTGCTAGTGACGATAACACCAGACACAAGCTGCACGACAACGAAAATCTCGTTGGTGGGGCTGCTGTCGACCGGTATGAGTTTCTTGTAAACGGCACACGGTAACACGTGTACGGTTCTAGTCTCGTTTCCGACTTGGATGACCTGCGTGGTCCACGCTTGCGACACGTTGAAACACAAGACGACGCCTTGCATGAAGGTCGAGCAAAAGGCGATCACGTGGCGAGCGAATTTCGCGTCCTTCAGCATCGTTTCTTGCATCTTCGTCCCTGTGACTGCTCGCCAATCGCGTTTTACTTGTTCCACGCACCATCTTATTTCTTCGTTGTGAACTAACAACGCGGTGTAACCGACTCCTCCGAAGAGCCAGTGGCTCATGGGACCCATCGACGATAGCTTCGTTTGCATATCGTCGTCTTCGAGGATCAGGTTCAGTATGCAAGGGATTAGGATGATCAAAATGAGGAAGTAACAACTTACGATCGAAACTAGCGATATTATCCTGTCCAGTTTTGTACCGGAGTTAGGCCAGGTGCCTATCGGTTTCAGCATCCATTTGTTCAACTGGAGATTGTAATCGCTCAGAACGTCCAGATCTGTCTGCTTAGGTTTGTTCGTTCTCATGGTGGTTCTTCGAGGTTGAAGAAAGAACTGAATCTTCGAACGGAAAGTTGCGAGAACAGAGCTTACGACGCTTGCGCAGATTTTTTGCGATCGCTTTCGATCGATTCGTACGGACAACTTGTTGCATGGGTATATTCAACTATGTTTATTAGTTGCGAACCGAGGGTCGTGCGTTTGCAACATTTTCTTATTTCTTGCATATTATTTTATTGATATTTGTGACTTTGATGTTAAACAATTGAGAGAGTTTTGATTACTTTATTGTTTGTGTCAATTACAATTTGTCAGTCGATTTTATGGTGAGCATAAGGTTTAACACTGAACCTACCAAAGAGGTCAAATGACCGTTTTATAAGTTCTTTATTTTAAGTTAGAAAATTTATAAAGATAAAGAATTAATGTGTAAAATAATTTATGTTTTATCATTTGTTCATTTATTTTTCAACTTCGATTTTATTTTCAAAGTAAGTGTGGATTACACACCGGTAGGTTTAGTGTTAAAATACTGGTCTTGGGTATAAAAAGAAACTTAAATTACAATAAAATGGCTGTAAAAGTGTTGAGTAGAATTCACAATACTTCTTTGTATAATATACAATAACCACAATGAATATGATGACACATGTTCGAAATTGTTAATAATTCAATATATTTATACCTGCTACATCTATGTACAGACTTAGTTACGGTTGGAGCATTTGTGTCATACTGTCTGGCGTAATATGTTCAGATACGCGAAAGCGGTTTTCATCATCTAAAATTATGATACGTGAGTTTTATGATTGATTTTGTGTAGATACAAAAATACAAACGTACGCTGGCGAAAGTATCGAATGACATGGGAACTACTTTTCCAGCGGTGATTTTAGTCATCATGTGGGATCTTGAAATGATCATTATCAGATCGAGTATGTCTTTATTAGGTAAATAGTACCAGTTTGTCATGTACACTGTCTCACCAATGCTTTTGCACTGTCAAAAATTCGTGATCATCACAAATTTAATTTAGATACACGTTTTACAGTTTCTATATTTTTAATCAGATCATTTCACTTACCTGTTCCGATAGTTTCTCACCGATGTAACACACTATGAACATGTTGAAGGACATGGAACAAAGTACGAGTACAAAACTTGTTACACTTTGATAATCGTGATTGGCCCACTCCTACAAAAATAATTTCTTAAATTATATGGAAATGTGCAAAATTGAGTGGTACAGTTTTATCTGTAATTGAATAAATCAACAAATAAGTGGTACAGATATGTACTTATTCATTTATTCTATTCAGTTAATCTCTTCAAGGTTAGAAAGAGATTTTAGAGGTTAGAAAACGAAATGATTTAATTTTTTAATGTTATTTTTTATTCGTTTTTAATCTGTAGTATTATATAAATAAATTATACTAGAATTTATAGTATAAGAAATAGTGTAAAGAACTGATGAATTTAAGAGCACACAAAGTTTGTATCCTTGAAGGGATTATATCAAGATTATAAATCACTTATGTTAATTCCGTATAAATTTGTATATTCCATACAAATTGGTATAATTTTGTAATTAATAAGATGTATTAATTACAAAAATTAAAATTAAATATAGCTAGTTAAAGAGAATTATAAATATATGAAGAATTATCGTTCAGTAAAAGTATCTGTACGTTTTATGCATATGTATATTTTTTTTTGCATACCATTAGAATGTGATATTCGAGGGTGCATATACAGACCGTACACTTGAACAGCTCCATCAAACATATCTTATTCATAATATCCTCGATATTCGATATAAAGCTGCAACCAACGCTTAAAATCAACAAACCTTTGTCAAAGGAATAAAGACATAATCGACATAACTTACGTCAAAATCCTCAGATGATTATTCACGATAATACCAATTTTATTCGAATCAATTTTCCTATCAAATTTCCCGGTGCGATTCAGAAGCTCTTTGATCCAATTCGTCAGAACACTCAGCTGGCCATAAGCGTGAGCCGCAGACACAGCAGCGAAGCTAAAAGCTCCAGCGGCCGTAGAATTCACGATGAAACCGGACAAAAATTGCAGGGCGATGAATATCTCATTGGTGGGGCTGGTATCGAACGATATGAACTTCTTAGAAGGTGTACACGGGACCAGGTGCACGTTTTTGGTGTCGTTTCCAATTTGAACAGTCTCGACGGTGAACGCTCTCAGCGCACAAAAGCACAGAACGCCACCCTGCATGAAAGCCGCGCAAAATACCACCACGTATCGTCCCAATTTCGAGTACTTCAACATAATTTGTAGATCCTTCAATCTAGTGACTGTTAACCAATCACTTTTCATCTGTTGCGCACAAAATCGTATCTCTTTGCTGTGCAGCAACAGCGTGGTGTAATTGCACCCTCCGACGAACCAGTGAGACAATGGACCCACGACCATCAACTTCTCCGCGATGTCGTCGTCGTCTAAGATGATGTACAATATACAAGGTAACACGGTGATCAATATGCAGCACTGACAGAGAGAAATTAAAATTAACGAAGCGATCTTTTCCATCGTTGTGGCCGCGGACGATTTAGGCCAAGCACCGATCGGTTTTAATAGCCATTTGTTGTACTGCAGAATGTAGTTGCTCAAACTGTCAAGGTCCGCCTGAATGGCAGTGGGTTCACTGGCCATTGTGACCACTCGAGCAACGAACTGCTGAGTGAGGATTTTATATCAAATAGGGAGGTACGGGGGTTGCGACGCCTGCGTATAACGCAACTTTGTATCCTTTGATGAAAACGTGCTTTGATCGATTTGTCTCGATTGACGAACTCGCGCTCCGTGAAACGCTTGCGGTATCTTTTCCATTTTGTCTTTGATGAGTGAAACTTTTTTATATTTTTTACGTTTACTATATGAATCTTTATACTTTACATTTACTTTATGTATGTAGATTCAGTGTCGTAAGATACGTGTAGTGGATACAATTTATTATAGCTTCACCAGCTTTGATTTAGACTGTAAACTTGTTAAGTGATAATTACTACATTACACATGTTTATGCATTTCGAAGTTTGTTTAAATATAAATTATTAAATGCATAGGTGGATATTATCTATTTATATAATGCAGACTTGTTACATGTATGAACATAATTCATTACATGTATATTGCAGACATATCAGATGTATGAACGTCTAGTTATAACTCGTTATACATTCACCAAAGATTAATTATAAATTATAATACAACTAAAATCAGTCCTTTAAAATTATTTGGTGATTCGAGATGTGCAAACAAAAGAAATATTTTGTTGAAACTTTGAAGAAACAGTAGCAACAAGAAGAACATACGAAGTATTGAACTTTAAGTAAGTATTAAGTTTGAAGATTTCACGAATCAAAATTATTTATCTCTATTGATGAACTGATTTAATTTACCTCGAGTTACCTGATAATTACAGATCGAAATGATTAAAGTTGTCTGAAATTTTATAACATTTACGAATGACTATATAAAAAATGAATAAGATAATCGATTATAAGATTGTTCATAACATTGTGTCTATATTTTACTCATAATTACAAATTTGTAATACAGTGTGCGTCATGTCGTTTGCAGCAATATATTCATGTAAGCAAAGCTGGATTTTATCACCTAGAACGTTAAAAATTATCATAGACTAATTACAATCTATAAAGATTAGAAAAACGTACAGAAGCAAACGTATAGAAGGACATGTGAACTATTTTCCCAGCAGTGATTTTAGTCTCCAAGCAGGATCTCGAAATGATCATCATTAGATTGAGAATATCTCTGTTGCCTAAATAGTACCAATTCGACATATAGACCGCCTCGCCAATTTTATTGCACTGTTAAGAATTTCGAAAAAATGATTATGATCGATCGTATGCCAATTCGCACTGATTTCGTTCACTTGCCTGTTCCGTTATCGTTTCACCGATGAAACACAGGAGAAAAATGTTGAACAACATGGAAATAGAAACACAGATATAACTAAACATACTTGAATAATTCTGATTGGTCCATTCCTAGAAACAAATAGGAATTTTCGATATTTTTATGATATGTACGCGTTGATGGAGTCGTTTGTGCTCCGCCATCTTGATTACTAGGTTGCAGCAAATGGAGTCGCTTATTTATCAAACTTTCACTCTAATTTGACGATTGCTAATAAATTATACATTTATACATAGATAATGAATTAGATCGGGGTATTGATAATATAATAATATTAATATTATCACTAATATTAAGCTACATAATATTTATACCAAACTTTAACTTCTTTTTACATATTTTTATTCGAAAGGAAAATCGTATCTTTGTCACGAAGAACAGTCTATACAAAATACAAAAAAATAAATAGAAAAAAGAATTGGCTGATGCGAAAGTCAGTGAAGAGGTTAATTTTAAAATGAATGTACCATAACTTGTTTTAAATTAAAACAATTTAATTTAAACTTCATATTTAAATGAAGTACTATTTTAAACCGAAACTTCATGTGCGACCACCTAATACAGAAACCTCGTTGCATGATAAAATGAAATATTCAAAAAGTATGAAAATCTGACTTGCATTTGTCTTTAATATCAACGTTATACAAAGAGTATGAGTCGTAGACGTAATTCCTTTGTTTACACTGAGAACACATTATTTTAAAACTACCATTAATTAAGAATGAGTGCATGATTGCGAAACTATACGCTTCTCACAACTTTCAGCGTACCAAAATAATATTGTATCCAAGCAGGCATATACTAAATGTGCACTTGAATAATTCCATGAAGCATATCTCGTTCAGTATAGCCTCGATATGCGATATAAAACTGTAATCAAGATACTAATTTAACAAAAATTCTCCCAAACAGTTAAACAAACGACCCAAAACTTACCTCAAAATTGCCAAGTGTTTTCTCACGATAGCACCAACGTCGTTCAAATTCGTCATCTTCTCTCTCGATTGATCCACAGCTTCCGCGATCCTCATCGCGAGTATGTTCAGCTGACTGTAAGCGTGCAAGGTGAACGCGCTAGCCAAGCTGAAAGCACCGGCAAAAGTACAGTTCACGAAAAATCCGGAGATAAATTGCGCGACAAGAACGATTTCAAAAGTGGGACTGGTGTCAACCGGTAGCAGCTTCCTGTACGTGGCACATGGTAGCATGTGTACGACCTTAGTTTCGTTTCCGACGGTGATGACCTGCGTGCTCAAAGCTTTCTCGACACCGAAGCCCAAAACTGCACCCTGCATGAGAATCGCGCACATGGTGACCACGTAGCGACTGAGTTTCGCGTCTTTGATCATCTTCTGTTGCAACTCCGGGTTCATTATAGCTCGCCAATCATTCTTCACACGTTCCACGCACCATTTTATCTCCTCGTCGTGCATCAGCAACATTGTGTACCCGATACCGCCCAGACACCAGTGGGACATCGGACCCACTAGTATCACCTTTGTATGCAAGTCAATGTCCCCTAGGATCAGCTGCAGAATGCCAGGAACCACGGTGATCAAAATCGTGGTGTAACCGATCACGGTTAAAATTAACGAAACCATTAGTTCCATTTTGGTGGTGGAGGATGATTTAGGCCAGGCGCCTATGGATTTCAGCAACCATCTGTTCAACTGGAGGCTGTAATCGCTCAGGATCTCGGGATCCGTTTGCTCCGCGATGGGTTTATTCTGCACCATGTTGCTCGTCGAGGCTCAACAATGTACTGAATCGTGGTTTTTGTGTGGACGAAGATGCAGGCTCGCTCAACGCTTGCGCAAACGTTCATCGATCGATTGCTCTGTGCAAGTGTTATGGGGAACGCAACTATGTTTACATATCGCTCGCGGTTGCTTTCACTTTGCGTTGGTTTCTGTTGTGTTTGGTGCAAGAATTTGTGTAAAAAGATGTGAGGCATTTGCAATTTTTTGTTTGCAACTATTTTGTGATTTAGATCGTGCACATCTAAAGATTAGATTAGATAAATAGTTCATTATATGTAGGCTCATTGTTATGTTTATATACTGCTACTTATTATGTTAGAAGTGATAATAGCTATTGTTGATTATATATATTATATCAAATAATTATATAATAATTATTTGGTGGATTTGTACTTTTGCTGTTCTATGTTAGATCAAGTTCTTTATAAATTCGTCCCAATTTAATTTAATTTATAATCCTTTATTTTGTGCTAATATATCCTAACTGAATTAGCAGTTTAGTAGTTTGAATTAATTTAAAATATAAAATGTGCAAACTATATCTTTCTTAACAAATTTATGTAAGTATTAAGATGCATATACTTCCTTTCATATAATGCAACCAGCAGTTGATAACCATAATAGCTACACTAAATACGTAATTACAAACAAAGACTCGATTTCAGGAAAAATTCTGCTACCAAGATGGCCGCCGCAGCACGGAGGACGAATACAGAATATAACTGTAACTTTTCCATGGCATATATTATTAAATATTACAAATACCATTGTTAATCAAACACGCAATCAGTTCGTTCGTACATACTCCGAAGATATAAAACCTTAAATTAGATCATCGAACAACACTTACGGACCACGATATACATATAAGGTGAGAAACTCCGTGACCAACCTTATTAATTGCTTACAATTTATTGTTTAAAAATTTGTTTCCAGATTATTTATAAGTCGAAGTCGTTTCCGTTATGTAGTTTGCCGTAACACGTTTAAATAAGCAAAAGCAGTTTTCACTACCTATAATGATAAAGTGAAAAAATGAAAACTGTAATAAAAAATGAAAACTCACGATTTTTTATACGAATACGTACACTTGCAAATGTATAGAGAGACATAGTAACAAATTTTCCAGCTGTGATTTTGATCACCGTACTGGATCGTGAAATGATCAGTAGCAGATCCAGAATGTGTTTATCCGGTAGATAATACCAGTTCGTCATGTAGACTGAGTCACCGACCTTTTTACACTGTCAAGAATCCGGAAGGTGAGTTCATTATGATTTTCATTAATTACTTATGCGATCACTTGCCTGCTCTGATAGTTTCTCACCGATGTAGCACACTATGAAAATGTTGAATGCCATGGAACACAGTATGACGACACAAATGGTCATATTTTGAAAATCGCGATTCGCCCAGTGCTAGAATGAATAAAGTATAACTTTTGTCATGATACAATAAAAAAGACACTCAGATATTTGTTAAGGTGTTATTATTAACTAACACCATTTCAATTATTTTGAAGAACGAAAAGCGCTCTTGAATTTTAGAAGCTGAAGAACTTTACATTCATGAATTTCACAAAAGTCATATTGTTTCGAATAATTTTGCACGATTAATAATACTAACATTCTGTACGAGTAATAATACTAAAATGAAACATATATCTTAACTATAATATAAATACACATTTAATAAAAACATTCGCAGCGTACCATGAGAACGTAGTATCCAAGCATGCATATATTGAACGTGCACTTGAACAACTCCAAGAAGCATATCTCCGTCATCATATCCTCAATATACGATATAAAACTGCAATAAAACCGTTGAATTACCAGACCTCGAATTCGAGTAAACCGAACTTACCTCAGGGCCCTCAAATGGTTCTCCACGACGACACCAATTTCCTTCAAATAGACATTTCGATCTCGATCTCTCGATTGGTTCACGAGTTCCCTGATCCACGTGATGAGCACGTTCAGCTGGCCATAAGCGTGAGCCGCGAACACTATAGCCAAGCTAAAAGCCCCAACAGTGCTAGAGTTCACTATAAAACCAGCCAAAAACTGCACGAATAAAATGATCTCGTTAGTAGGACTGGTGTCCACGGGTATCAGCTTCTTGTAAGCCGCACACGGCAGCATACGTATGGTTCTGGTCTCGTTTCCCACTTGAATGACCTCCGTGGTGAATCCCGTGATCACGCAATAGCACAGAACGCCACCCTGCATGAACGCGGTGCAAAAAATAACCACGTAGCGACCGAATTCCGCGTCCTTCAGCATAATTTCTTGATCCTTCGATTTCGTCGCCGATCTCCAATCGGTTTGCATGTGTTTCACGCAGCATTGAATCTCTTTCTTGCGCAAGAGCAACGTGGTGTAGTTGATTCCTCCCATGAACCAGTGACTCAGAGGACCGATCATCATCAGCTTCTGTGTGAGAAGGTCGTCGTCGAGGATCACGTACAATATGCAAGGGACCACGGTCGTCAAGATGGAGCAGTAAGTAATGACGATCAAAATTAAGGAAACGATCCTCTCGATTTTTGAGGTGGTCGAGGGCCAAGCGCCGATTGGTATCAGCAACCATTTGTTCAGTTGCAGACTGTAGTCGCAGAGGCTGTCAAGGTCCGCTCGTATGATCGAGGGTTCTACGCTCATCGTGATCACGTATCGAAGTTGCAGAAAGTACTGAATCGAGCATTGGAAAAGGTAGAAGCGTGTTGGGCAACGCTTGCGCAGATTTCTTTTGGAACAACGCTCGTCGATCGATTCGTCCAGACTGTGCAACTTGTTGCAGTGAACTGGTGTGGCTATTCGTTCGCGAGATTGCTGGGAGTTGAAAGGTATTTGTTCGCTACGATCACTTTGGGTAATTTCTTTCATTTCAATTTCATTTCTTTCGTTTCGACGTTGTTTTGGGCTACTCGTAAAATGGAGATGGAGGGTTGATACTTTGGGGAGGCTGAAACACTTCTGACGCGGTTTAATCAAAGGTATCAGATAGGTGCTATTAATAATAATTATATTATTTGACTAAGATTAGAGCTTGAGCGCTTTTATTATTTTTTATTGGATCTATAGCACTTACAAAATAGTGTTACAGATTTATAGTTCAATAATTCGAATTAATTTAAGATGTGCAACATGATTCAATCATTAATGCTACATTAATTCTAAGGACTTGAAATTTGAAACGTGTAAAAATCATTTATAACTCGTATGTATGTATGTACGTATATGTCGAATATCGAAAATTTAATGAATATCTCAACGTTGAACAGCGGTGCATAAATAGAATATGAACAAAGATACCATCTTTTTATGCTGTAATTTAATGTCTGTGTTCGAATACAATAAATTTATTTACACATTATTTATTCAACCGCAGATTCATCGATATTTCTGTCACGTCGTTTGTCGCAACACATTAATATACGCGAACGCAGTTTTCATCACCTACAATGTTAAAAAATACCATAAGTGCAACGCGATTTATCCGGTTTGTGCGACAGCAAAGATCATACGAACGTACAGTAGTAAACGTATAAAGGGACATATGGACAATTTTTCCAGCAGTGATTTTAGTCACCATGCTGGATCGTGAAATGATCAGTATCAGGTCGAGGATATCTTTGCCAGGTAAGTGGTACCATTCGGTCATATAAACTGCTTCGCCAACTTTCGTGCACTGACACAAATTTATAATGTTATAATTCTGATTAATTAGATATATGGTCTTTCAGTTTGATCACTTACCTGTTCTGATAATTTCTCACCGATAAAGCACACTACAAAAATGTTGACAGACATGGAAAATAGTATGATGGAACAAGTTACCATATTTTGGAGATCGTGAATGGCCCAATACTGCAAAAGACGATTTTCATTATGGGGACATGTAGATTTAATTTTGGGGATATGGGTATGTGTTTATGGATTTAGGGAGACAAGTATTAAGGGATATGTACGTTTAGGGATATAGGGATAGAGGGACATAGGAACATGTATGTACACATAGGAGTATAGGAATATAGAGATACGAGGATATGTGGAGAATTAGATTTCTGGTGATATAGGAACATAGAGATCTGGGGGTCTAGGAAACTGGATGTCGAGGTGTCTGGACATTTACATATCTAGGAACACGTGTATCTGGGGAGCAAGGTAGTTCAGGAGCTAGGTATTTGGGGATTTAGATTTATTACGATTTAGGTATTTGTGGATCTACATCTGTACTTGTGCATTTAGGTATTTGGGAATGAGGTGTCTAGGTGTCCAGATGTCTAAGTGTTCAGGTATCTAGGTGTCTAGGTGTCCAGGTGTCTAGGTGCCTAAGTATCTAGGCCTCTAGGTACCTAAAAATATGGGTACATATCTGATGATCGAAGAATCTGGAACTCTAGGTATCCAGTAATTTGGGTATCCAAGTACCTAAACATCTAGCAATCAAGATGTCCAAGTACTTAAATTAGGCCCAAAAAATCTGAAGATACTCTAGACTGTAATAATATACAAATATAGAAAAGGAACATATCTCCACACACTCATACATGCTCACTTTGCAATATAGTACATCAAATTTCTAATCCTCCCATAAAATATTTATGTATTCTACACATTTTCAACGTACCAGAAGAACATAGTATCCAAGTAGACATATACCAAACGTACACTGAAATAATTCCAAGAAGCACATCTCAGTCAACATATCCTCGATGTGCGATATAAAACTGCAATTAAAATAGCAATACCAACAACTTAAAGTAATTGCATAAGACAATACGCAACTTACGTCAGAACGTTCAAATGTTTCTCCACGGCAGGTCCGATGCTGTTCAAATACACATTCTTATCGTGTTCCCTCGACTGATTCACAAACTCCGTGATCCACGTCATCAGCACGTTCAGCTGGCCATAAGCGTGAGCCGCGAACACTATGGCCAAGCTAAAAGCCCCAACAGTGGTGGAGTTGACAATAAAACCAGCCAGAAATTGCACGAATAAAATGATCTCGTTAGTGGGACTAGTGTCCACGGGTATCAGCTTCTTGTAAGCCGCACAGGGCAACAGACGTATGGTTCTGGTCTCGTTTCCCACTTGAATGACCTCCGTGGTGAATCCTGTTATCACGCAGTAGCACAGAACGCCGCCCTGCATGAACGCAGTGCAGCATACAACCACGTACCGACCGAATTCCGCGTTTCTTAGCATAATTTTCTGATCGTTCAATCTGGTGACTGTTCGCCAATCGGTTTGCACGCGTTTTATGCAGCACTGAATTTCTTTGCCGCGCAAAAGCAGCGTGGTGTAATTGATTCCTCCTATGAACCAGTGGCTCAGGGGACCCATGACCATCAGCTTCTGCTGAAGATCTTCGTCGGCGAGGATCACGTATAATATGCTAGGAACTACGGTGGTCAGTATGGTGCAGTAACAAATGACTATCAAGATCAACGAAACGATCTTCTCGATTTTCGAAGTGGACGGGGTGGCGGGCCAGGCGCCTATCGTTATCAGCAGCCATTTGTTCAATTGCAGACTGTAATCGCTTAGACTGTCCAGATCCGTAGGTGCAACGGTGGACGCGATGGTTGTCATGACCACTCATTGAAGTCTCGGAGACAACTGAACAGGGAATTCAACATTGGGAAAGGTAGGAACATAGAGTTGCTCTACGCTTGCGCAGGTGAGCCTGCACGTTCATCGATTCGTTTGCAACTTGTTGCAGTGGAACGATGCTGATGTTGCGACGGTGATAATCGCGAAATGTCAAGTGCACCAAGTACCTGAACTTAGTACTCTGTAAAGAAAGTTTATTCTGCTTTTATTGCGTTCAGTTTACATCAGGTCGTACAGAGGTTTCATGTGGTTTCAAGTAGCGATTGTTCGAAGCATGTTAAAGTACGTGAATGATGTCTTCAACACCTGAAACACAATGTAGAGGTAAGTTCAATATTTAAGTTAAATGTTAGATAGACTAAAGGTGAGTTTAATATTTAGGTGATTGTTTTGATACTTACCTCGCCGAAAGTTACTAGGGAGATCCGTATGAATTTGCCAGCGGTGATTTTTATCACCATACTGGATCTAGAGATTATCATCACCAAACTAAGAGCTGTTCTGTGGTATAAACGATACCATTCCACCGTGTATGCTTTTTCCCCAACCTTTTTACACTACCGGAAAAGACCCGTTTTGATAGGGATTAGGTGTCGTTTATAAGTATCTTCTTACCTGTTCCGTCAGCGTTTCACCGATATAACAGAATATAAATATATTGAAACTCATGGATGCGTATATGATTGCATATGATGCTAACGTATCCTTTGATTTCTCCTAAGGGGTTGTAATATGGTTTATAAGATTGTTATAGAATTTGTTTATGAATCCTGAGAATCATCAAGTTTGATTCGCGTTGATTAATGGTTCAATTTAGGTACTTGGTTAAACTTACAATGTGACATAGAAAATCTGTGATCATCACGTAGGTATGATAATTGGAGCACTATCATTCAAAAGTCATAGGACATTTTATATGATAATTTAATCCTATATAGAATTATATAGGAATTTTAGAATTATGTAGCGTAGAATTTACAAACAATTTCCCAACGCGTAGGGTTTCCATACATTGAATTACCACGCGTTATGTTTCTTATGCGTAGAATCACCACGCGTTGGATTTCCTAAATGTAGAATTACCACGCGTTCGGTTTTCTACGCGCAGAATCACCACGCTTTGGATTTCCAATGCGCAGGGTTTCTTATGCGCAGAAATACCACGTATTGTGTATTCTACGCGCAGAATCACCACGCGTTGGATATACTATGCGTAGAACTACCACGCATTGGATTCTCTTCGCGCAGAATTACCACGTGTAGAATCACCACGTATAAAGTTTCTCAGACATAGAACCACAACGTGTAGAGATCCCCACGCGTAGAATCATCACATGTACCAATACCAAGTATAATAACACCGCGCATAGAGTCACCAATTACCATATATTCGATCTCTACAACTAATTTACATCCTCGTACTTTACCAATTCCAATACCAACTACACTATAAATACAGACAATAAAAATGTCCCAAGACCCTCGACTGATAGTGCACAACATACCGTGATAAAATAATACTCCAGTACGCATATGTTCACCGTACATCCGACTAATTCAACCAGACATATTAGATTCATAATTTTCTCAATATACCACACAAAACTGAAATGAACGTATAAATTTACTAAAACTAAAATTCGCACTTCCTTTATTGTCGATCTGACAATATTCCAACAATCACGGTCTGCAACAACCCCATATACCTCAGCGTTCTCAGATGATGTTCCACGATAGCAGCCAATTTTTTCTTAACAACCCTCTGTTCTTCCTCTCTAGTTCCAACTAGCTCGTCCATCCGGGACATCATAACGTTCAACTGTCCGCAAGCGTGCATCGCCAAGATGGCGGCCAAGCCACAAGCTCCGACAGTGACGGAGTTGACGATGAACCCCGACAATACTTGAAGAGCGAACACTATCTCATTAGCTGGGCTTAATTTCACGTTCAACAGCTTTGTATAAACGGGACAAGGTAACCGATACATCAGAAAAC
Organism: Megachile ligniseca; assembly: GCA_945859555.1. Classification (NCBI taxonomy): domain Eukaryota; kingdom Metazoa; phylum Arthropoda; class Insecta; order Hymenoptera; family Megachilidae; genus Megachile; species Megachile ligniseca. The sequence goes on from OX243786.1 coordinate 4,121,720, forward strand.
TCTCGTTGCCGGCGTGGAACACGATCTTACGAAATCCTGTGACGATGTAGGAGAAGACACCCAGGTTCATGCCGACCGCGGCGACGCAGGCGATCAAACGTCCAAATTTGACGTTCTTCAGCATCACCTCTCGATCGCTGGCTCGTTTGACTGTCTGCCAGTCGTTTCCTATGTGCTCGATGCAATGAAGGATATCCTGGCCTCTCATCGCCAGGAAACAGTAATTCAGTTCGCCCATCAGCCAATGGCTCATCGGTCCGATCGCTTTTACTCTCGTTTGAAAGCTCGCTTCCTCGAACAGTATGTACAACAAACATGGCACAAACGTGAAGATGATCAGCACGTGACAGGCTACGTTCAACACGATCGCCAACACTTTCTCGGCGGTGCTGGCGGTGGACACCCTTGGCCATACTCCGATGGGTTTCAGAAACCAACGATTCAGTTGGATGTTGTACTCGTAGTCCTGAGCGTACGTGGTATTCGCTATCGGGTTATCGGACGAGTTCACCATTATTGCGCGGAGAACGATCGTCGAGTGAGTTGCTTGCTGAAGAGGACTATCTTCGGGTAAATGGCGCGTGCGCACATTTTTTTTGATTCCCTGCAATTGTTCGGGACACTCGGATCGATCAATGTTGCGCGAGATACCAGTTGCGTTTTTCGACGGCTACGGACTGGTAATCGATCTTCTGACATTGTTGTGTGATGTACTTCTGAACAAGGTCGTTGCAGTTTTCTTAATATTTTGATAGGTTATTAGTCTTGTCGGATTTTTTTTGATATTATAATGGTTTTGATCGACTTTTGTTGATACTGTAATTCTTGCTGGTTGATACTATAAGTCTTGCTGGTTTTTTGTTAATACTTTAACAGTCCTGTTGGATATTTGTGGATACTGTCACAGTGTTGCTAGATTTTTGTTGATACTATAACAGTCTTGCTAGATTTTTGTTGATACTATGTCTTGCTGGTTTTTGTTAATCTAATCTAAAGACGCAAAAAGGGTTCTATGGACTTCCTAAAGATTTAGAGATCTATGACTTAAAGATCTAGGAATAACGTTGCTAAAATTGATTAATTTTGCACATATTATTAAATCGCAATTATACTGATAAAAAAACAGTTAAAACTTCATCAAGTTTTCATTAAACCCCAAATACAACAGTGCTATTTTCTACAAAATATTTGTCAAACTACATTGTATTAATAGGTACGTTCACGTCAATGCTCTCAACATGTTTAAAAATCCCGTCGCCGTTTTGACAACCTGTAAGACAACGTTATTTATTATAGGATAGTATTTAATATTTAATACTTACATCACTGAAAGTGCTAATAGACAATTCGACCATGTTTCCAGCGGTGAGTTTGATGGACGAATTGGACATCGCGATGAATAAAATGCAGCAAAGCTTCTTATTTCCTGATAATCGGTACCAGTCGATCATGTACGATACCTCGCCGATTTTTCTGCACTATCATATATTCTATCAGAATATTCTTTTTCGATCGTAATAAGTGTAATAGTTAACTGACTAGGAAAGGTTACAATGGTTAGGAAATAAACTGAGTTTGAACTGAGGATGACTGAGTTTGAAAATATGGAAAAAGCGTACCTGTTCGGCCACGAGTTCGCCTATGTAACAAAATATGAAGATGTTGAAACCGAAGGACGTGACTAGCACCATGTAAGTCAAGGAAAATGTTACATCGCTCGGATTCCATTCCTACGACACGAAGCATACATAAAAATGTGTAACAGCATGTTTTATTATTAATTTATCGTACCATGATACTGTAATATCCGAGCAGACAGAGATTCATCGTACATCCTAAAAATTCTACGAAAGATATCTGTTGCAGTGCCTTCTCGGTCAGCGCCAGGAACCTGAAACATGATGAAAATTATTAGTATGGTATAAGAACGTAGATATGAAACAATGAGTAACAATTTCAAATACTGCAAAGAGACTATTGAGTTTGTAAAATAAATCAAGTCTGAAATACTAAAGATGCACCTAACCATACTAAAGATGTAGCTAATGATATTAAACACATATAAAAGGAAAACAAATATAATTGTCATAATTTTCACTCTCGTTAAATTGCCATAGAGTACAATAAATCCAACATCACAACTGATAGTTGCAATAGAAAATTTGTAAGATACCGTGTTCTCTAACAACTCTAATATCCTATTAATTTCCGTATTCCAAGATACTATACCTCTACCACCTAGAATCCAACTGTTCACAAATAAAAATGTTAAAGGCAATTTCCCAAAATAAGTTGTCACAAAACTAAAAAATATTTGATCACAAAGAACATTACTTGAGTATTCGAACATGTTGTTCCACGATACTCGCAATCCTGCCATCCAGAGTCTTGCTCATATCCGCACGCCCGTCTATCAGGTACTCCAACCAGTTCATCAAGATCTCCATCTGACCACACGCATGCACCGCGAATGTCGCAGCCAAACTACAAGCACCGACCGTGATGATATGCAACACAGTGCCGGCTAGACACTGAAGGAAGAAGAAGATTTCGTTGACGGGGCTCTGACGGTAGTCGGTGATACGCATCGAGGAAGGAAACGGCAATAAGATGAAGGTGAAATTCCCGTCCGCCGCCGGGATTCTCCCCACGCTGATCGGCATGGCGATGTAAAAGAAAATGTAAGAACTGTACATGAAGAACGTACAAACGATCACTATCCTTCGTGCATAGTTCGCGTTCATCACCATGATCTTCTTCTCCTCCAGGTGTTTCATGTTCTTCCAGTCCCACTCGATCTGTTTCACGCACTTCAGGATGTCGTTCTTGTGCAACAGCAACAGGTAGTACTTCAAGTATGACATCAGGAAAAAGCTGAGGGGGCCGATCAACTTGATCCTGTTGTAGGTGTCGTTCACCTCGAGGATCAGAAAGGTCAAACAGGGGACGAAGAGGAAACTCAGCAGCGAATAGCAGACGACGTGGATGAACCAGCCTAGGTATTTCTTGATCAGCGAAACGTTGCCCAATTCTGGCCACGCAGCTATCGGTTTCAGTATCCAACGATTCAGCTGAATACTCAGGTTCACGTTCCCCTGGTAATCCTCTTCCGTTTTGTGGGGCTTTGCCGTTCCTTTTTGCATCGTCGATTGTTCGATACTGAACGAACGCGATTTGATTCTCTCTCGAAAAACGATATTGCGCTTGCGCTGATTTACGTTCCCGGGACGATGAACAATTTAAACGATCATTTTCTACTTTTTCGAAGGGTTGAACCCTTCTACGTTTGTACCTTTTTGCCCGATGCATTATTAGTGCGGGGGTAGAATGATGTCGGTGCATCGATAAATTGATTTTAACACATCAGTAAACGTTCGCTCTCTTCGAGTAAAGTTGCTACTTTCAACAAGCGATTATCTTACGTACTGGTTTCATGATATTATTCTCTCGTTTAATTTCTGTGTAACACAGAGTAATTATTCTATGTACATTTTGCTGGGATGTTTTTGAGGAGAAAATTCTTCCTATTTTTTTATATACAAAGTTTAAAAATTAATCGTTTTATTTTGTTGGTGTTATATACATTGAACTTGGGCCAGTAAGTAAAGAAGAGAAAGTATTTTGTTAAACATTTCATTAAACTTCGAATGCAATAATACTACTGTTCAGACAACGGTTCTTGATCCTGTATTACGAGAAACGTTTATGTTAATGTTCTACACGTTTAACCCATTATTTTTATTTTTCAAGATATATAAAATAGTTAATAGTACTCACGTCACTGAAGGTGCTGATAGACAATTCGACCATGTTTCCGGCTGTGAGTTTGATCGACGAATTAGACATCGCGATGATCAAAATACAGCAGAGCTTCTTTTTCCCTGACAATCGATGCCATTCGATCATATACGACACTTCGCCAATTTTTTTACACTGTCATGCAATACTTTTAACCCCTAATGTAAACGCGTCATTACACGAAGTGTATCACCCACGTGTGCCACTAAAAGAGTAACTAGAGAAATTGTTCAAATGATTTGTATGAAAAACAAATCTCTTTTAAAGAATTTTTTTTTCAAGTCTCTTGAAGTAAAATTATTTGCACAATTTTTAAATTATTTGATTGTTATGTACATACTTCTAGTTATTTATAATTTGCTTCTAATGTATTTGTATTCATATTTTTATTTCTGTAATATATTTATACATATACAGTTTTTGTTTTTACATTATTTTTGCATACATATTTTCATTTCTAAAATTTATTTTAATTTTTCAATTATATTTTTATATATTTGGGGACGTGGACATTAGAAAAATGGAATATTTGTGTATATAAAAACTTTTTGTTAATTTTTGAAATATATTTGTATACACATTTTTGTTTATAAATTTTCGAGGGCGTGTAAAAAATCGCAGACGCTTATTTTATCGGGAACATTAAAATATAATCGAGTGTCGATGAGTATTGTACGAAGGATATCCTTATAATGAAGTACCAAGACTGGGGCGCCCGTGGCCCGGTCGGTAGGGGCTCGGATCCACGATCCGGCGGTACCGGGATCGAATCCCGTCGAGGACGAAAAATCTTTTCTGTATCGAATTGTTGTTATGACGTTGAATCACGGTAGGGGAGGGGAGGAGGGGAGAGAGAGGGGTAGTTGGAAGCGGACAAATATTCCGAGGAGTGGGGGAAAGAGGAGAGCGAGGAAGAGGAGAGGAAGGAAGGTGGGGGAAAGAGGAGAGAGAGGAAGGGGGGTAGAGAGTGGGGGAAAGAGGAGAGAGGAAGGGGGGGGAAGGAAGGTGGGGGAAAGAGGAGAGAGAGGAAGGGGGGTAGAGAGTGGGGGAAAGAGGAGAGCGAGGAAGGTGGGGGAGAAAGAGAAGGAAAGGGAGGAAGGGGGGGGGGGGTAGAGAGTGGGGGAAAGAGGAGAGGAAGTGGGGGAAAGAGAAGCAAAGCGAGGAACGGGGTTAGAGAGTGGGGGAAAGAGGAGAGCGAGGAACGGGGTTAGAGAGTGGGGGAAAGAGGAGAGCGAGGAAGAGATATAGGGTGAGGGAGTGGGGGAACGGACCGTTGGGAGGAAGGGGGGAAGAGAGAGGGGGTAAGGAAACTACAAGAGACTATATACTACTTTGGGAGATGGGGAAATTAAGAGATTAAATAAGACGGATTGTACTACCAGGAGAAGAAAGGGGAGAGAAGGGAAAAACCTATATAAATAATATTTTGCAGTTACAAAGTATAATAATAATTTTGTACTTGCAAAGTATTTTAATAATAATTTTGTACTCACAAAGTAGGGACAATATAACTAGTAATCCCCATACTGATCGGCATGGCGATATAAAAGAAGATGTAAAAGCTGGACATGAAGAACACGGAGACGTCCACCAATTTTCGTCCATAATTCGCGTTCGTCCCCATGATATTTCTGTCGCAGCAACCAGCGGTTGAATTGAATACTCAGGTTCACGTTTTTCTTTCACGTTTTTCACCTTCACGCGAAGAGGAAGAATTTAAGTGATTCTTTTTTCAAAGTGTTCGATCCTTCTGCGGTTTTTGCTTTATGCATTATTAGTAGGGAGGGTAGAATGATAATTGCAGGAACATAGGGAAATTGATTTTTTAAACGCAGTAGAACCCTCACGATCACCCCGATCAGGTTCGACGGTAGATTAATCATATTTGTACCCATGCGATTATCGTACGTCCATGTCTGTTTGAAACATGGAGGTAATTTATTTAGGTTTGTAATATAGAGATTATTTACTCTTTTTTAATAATTGTAACTGAACGTTAAATTGTCGCTGCTGTTTGTTATACAATTTCAAATGTGTACTTTCGATACATATGGCTGCCATATTGAAGCTGTTGAAAGTTTCATTAAATGATTTCATCTTAAACAACTTATACCTAATATTTTCATAACAATTATCAAACGAGTGTTCTCAAACAAATAAGTGAAATTCCTAATAATAATGTGCATGTTTTTTATGCAAATTAATCGACGACTACTATTGAGAAAACATGGTGAAAAGAACATAATCTAAATTTACATTCAGTCATGCAATCTATACTACCGTTTAATTAATGTGGTTGTAATAATTATTCTGCTACATTCTGATTCATTATACTAATTATGTGTGCAACAGCACAAATTGGTATTTATTGAAATATCATAAATTACTCATCTATAATAAATTATTTCAGTGTATAAAATGGGTATTCATTTCTAATTTGTAAAACTATTTCTATTACGTTCCTAGAAGTTCAAACAAACAACGATACAAACAAATTGCAATAAAATATAGATACATTACTCTTACTAACAGGTCTTCACATCGTATGTTATTTTAAAGAATGTTCAAGTTACCGTTCGTAATACATTCAGAAAGGCGACCGCAGTTTTAACGACCTGTTTGTTCAAGATATATTAATTAATGAATGAATTTATGAGGATTTGCGTTTGTTCGATACTTACATCACCGAACTTGCTGTGAGACAATATTACGATGTTTCCTGCTGTCAGTTTAATTGACGAATTGGACATTTCGATGATCAAAATGACGCTAAGTTTCCTCTTCCCTGGTAATCGATACCAGTCGATCATGTACGACATCTCACCAACTTTTCTACACTGTTATAATATTTTCAATTCTTAGCATGAAAATGTATTTTATCAGGTATGAATTGAATATGATAAAAGTGCTAGTACTTTACTACAGAATATTCACAAGTACTTGTGTACATGTGCTTTTCAGGATAACATAAAGAAAATGGCAGTGTCAATTTTTATTTGCAAATATTCACGATTATTTGAATAAAAGTGCAATTAATAATATGACAATGAAAACAATACCTCCTCAGCAACAAGCTCTCCTATGTAACAAAATATGTATACATTGAAGGTAAGAGACATAAGAAGAACGGCGTAAGTCACAGAGCTCATCGTATCGTTCGTACCCCATTCCTAAAAATTTGTTCAAGAAAACCTCTTTCAAATCTATCGACAAACCAATTGAATTCCTGTTGTATATGTCACTTGCATACCATAAGAACGTAATAACTAAGCAGACACAAATTCGCCGTACACCCCAAGAACTCCACCAAGGATATGTGCCGAAGCGCTTCCTCTGTTAGCTTTAAGAATCTGTAAAACAAACACGTATGCAATTATAATAGGAGTTCACTTTAATTCGCGTTGAATTAACATGCATTAAACCATCGTGCGCTAGGCTACTATGCATTATATTACCACATACAAAAGGAAAGAAAATACAATTGGCAATTTCCCAAAATAAGTTGTCACAAAACTAAAAAATATTTGTTCACAAAGAACATTACTTGAGTATTCGAACATGATGTTCCACGATACTCGCAATCCTGCCATCCAGAGTCTTGCTCATATCCGCACGACCATTTATCAGGTACTCCAACCAGTTCATCAAGATCTCCATCTGACCACACGCATGCACCGCGAACGTTGCAACCAAACTGCAAGCACCGACCGCGATGATATGCAACACAGTGCCGGCTAGACACTGAAGGAAGAAGAAGATTTCGTTGACGGGGCTCTGACGGTAGTCGGTGATACGCATCGAGGAAGGAAACGGCAATAAGATGAAGGTGAAATTCCCGTCCGCCGCCGGGATCCTCCCAACGCTGAACGGCACGGCGATGTAAAAGAAAATGTAAGAACTGTACATGAAGAACGTACAAACGATCACTATCCTTCGTGCATAGTTCGCGTTCATCACCATGATCTTCTTCTCGTCCAGGTGTTTCATGTTCTTCCAGTCCCACTCGATCTGTTTCACGCCCTTCAGGATGTCGTTTTTGTGCAGCAGCAACAGGTAGTACTTAAAGTACGCCGTCAGGAAAAAGATGAGGGGGCCGATCAACTTGATCCTGGTGTAGGTGTCGTTCACCTCGAGGATCAGGAGGGTCAAACAGGGGACGAAAAGGAAACTCAGCAGCGAATAGCAGACGACGTGGATGAACCAGCGAAGGTATTTCTTGATCGGCGAAATGTTGCTCGATTCTGGCCACGCAGCTATCGGTTTCAGTATCCAACGATTGAACTGAGTGCTCAGGTTCACGTTCTCCTGGTAATCCTCTTCCGTTTTGTGGGGGTTTGTCGTTCCTTTTTGCATCGTCGATTGTTCGATACTGAACGAACGCGATTTGATTCTCTCTCGAAAAACGATATTGCGCTTGCGCTGATTTACGTTCCCAGGACGATGAACAATTTAAACGATCATTTTCTACTTTTTCGAAGGGTCGAACCCTTCTACGTTTGTACCTTTTTGCCCGATGCATTATTAGTGCGGGGGTAGAATGATGATGGTGCATCGATAAATTGATTTTCAAACATCAGTAAACGTTCGTTCTCTTCGCGTAAAGTTGTTACTTTAGACAAGCGATTATCTTACGTACTGGTTTCGTGATATTATTCTCTCGTTTAATTTCTGTGTAACGCAGAGTAATTATTCTATGTGCATTTTGCTGGGATCTTTTTCAGGAGAAAATTCTTCCTATTTTTTATACACGAGGTTTAAAAATTAATCGTTTTATTTTGTTAGTGTTATATACATTGAACTTGGGCCAGTAATTAAAGAAAAGGAAGTATTTTGTTAAACATTTCATTAAACTTCGAATACAATAATACTAGTGTTCAGACAACGGTACTTGATCCTGTATTACGAGAAACGTTTATGTTAATGCTCTCAACATGTTCAAGAAGGCCACCGCTGTTTTAACAATCTACACGTTCAACCCATTATTTTTATTTTTCAAGATACATAAAATAGTTAATAGTACTCACGTCACTGAAGGTGCTGATAGACAATTCGACCATGTTTCCGGCTGTGAGTTTGATCGACGAATTAGACATAGCGATGATTAAAATACAGCAGAGCTTCTTTTTCCCTGATAATCGATGCCATTCGATCATGTACGACACTTCGCCAATTTTTTTACACTGTCATGCAATACTTTTATGTTCTTTTGTTTTCAAGATAGTTAAAGTGATAGGGTGCGTTTATTAAGTTTGAAGGAGAAATTGTACCTGTTCAGCCACAAGTTCTCCTATGTAACAGAATATGAAAATATTGAAGCCGAAGTATGAGATTAATAATATGTATGTTAGAGAAAACGTTAGTTCTTTTGGATTCCATTCCTAGGGGATGAAATATGTCAGAAAGTTGTAATGGTGTAGTGTACTGTTAAATTGACGTACCACGATACAGTAATATCCGAGTAGACACAGATTCATCATGCATCCCAAACATTCGACGCAAGATATTTGCTGTAGTAGATTCTCCATGAGCTCCAAGAATCTGGAAATAATACATTTTTTAATGGTCTGAGTTTTACGAAGTTTGTAGAGTTTGCAATTTCTGAATTTTCAATTTTTTACATTTGTTGATTTTCAAATTCTCAAATTTAGAAATTTAGAAATTCTTAAATTAGTAAATTCCCCAAGACCCACGTTCCCGAAATCTTAGATTTCCAAATTTTCGAATATTTAAATTACTAAATTTTCAAATTCCTAAATTCCAAAATTCTCACACTTTCATATCCCCTAATCTTCGAATTCCTAAATCTCCCAAGTTCACATATCCCCAAATTCTCACATCCTCGAATTCGCAAACCTCCAAATTCCCAAATTTCCAAGATTCTAAATTCTCAAACTCTGAAATTTGTAAAAATTCCTCAAGTCCAGTTCCAAATTTTTACAAGTCAAAATTACCATTTCCAAATCTGTAATATAATTTATACATGGGCATATCCTTCATATGATGCACACAATGTAAACATATCCTTCATTCATTTTATATAATATGAATATATGCTTCATACGATGCAAGCAATTCATCACATAATTTACATAACATGTATATAGCCTTCATATAATTCCCATAACATGTACGTATCCCCCATACAATTCACATATAGCAAAACATCCTTCAAATATTGAGTTGTCAATAAAGGACTACGCGCAGAACACCTCTTACGACAAGGTATTTGGACAAGGTAGTTATCGGTAATTGCTACAATATTAAAATATACTGTCCTCGAAATAAACACGTACCTCAGTATTCGAACATGTTGTTCCACGATGCTAGCGATCCTGCCATCAACAGTTTCGTTCATGTCCACCCGGCCATTAATCAAATGTTCCAACCAGTTCATCAAGACCTCCATCTGTCCACACGCATGCACCGCGAACGTGGCAGCCAAACTACACGCACCGACCGTGATCATATGCAACGTGGTGCCAGCTAGACATTGAAGAAGGAAGAAGATCTCGTTGAAGGGGCTGTGACGATAGTCGAAAATCCGCGTCGACGAAGGGAACGGCAACACGACGAACGTGAAGTTTCCATCAACTGCTGGGATCCTCCCCACGCTGATCGGCATGGCGATGTAAAAGAAGATGTAAGAGCTGGACATGAAGAACGCGGAGACGACCACCAATTTTCGCCCATAATTCGCGTTCATCCCCATGATATTTCTGTCGTTCAGGTGACTGACGTTGCTCCAGTCCCTCTGAACCTGCTCCACGCACTTCAGGATGTCGTTCTTGTGCAGCAGCATCAGGTAATACTTCATGTACGACATCAGGAAGAAGCTGAGAGGACCGATGAGCTTGATCCTGTTATAGGTGTCGCTCACGTCGAGGATCAGAAAAACCAAACAGGGCACGAAGAGAAAACTCAGCAACGAACAGCAGAGCGTGTTCACGAGCCAGGTAAAATATTTCTCGATTCGTGTGACTTTTTCTGATTTTGGCCAAACGCCTATGGGTCGCAGCAACCAGCGACTGAATTGAATACTCAGATTCACGTTTTTCGTGTAATCGTGTTGTGTATCGAGTGGAGTCGTGTCTTGCGTGACTGTCTTCTTCATGGTTAGGTTGATACTGAACGAACGCGATTTCATTTTTTGCGGAGGAACAATATTGCGCTTGCGCTGATCTTCTTGTTACTCTCGCGAGGATGAAGAATTTAAGTGTTTCTTTTTTCAAAGGGTTCGACCCTTCTGCGGTTTTTGCTTTATGCATTATTAGTAGGGAGGGTAGAATGATGATTGCACGAACATAGGGAAATTGATTTTTTAAACGCAGTAGAACGCTCACGATCACCCTGCTCAGGTTCGACGGTAGATTAATCATTTTTGTACCCACGCGATTATCTTACGTCCATGTCTGTTTGAAATATGGAGGTTATTTATTTAGGTTTGTAATATAGAGATTATTTACCCTTTTTTAATAATTGTAACTGAACGTTAAATTGTCGCTGCTGTTTGTTATACAATTTCAAATGTGTACTTTCGATACATATGGCGGCCATATTGAAGCCAATTTCATTTTAAACAACTTATACCTAATATTTTCATAACAATTATCAAACGAGTGTTCTCAAATAAATAAGTGAAATTTTTAATAATAATGTGAGAAAGCATGGTGAAAAAAACATGACCTAAATTTGCATCCAAGTCATGCAATCTATACTACCGTTTAATTAATGTGTTTGTAATAATTATTCTGCTACATTCTGATTGGTTATACTAATTATGTGCACAGCAGAACAAATTGGTATTCATTGAACTATAATAAATTACTTATCTATAATAAATTATTTCAGTGTATAAAATGGGTATTCATTTCTAATTTGTAAAATTATTTCTATTACGTTCCTAGAAGTTCAAACGAACAACAATACAAACAAGTTGCAATAAAATATAGACACATTACTCTTACCAACAAGTCTTCATACCGCGTTATTTTAAAGAATGATCAAGTTACTGTTCGTAACACGTTCAGAAAGGCGACCGCAGTTTTAACGACCTATTCAAGATATATTAATTAATGATTCAATTTACGAGGACTTGCGTTTGATACTCACATCACCAAACTTGCTGTAAGATAATATTACGATGTTTCCTGCTGTCAGTTTAATTGTCGAATTGGACATTTGGAGGATCAAAATGATGCTAAGTTTCCTCTTCCCTGGTAATCGATACCAGTCGATCATGTACGACATCTCACCAATTTTTCTGCACTGTCATAATATTTTCAATTCTTAACATGAAAATGTTTAATGAGGTATGAATTGATTATGATAAAAATGCTAGTATTTTACTACAGAATATTCACAAGTATTTGTGTACATGTGCTTTTCAGGATAACATAAAGAAGATGACAGTGCCAATTTTTATTTGCAAATATTCAAGATTATTTGAGTAAAAGTGCATGTAACAATAAGACGATGAAAGCAATACCTCTTCAGCAACAAGCTCTCCTATGTAACAAAATATGAATATATTGAAGGTAAGTGACATAAGAAGAACGGCGTAAGTCGCAGAGCTCATTATATCGTTCGTACCCCATTCCTAAAAATTAGTACAAAACCCCTTTCAAATCTATCGACAAACCAATTGAATTCCTGTTTTATGTGCCACTTGCGTACCATAAGAACGTAATAACTAAGCAGACATAAATTTAATGTACACCCCAGGAACTCCACCAGGGATATGTGCCGAAGTGTTTTCTCTGTTAGCTCTAAGAATCTGTAAAACATACAAACACGTATTTATTTATTGTAGGATGTACTTTATTTTAGTTTGTGTAGAATCAATGTACGTTGAATTATCATGCATTAAATAAGTATGTACTAGGCTATTATGCGTTATACTGACACGCGTTCGATTACTACACGTCGGACTACTACGCGTCAGATTACTACACGTCAAACTACTGCGCGTTGAATTTTATAAGCACTGAATTTGCTACGCGTTGAATTTGTTAACGAGAGTTTAGTACACAAACAAATATCTCATTGCACATTTAAAGTAAGTGACAACATTCACCCTAAGTATCTTCCAAGTCATGAAAACCAGAAAAACGATATTAAAAAGAGGTGCACGCGCTACAATATGCATTTAACAAATTTTTATCCAGATTCCACAGATAATTCCTTCCCCAATTCCATAATTACAAAGTGCTGGAAGACATTTACCCTGTACATACATTTTTCGAAATCAAGCAACTAAAAACTCAGATTACAATGTAGAAATATATGTACACACTTCAAAATTCGAACATGTTGATTCACGACGCCGGCAATCCTGTCGTCCACAGTGTCACCCATATCTGATCTACCGTCGATCAAATGTTTCAGCCAGTTCATCAAAACCTCCATCTGTCCGCAAGCATGAACTGCAAGCATGGCGGCTAACCCGCAAGCGGCTGCCGTGATGCTGTGCATCAAAGCACCAGCTACCAACTGAAGAAAGAAGACGATCTCGTTCGTCGGACTGTATCTGGTATCTATTGTCAGCCTCGAAAATGGAAACACCAGTGGTATGAAGGTCAGATTTGCATCCTCAGCTTGTATTTTTCCAATACTCATCGGTAAGGCGATATAATAGAACGCGAAACCGCTGTACATAAAGAAGGTGCAAAGAGCTATCAGTTGCCTTCCAAAATTCGCGTTCTTTACCATGATCTTCTTGTCGTCATGGTGACTTATGTTTTTCCAGTCCAATTCGATGCGTTTGATACAATCGCGTATGTCGTTCTCGTAAAGAATCATTAAATAATACTTCATGAGCGCCATCACGCAGAAACTCGATGGCCCGAAAAATTTAATCTGGTTGTAAACGTCCTCGACTTCTAGGATCACGTACAAACTGCACGGTACTAACAGAAAACTTATGAAACCATAACACAAGACGTTTATCAACGTGTACAAGTATATCTGTGGTACAGTAACGTTGGTCGATTTTGGCCAGACGCCCAACGGTTTTAAAATCCAATGGCAGAATTGAATGCTAAGCTTTACATTTCTCTCGTAGTCATCGATCACGGAGGGTTTCCTGTATGTCGCTGGGCTTTTCATGTTAAATGCTCGGTTGATACTGAGGGGTCGTGTTTGATGACGGTTGCACGAAACATGCAGCAGCGCTTGCGCTTGGTTCTGAACTTCGCAAAAACATGGGGAATGAAAATACTTATTTTGTAATCGAGCTCGACCCTTCTGCAATTTTACGTTTTTTTCTTATGCATTATGAGCGAGCTGCGATAAGATAATGTTGCTGGGGTAGATACATTGATTTTTTTTGCGCGGCCGCAAGGGTACAATTTGTGTAAATGCTGGTTCAACAGGTTTTTCTAAACAATTTGTGGGTTGAGAAGCTTTAGGGGAGATTGCCTGTGCTTTTATTACTTTTGATATAAAGCGGGTAATTATGATACTGAATCTTTCAAGTTCTGTGTATTTTTGGATTTTATAAATCTACGGGTTACATAGAATTTTCTAAGTAGTTGAATCTAATGATGTGAATTAATCACATGTGATTACTGAGTGACGTCACCAGAAAACTTAAACTTACAATAATAACACTTTATTTTGTACCACAAGCGACAGTGTGCATTGATGAACTTATTCTATACTTCTGCATATGAAATGAGCAACCAATTTGCATTTGAAGCATTATTTTTATTATGTTTCTAGAAGTACAAATGACGATACTAACATGTTGCAATTATAGACCCGTCACACTTACCGAGTCTTCATACTGTACATTATTTTATGGAATGTTCAAGTCACCGTTCGTAATACATTCAGAAAGGCGAACGCACTTTTAACGACCTATTTGTTCAAGATACATTAATTAATGATTAAATTCCTGAGGATAATTGCGTTTGATACTTACATCACCGAACTTGCTGTAACTCAATATTACTATGTTTCCTGCTGTCAGTTTAATTGTCGAATTGGACATTTGGATGATCAAAATGATGCTAAGTTTCCTCTTCCCTAGTAATCGATACCAGTCGATCATGTACGATATCTCAGCAATTTGTCTACACTATTATAACACACATTTTTAATTCTTAAAATGAAAGTATGTTTCTTCGTACACGAATTGATTATGCCAAAAGTGCTAGTATTTTAGTCTAGAATGTTCAAAATAATTTGAACAGATGTGCTTTTAATAATATAAAGAAAATTGTGCTAATTTTGATTTATAAATATTTAAGATCATTTAAGTGGAGTGCATTTAACAAACAGACGATGTGAACAATACCCCCTCGGCAACAAGTTCTCCTATGTAACAATATATGAATATATTGAAGGTAAGAGACACATAAAGAACGGCGTAGGTCGCAGAGCTTATCCTATCGTTCATACTCCATTCCTAAAAATTTGTACAAAACTCCTTTCAGATCTATGGAAAACCGTTTGTGTGCCTCTTTTGTGTCAGGTGCGTACCACGAGAACGTAATAACTAAGCAAACACAAATTCAATGTACACCCCAAGAACTCCACCAGGGATACGTATCGAAGTGTTTTCTCTGTTAGCTCTAAGAATCTGTAAAACAAACACGTATTCATTTATAGTAGGACTTCACTTTAGTTCGCGTTGAATTAACACGCATTATACTGTTGTGCGCTAGGCTACTATGCGTTATATTACTACGCGTTAGATTACTACGCGTTAGACTACTACACGCCCAAGTACTACACGTTCGATTACCACACGTCGTACTACTATGTGTTAGATTACCACCCGTCAAACTACTACGCGTTGAATTCTATAGCACTGAATTTGCTACGCGTTTAATTTGTTACATGTTGAATATGTAACGTGTTAAATTTTTCACTTGTCGAATTTGGTCCACGTAGAATTTACCATACATCGAATTCTCAATATGCTGAGTTCATCATAACCCCGCATTGAATCTTCCTACATCAATAACTACAAATGCGTTTTCCTCCTACCGTCCATGGCAATATAACAAGAGATCTCAAATATGGACAACGAATATCTCATATCGTATTCAGAATAACTACAAGCATTCACCCTGAGTATATTCCAAATCTTAAAAACCGGAACAAAAATTATTAATAAAAACTAGCACCGTGCAGAATAAAAAAATAAAAAATTCGAATTACACCAATGAAGCATATTTACACACTCCAATATTCGGAGATGGTGATCCACAATGCAGCCGATCCTCCTGTCTACCGATTTATCCATGTCTGATCTCCCATCGATCAAATGTTTCATCCAGTTAACCATAACCTCCATTTGTCCGCAAATATGAACGGCAAGCATGGCGGCTAAACTGCAAGAAGCTGATGAAACGCCATGTAACGTTGCATCAGACATCATTTGAAAAGAGAAGATGATCTCGTTCACTGGACTGAATCGCGTATCGACTATCATTTTCGGAAATGGAAACATCAGTGGTATGAATGAGACATTTTCCTCCGGATCTTCGATTCTTCCGGAACCGATCGGTATGGAGATGTAATAGAACGTTAGACCGCTGTACATGATTAAAGTGCAAATAACTATCAGTTGCCTTCCATATTTCGCGTTCTTTATCATGATTTTCCTGTCATCCTGGTGAGTTATGTCCTTCCAGCTTAATTCGATGAGTCTGATACATCTGCGTATGTCGCTGTTGTGAACGAGCAGGAAATAATACTTCATCATCGCCACCAGACAGAAAACTGTCGGTCCTAACACTTTGAGCTTGGTGTAAACGTCCTGGACCTCCACGATCATGTATATAACGCACGGTACACTGAGGTAACTGAGAAATGAAAAGATCAGGACATTTCTAAAGCGGTAGAAACATTTCTGTGGCAGTGTAATGTCGGAGGGTATCGGCCAGACAGATATGACAGTTAAGATCCGGCGGCACCAGTCGATGCTCAGGTTCATGTTCCTCTCGTGCTCGTCGATTTCCTTCGACACTCGTGTTTTTTTCATGATGAAAGCTCTATTGAAACTGAGGGGTTGATAATGGTCCCAGGAAATCAGTGCTACGGTTCTGATTTTACTTGCAGAAACATGGGGAAGAAAACTTTTCTAATCGAGTTCTACCCTTCTGTAATTTTAGTTTTATGTATTATAAACGAGGAGTTACGATAAGATAATATGCGGGGGTATCTGTGCATTGATTTCCTTTGCGCGGTCGCAAGGGTGCAATTTACGTGAATAGTTCGAGCGATTTTATCTGTGGTCCGAGAGTCACTAAGGTGATTGTGCTTCTATTACCTCTGATCGAAATTTGTGAGTATATTGAGTGACAAATTACATTTGTTTTTAATTTCGATAAGGCGATTACATACACATGTATTTTACGGTGTTACATTTTTTATTATCATAAAATCTGAAGGAACATAAATGAGTCATCTCCTACGTAGAAGTGATATCACTAAAAAATGTTAACTTGTCAATAAAACAGCATACAATAATGCAACTTTGTTTTAAACGTCGAACAACAATGTACATTTAATTGGGAATATACTTGAATCGTAAAGAGATCAATTATATGTTTACCACTGAACGTTGATTTGTTTCTGTTCGCCACAATCTTAATGATAGTGAACAAAAATAATATACGGAGTCATACATCAGTACAAATCCTTCAAACATGTTTTCCAATACTAACATTAATTTTTATAAACATTATTGCACTACGGGGAGCACTTACGTCATTGTACGTAACACGTTCAAGAATGCAAACGCTGTTTTAACAACCTACAAAAAGCTTTTATTAATTTTTATGGTGAATCAGTGTTCATAAAATATAACTTACGTTTGTGAATGTCTCAATAGACAATTCGACCATATTTCCGGCTGTCAATTTGATGGATGAATTAGACATCGCGATTATCATAATGCAGCAGAGTTTTTTGTTTCCAGGCAATCGGTACCATTCAATCATATACGTCATTTCACCAATTTTCCTGCACTATTATGAAACAAAATATTAATAATTTAGCAGAAGTTTATTAAGTATAACAAAGTTCACCGTGATATGTTCATTATTTAAAGATGCTCGTATTCGATTAAAAAGTTAATTAACTAAGAGATAAAATAAACAAAATTGTACCTGCTCAGCAACAAGTTCTCCTATGTAACAAAATATAAATATATTAAACGTAAGGGATGTTAGCAAAATGACATAAGTTACTGTACTTGTTATATCGTTCGATTTCGACTCCTATAATGTCAAGATAGTACACAAATATAGTTAATATAGTGTCTACATAATAGAAACATAGTTTCATTATTTGTATGATTTGCGTACCATTATAACGTAATATCCCAGAAGGCATATGTCCAATGTACATCCTAAGAACTCGACAAATGATATTACCTGAAGAGTACTCTGAGTGCGAGTTAAATATCTGAAAATAAAATTTACAAAATTCACTACTATGATAATTGCATATATATTTCCTTTAATAAATAATTTTGCACTTAATAATTACTTATTAAAAGATGTAGGGAATAGATAAATAAATTCTGAACCTCAATAAAATGTTCCCTCCTAAATATCTTTATCAACACGATTTACTCTTCCCGGGACATTTTCACCGTACCAATCAACAATTATTCAAATCACAAGTTAGACTACTACACGAAGTGTATCACCCACGTGTGCCACTAAAAGAGTAACTAGAGAAATTGTTCAAATAATTTGTATGAAAAACAAATCTCTTTTAAAGAATTTTTTTTTCAAGTCTCTTGAAGTAAAATTATTTGCACAATTTTTAAATTATTTGATTGTTATGTACATACTTCTAGTTATTTATAATTTGCTTCTAATGTATTTGTATTCGTATTTTTATTTCTGTAATATATTTATACATATACTGTTTTTGTTTTTACATTATTTTTGCGTACATATTTTCATTTCTGAAATTTATTTTAATTTTTCAATTATATTTTTATATATTTGGAGACGTGGACATTAGAAAAATTGAATATTTGGGTATATAAAAACTTTTTGTTAATTTTTGAAATATATTTGTATACACATTTTTGTTTATAAATTTTCGAGGGCGTGTAAAAAATCGCAGACGCTTATTTTATCGGGAACATTAAAATATAATCGAGTGTCGATGAGTATTGTACGAAGGATATCCTTATAATGAAGTACCAAGACTGGGGCGTCCGTGGCCCGGTCGGTAGGGGCTCGGCTCCGCGATCCGGCGGTACCGGGATCGAATCCCGTCGAGGACGAAAAATCTTTTCTGTATCGAATTGTTGTTATGACGTTGGATCACGGTAGGGGAGG
The DNA here is from genome assembly GCA_945859555.1 of Megachile ligniseca. NCBI lineage: Eukaryota > Metazoa > Arthropoda > Insecta > Hymenoptera > Megachilidae > Megachile > Megachile ligniseca. Next base: position 4,140,829 of record OX243786.1, read on the forward strand.
GGAGGAGGGGAGAGAGAGGGGTAGTTGGAAGCGGACAAATATTCCGAGGAGTGGGGGAAAGAGGAGAGCGAGGAAGAGGAGAGGAAGGAAGGTGGGGGAAAGAGGAGAGAGAGGAAGGGGGGGGTAGAGAGTGGGGGAAAGAGGAGAACGAGGAAGTGGGGGAAAGAGGAGGAAGTGGGGGAAAGAGGAGAGAGCGATGAAGAGGAGAGGAAGTGGGGGAATGAGGAGGGGAAAGAGGAGAGCGAGGGAAGAGGAGAGGAAGTGGGGGAATGAGGAGGGGAAAGAGGAGAGCGAGGGAAGAGGAGAGGAAGTGGGGGAAAGAAGAGGAGAGCGTGGAAGGGGGGGGGTAGAGAGTGGGGGAAAGAAGAGGAGAGCAAGGAAGAGATGATAGGGGCGAGGGAGTGGGGGAATGGGCCGTAGAGTGAGGAAGGGGGGGAAGAGAGGGGGTAAGGAAACTACAAGAGACTATAGACTACTTTGGGAGATGGGGAAATTAAGAGATTAAATAAGACCCCAGGGACAATGGGGAAGGTACGACCAGGAGAAGAAAAAGGGGAGAGAAGGGAAAAAAACCTGTATAAATAATATTTTGCAGTTACAAAGTATAATAATAATTTTGTACTTGTAAAGTATTTTAATAATAATTTTGTACTCACAAAGTGGGGAAAATATAACTAGTAATCACCTGTAATCTGTAATCACAGGCTCCCTTCTGTCTTTCTTTCACATAATCTCATTATCGATAAACTCAAGGTTTACGCAGCATCCACACGTGGGCTAAGTGCAAACTTTCTCTACCGATACTTTTAAAAACATTGCGATGCTTTGGACTACTACGCGTTCGATTACCACACGTCAGGCAACAACACGTTGAATTTTATAAGCACTGAATTTGCTACGCGTTGAATTTGCTACTCGTCGAATTTTCAACAAATTGAATTTTTCACAGGTTAGTTTTGCTACGTGTTAGGTTTGCCATGCGTTGAATTCGCTCTACACTCCCGTCCATAGAAATATAACGAGAGTTTATTACACCAACAAATATCTCATTGCACATTTAAAGTAAGCGACTGACATGCACCCTAAGTATCTTCCAAGCCATGAAAGCCAGAAAAACGATATTAAACAAAAGGTGCACGCTACACAGTCTACAATATGCATTTAACAAATTTTTGTCCAAATTCCCCAGATAATTCCTTCTCCAATTCCATAATTTACAAAGTGGTGGAAGACACTTACCCTGTACATACATTTTTCGAAATCAAACAACTAAAAACTCAGATTACAATGTAGAAATATATGTACACACTTCAAAATTCGAACATGTTGATTCACGACGCTGGCAATCCTGGCGTCCACAGTGTCACCCATATCTGATCTACCGTCGATCAAATGTTTCAGCCAGTTCATCAAAACCTCCATCTGTCCGCAAGCATGAACTGCAAGCATGGCGGCTAACCCGCAAGCGGCTGACGTGACGCCGTGCATCACAACACCAGCTACCAACTGAAGAAAGAAGACGATCTCGTTTGTCGGACTGTATCTCGTATCCATTATCAGCCTCGAGAATGGAAACACTAGTGGTATGAAGGTCAGATTTGCATCCTCAGCTTGTATTTTTCCAATACTCATCGGTAAGGCGATATAATAGAACGCGAAACCGCTGTACATAAAGAAGGTGCAAAGAGCTATCAGTTGCCTTCCAAAATTCGCGTTCTTTACCATGATCTTCTTGTCGTCATGGTGACTTATGTCCTTCCAGTCTAATTCGATGCGTTTGACACAATTGCGTATATCGTTTTCGTGGAGAATCAATAAATAATACTTCATGAGCGCCATCACGCAGAAACTCGATGGCCCGAAAAATTTGATCTGGTTATAAACGTCCTCGACTTCTAGGATCACGTACAAACTGCACGGTGCACACAGGAAACTGATAAAGGCATAGCACATAACATTTATCAATCGGTACATGTATTTCTGTGTTCCTGTAACGTCGGATGTTGGCCAGACACCTATCGGTTTTAAAATCCAACGACACCATTGAATGCTCAGGTTTACGTTTTTCTCGTAGTCGTCGATTGTTTTCTTGTACCCGCTTGTTTTTTTCATCGTGAAAGCTCAATTGATACTGAAGGGTTGTTTGATAATGGTTCCAGGGAAAATGCATCAGCGCTTGCGCTATGTTCCGACTTTTTTGCAACATCGTGGGGAATATTACTTCTGTTTAATCGAGTTCTACCCTTCAGATCTGTTTTTTTGCTTTATGCATTATGAGCGAGGAATGAGGAGATTATGTTGCTTGTGTATAGATGCATTGATCTTTTTTGCGCGGTCGCAAGGGTGTAATTTATGTGCATACTGGTACAACTGATTATAACAAACAATTTGTGACAATCTTTGAGGACACTGTTTTTATTTGTTTTTATTGAAGTTTGTGAGTAGAGAATTATGAAACTCATATATCTTACTTTTAAATTCTGTGTATTTTTGTATTCGATAAATTATCTAGCGATCATACATAATTTGCTAAGTATATTTGTGGTGTTCACGTCTTTATTAACGAAACATCTAAATATCCATAAGTGTGTTAGTCCTGTGTATTTCTACGTACGAGTAATGTCACCAAGAAATTTCTCCAACAACTCAATATAAAACGGTAAATAATTGTCTCACACGACAAGCAATAAATTTACCAAAAAAATAATTGAAAAGATCAATAATCAATTGAAATATTCAGCACTAAATCTTCATTTATTTATGTACGTTTGCTAAAAAATCTGTGAGCATGCAAAGATATACTGAGACAGCAATACAAACCATCGAAACAAGGTTTAAAATACGAACACATTTGTTTTTGTAAATGATATTGCATTTCAGGGAACACTTACGTCATCGTACGTAGCACATTCAAAAATGCAAATGCTGTTTTAACGACCTACGTGTTGAAAAGCTTTTGTTAATAGTTATATTCAGTCAGTGTTAACTGCATAGTACTTACATTGGTGAATGTCTCAATAGACAACTCGACCATACTCCCTGCTGTCAATTTGATGGATGAATTAGACATCGCAATTATCATGACGCAGCAGAGTTTTTTGTTTCCAGGCAATCGGTACCAATCAGTCATATACGTTACTTCACCAATTTTCTTGCACTATTATAAAAAGAAAATATTAATTAATAATTTAGCAGAGGTTTATTAACTACAACAAAATTATGTAGTCACACTCTTCATTATACAAAGCTACTCGTATTCAATTAAAAGACTAATTAACTAAAGGACAAAATAAACAAAATTGTACCTGCTCAGCAACAAGTTCTCCTATGTAACAAAATATAAATATATTAAACGTAAGGGATGTAAGCAAAATGACATAAGTTACTGTATTTGTTATATCGTTCGATTTCGATTCCTATAATATGAAGATAGTATACACATATAGTTATTATATAGCGTTCACATAACATCTGATTTTGTTCACGATTCGCATACCATTATAACGTAATATCCCAGAAGACATATATCCACTGTACATCCTAAGAACTCAGTAAATGATATTAGCTGAAGGGTTCTTTCGGTATGGGTCAGATATCTGAAAGCAAAATTTTCTAAAATATTTCAAATTGAATGTAAAAGTTGTATAATAATATTTGATCACTTGATTTGCTGACTTATAATGTGTTATATGCAATGTTTGCATATATCAGATTAGTAAAATAAATTTGTTATTGGTCGTGCATGCATGATTTTCATGTATGTAGACTCCTGTTATATTGCCGCATGGGGTTAGGTTAGTTAGTTATATTCGATATTGCTATGTAATAGATCATCACATACTGATATTTACACGCATTGAATTAAGCAATAGATCACCACGTGTTTTATAGCCACTCGTTAAGTCACCATTGACTTACTACACGTTGAATCACTAGTATTAGTACTCATTTTATTCGTAAATTTAAAACCCCAGAGTTCCATGCATCTCATATAACGAGAGTTCACTGCATTATTAAATGTTTTGCAATCTGATGACATACAATCGTGTTAGGAGAAAATATAATAAAATTTATGGTTCAGTCACGACAAAGATTCACATAATCTGTGAAAACTTTCTCAGTATTTCATTTAATACATACAATTAATTTCTCGATTAATAATTACTTATTAAAGGAACGATGAAATATTCGTAGAGTAGTAAATGTTATAAGACAAGGGTTTACGAAGAATTCATAGAAATATGTATACATACTTCAAAATTCGAACGTGTTGACTCATGATGCTGGCAATCCTGGCGTCCGCAGTCTCAGCCATATCAGATCTCCCGTCGGTCAAATGTTTCAGCCAGTTCATCAAAACCTGCATCTGCCCGCAAGCATGAACAGCAAGCATGGCGCCCAGACCGCAAGCAGCCGACGTGATGCCGTGCATCAAAATTCCAGCTATCAACTGAACAGAGAAGATGATCTCGTTCGTCGGACTATACCGTGTGTCCACTATCAGACTCGAAAACGGAAACGCCAGTGGTATGAACGTCAGATTTCCATCCTCGGATTTTACTTTGCCGATAGTGATCGGTATGATGATATAGTAGGATGCGAAACCGCTGTACATGAAGAAGGTGCAAACGGTCACCAATCTTCTCCCGAAGTTCGCGTTCTCCAGCATGATATTTTTATCGTCATGATACGTGATGTTCTTCCAGTCCCATTTGATCCGTTCGATGCACTCGCGGATGTCATTTCCGTGGTAGATCAACAGGTAATATTTCGCGAACGCCATCAGAAAGAAGATTAAAGGTCCAAACAGTTTGATCTTGTTGTACAGGTCCTCTACCTCGAGGAACACGTACATGCTGCATGGAACGAACAGGAAGCTGATCAAACCGTAGCAGACGAGGTATGTCAACCAGTGATACAACTTCGTGGTTCGTGACATGTCGGAAGGCCATACACCGATCGGCTTCAACAGCCAACGGTTCAATTGGATGCTCAGATTGACGTGTCTTTCGTACTCGTCAACTTTTCCGGATTTCTGCATGGTTAGTGGTTGAAAGCTTGTCGAAGACTAAAAGCTGGCTGTACCAAGATTGCAAAGAGACACGGTACGCGCTTGCGCTCATTTTTTATGGACCACTGGTAATGTAAGTTTTGCAGAGGATTCTACCCTTCCGTTATTGCGATGTTTTCATTTTACATTTATGAGCTGCGTACACTGCGAGATAATAGTAGAGTTGTTAAATCGATTTCTGACCTGCACAATATTTGTTGATGATACTGCAGACGTGCAGTACGAATAATTTAAGGAATGAACGATTGTGAACGCTGTTTTGTAGGTTCGACATCTTCATAGGTTCGACATATGTGATACAATTATTCACTCGTGCAGGAAACGAAGAATCGGTTAGGATATTTTTAACTCCGATGTTTTGTCAGTAATTTTATTTATTAAAAATTATTAAAAGACGTGGAATCTTAATTATGGTAGCTGGTGCAGCTGTACAAAAGGCTTAAAAATTCGTTAAATACGGAGCAAGTTCCCGTTTAAATGTTGTACGATTTCAGTAGTGAATATGGTCGTATCTTGTGGATCGTTCACGCCAGTTTGCGCAACACGTTTAGAAGCGCGACCGATGTCTTCACAACCTGTTTGTATTTGAAACATTCGTCGATTTCGATTCGCAAGGTGAATATTTTGAGTAATAGTAGTTTAATTGTTTTGAGTGAGTAGTATATTTGCTTACGTCTGTGAAGGTGCCAATTGATAGTTCAATCATGTTTCCAGCTGTGAGTTTGATGGAGCAGTTGGACATAGCCATTATCAAAATGCAGAACAGCTTCTTGTTGCCTCGTAATCGATACCAATCGATCATGTATGACATTTGGCCAACTTTTCTGCACTGATACGAGATGCTTTTTCTTAATTATTCCATCGTTAATTAAAAGAAAAATAATAATTCATAATATTTGATATATCTTCACTACTCGCTGCATGGGGAGTCATGTTAGTTGGGTGGTATGATGTGCTACATGCAATATGTGATGTGTTCAAGGATTTTTCATAAACAGGTATTTTAATAATCTTAAAAATTTGCCAACAATTTTCTTAAAGTTATAATTATTTCTAAATTATGCAGTTAGAATAGTTGTTCAAAAAAAGAACAAAATACCATGCGATACGAGGTTAATTAATGTTTAATTGCTCGTACCTGTTCAGCCACAAGTTCGCCTATGTAACAAAATATAAAAATATTGAATGTAAGTGATGTGTACAGTATCGCGTAACCTAAAGTAATTGTTACGTTCTTTGAATTCCATTCCTACAATATTAAAACAATTTCAATTTTTATATTAATTTTCTTATGTTTAATTTATTCGTACTTCATTCACATACCGTTAAAATATAATATCCAACGAGACAGAGATTCAATACACACGCTAAAAATTCGGCGAAAGATATCTGTTTGAAAGTTTTCTCCGTTAATGCTAAAAATCTGAAAAATTTGGAGATAAATCAGGTAGTATTTTCGTTATTAGCACTCTCAATATATATGCAATATTTGCATATGCAGACGAGATGATAATCGTAAAAAAATTGTAGAAGATCATAATTCAAATTCGAGATAATTTTAATACCTCTGTTGCAATTTTAGCTAATTATGTTATAAAATGCAGTAGACTCTCGTTATATCGCTGTCATGTATATGTATTGCGGGTGTAAGTTAATTTTTATGTTTCATCTTTATGTTGGATATTCACAAGTTAGATAAGTACGTGCTGGATATCGACAAGTTGGATAAGTACGCGTTGGATATCCACAAGTTGGATAGTACGCGTTGGATGTCCATAAGTTGTATAACTACGCTTTAGATATTCACAAGTTTGGTAACTATGCGTTAGATATTCACAATTTCTATAACTGCACGTTGGATATCCAGAAGTTAGATAACTACGCAATAGATATCCAGAAGTTGAATAACTACGCGTTGAATAACACGTTCGTTTAGCCACACACCAACGCGTTTTATCCCCCACTATACAACCAAAAGTTGCAAGGAACTTTCTATATTGCCAATCTCAACCTTCTCATTTGTAGCAATATTATGCGAGTATCAGTAAATGAGACTTGCATATCAACCCCTTATGACCAACATAGTAACTTGAATAACCTCAACCAGTTATAATATCATCAGATATCAAAATATACTTCACTGCTAATTTCGCTCCCACTACACCATATAACGAGACTCTACTGTACTTCAAATTTTTCGACGTCAAACGGACATCTATACGTCTCTACATACTTCAGTATCCTCACATGTTGGCTAACGACCTTGGCAATTCTATGATCCAGACTTTTGCTCATATCTGACCTGCCATCGACCAGGTGTTCCAGCCATCGCATCAGAACCTCCATTTGACCGCAAGCGTGCACAGCTAACACGGCTGCCAAACTGCAACTTCCAACCGTGATAGCGTTGATCAATACACCAGCAACGAACTGAATGGAGAAGACGATCTCGTTGACAGGAGAATACCGTATGTCTACAATGTGTTTGGAGAAGGGATACATGACAGGGATGAAGGTAACGTTATCGGTAGCCGCCGCGATCCTCCTCAGATTGAGCGGTATGATGAGGAAATAAAAGGTGCAGGCGGTGAACATGAAGAGTGCGCAAACTGTCACTATTCTCTTCCCGAAATTCGCGTTGACGGACATGATGTCCTTGTCCTTGAAGTACTCGACGTTCGTCCAATCCCATCTGATGTGTTCCATGCATTCGCGAATGTCGTCGCCGTGGAGTATCAGCCAATGGTACTTGACAAACGCAGCCACGCAGAAGATCATCGGGCCGAACAGTTTGATCTCCTTGTACAGGTTCTCCATGTCGAGCAACATGTACAGTCCGCAGGGTATGATCAGGTAGAAGATCAACAAGTAACAGGCGACGTTTATCAATCGGTAAAGATATTTCTCTAGACTCGAGGTGTCCGAGGAGTTTGGCCACAGACCCATCGGCTTCAAGATCCAACGACTCAGCTGGATACTCCTGTTCACGTTTCTCTCGTCTTTAAGAGATTGTTCGATTGATTCTTGCATCCTTGGTGCTCGATAGTTGGCCTGATACTGATTGCAGCTGTATCTGATGACAAATCTACAGGAAGGCGTACGTCACGCATGCGCTCTCTGATTATTCTGGGAAGGGAATATTTTCCAAAGGGTCGTACCCTTCTGCGAGTTTTTTTTTACTCGATGCATTATTACTGCACACGATAGACGGGATAATGACGGTGACATCGGTAAATTGATTATTTAAACTGCTGCGAGGTAGAAGAAGAACGTAGAAGTTCTGCTGACGATAATTTATAGATCGGTTGATTTGCAACGTTTCCTCTGCTGCTGTGGTGCTACATCGTTGTTCGAAATTTGCAGATAAGTTTTGTTGTGGTACAATTCTTATGGCGATACGAATTGATGTATCGTTTGATAAATAATTTCATTAAGAGTAAAAGTCGATAAAGAAGTCTAATGATCATAATCATACGATTAATGTAATTGTAAATCACTTATGTTATCAAACCTGTTGACTGATAAGTTGACTATGATTGAGTTCCACACGGAAGTTTTTGAGGTTGAGGTTCCAAAAATAAATACACTTATAAATACACTTTTCATGTTTGTGGTGGCAAGAAAATATTTTGTATTTGAATTATTGAATCTCAATAATTAAAATGTTTCCAAAACTGCCAGTATTTTACCAGCGACATAGAATAATAATACTGGATTTTGAACAACAACACATGTAAAACTGAGTAAACAAAAAATAAATAATTCGTTAAATATTCAGCATTTATTTAAAAAAGTTTACACCAAAAATCTTAATATTTGTAAGTATACAAAGATAATAAACAGACACCAGTACAAACCATGCAAACATGTTTTCGAGTATAAACACATTCATTTTTATAAATATAATTGCACTTCGAGAAACATTTACGTCGTTGTACGTAAAACGTTCAAGAATGCAACTGCTGTTTTAACAACCTACATGTAAACAAAACTTTTATTAATTTTCAGATTGAACCAATGTCAATAGCACTTACGTTGGTGAATGTCTCAATAGATAATTCAACCATATTCCCGGCTGTCAATTTGGTGGATGAATTAGACATCGCGATTATCATGACGCAGCAGAGTTTTTTGTTTCCAGGTAATCGGTACCATTCAATCATATACGTTGTTTCGCCAATTTTCCTGCACTATTATGAAACAAAATATTAATTAGTAATTTAGCAGAAGTTTATTAAGTATCACAAAGTTCACTGTGATATGTTCATTATTTAGAGATGCTTGTATTCGATTACAAAGTTAATTAACTAAGAGATAAAATAAACAGACCTGCTCAGCAACAAGATCTCCTATGTAACAAAATATAAATATATTAAACGTAAGGGATGTTAGCAAAATGACATAAGTTACTGTACTTGTTATATCGTTCGATTTCGACTCCTATAATGTCAAGATAATACACAAATATAGTTAATATAGTGTCTACATAATAGAAACATAGTTTCATTATTTGTATGATTTGCATACCATTATAACGTAATACCCAACAAGGCATATGTCCAATGTACATCCCAAGAACTCAGCCATTGATATTATCTGAAGGGTTCTCTCAGTGAGAGTCAAATATCTGAAATCAAAGTTTCCAATGTGAATTGTAAAACTTGTTCAATAATATTTAGTCACTCAATTTACTGGTATACTTATTATAGCAATATTTTTATAGATATCAAGCTAAAAAAATAGTAAAGAGTAAATCAGAGCATAAACTTCTTAAAACAAGAAATTATAACAAAATTCAAGGTTCATTTAAATTCAACAACAAAGATCCACAAAATTCACTACTATGATAATTTCATATATATTTCCTTTAATAAATAATTTTGCACTTAATAATTACTTATTAAAGGATGTATGAAATAGATAAATAGATTTTGAACTTAAATAAAATGTTCCCTCCTAAATATCTTTATCAACACGATTTACTCTTCCCGGGTCATTTTCACCGTGCCAATCAACAATTATTCAAATCACAAGTTAGACTACCACACGTTAGACTACTACGCGTTAGATTACCACACGTCGGACTACTACGCGTTTAATTACCACACGTCGGATTACTACGCGTTAGATTATCATACGTCAGACTATTACGCGTTGAATTTGCTACGCGTTGAATTTGGTACACTTTGAATATACAACGCGTTAAATTTTTCACGTGTCGAATTCGGTACGTGTTGAATTTTTCATGCGTCGAATTTGCTGCACGTCGAATTTTCTACGCGTTGAATTTTCAATAAATTTAATTTTTCACACGTTGGATTTGCTACGTGTTAGGTTCGTCACGCGTTGAATTCTCCATATGTTAAATTCGTCTTACACTCCCAGCCATGGTGATATAACGAGAGTTTATTACACAAACAAATATCTCATTGCACATTTAAAGTAAGCGACTAACATTCACCCTAAGTATCTTCCAAGCCATGAAAGCCAAAAAAAACGATATTAAACAAAAGGTGCACGCTACACAGTCTACATCATGCATTTAACAAATTTTTGTCCAGATTCCCCAGATAATTCCTTCCCCCATTCCATAATTTACAAAGTGGTGGAAGACACTTACCCTGTACATACATTTTCCGAAATCAAACAACTAAGAACTCAGATTACAATGTAGAAATATATGTACACACTTCAAAATTCGAACATGTTGATTCACGACGCTGGCAATCCTGGCGTCCACAGTGTCACCCATATCTGATCTACCGTCGATCAAATGTTTCAGCCAGTTCATTAAAACCTCCATCTGTCCGCAAGCATGAACTGCAAGCATGGCGGCTAACCCGCAAGCGGCTGACGTGACGCCGTGCATCAAAGCTCCAGCCATCAACTGAAGAAAGAAGACGATCTCGTTCGTCGGACTGTATCTCGTATCTATTATCAGCCTCGAGAATGGAAACACCAGTGGTATGAAGGTCGTATTCGCATCCTCAGCTTGTATTTTACCCACACTGATCGGTATAGCGATATAATAGAACGCGAAACCGCTGTACATGAAGAAGGTGCAAATGGTCACCAATCTTCTCCCAAAGTTCGCGTTCTCCACCATGATATTTTTATCGTCATGGTACGTGATGTTCCTCCAGTCCCATTTGATTCGTTCGATGCACTCGCGTATATCGTTTTCGTGATAGATGAACGAGTAGTATTTCGTGAACGCCATCAGGCAGAAAATTAACGGTCCGAACAGTTTGATCTTGTTGTACAGATCCTCTACCTCGAGGAACACGTACACGCTGCATGGAACGAACAAGAAGCTGATCAAACCGTAGCAAACAATGTTCGTCAACCAGTGGTAACATTTCTTCGGTCGCGAAATATCGGGACGAGGCCATATACCGATCGGTTTCAACATCCAACGGTTCAACTGCATGCTGAGATTGAGGTGTTTCTCATATTCGTAGTCAATTCGAGAATTTTGCATGGTTAACGTTCGAAAGCTTGCTGAAGACTAAATGCTCGTAGAGATTGCAAAGGAACACGAGCGCTTGCGCTCATTTTATTTAAGTACTTGGAAGTTTAGGTTTTGCAAAGGTTTTTTACCCTTCCGTGATTGCGCTATTTTCGTCTTACGCATTTATGAGCTCTGCAGACCGCAGGATAATAGTTCGGAATTGATAAATCGATTTCCGCCTTGTATAATATTTGTTGATGCTACTGCAGACGTGCAGTACGAATAATTTAAGGAATGAACGATTGTGAACGCTGTGTTGTATGCATTGCTTACAACTTCATAGGTTCGACATATGTGATACAACTATTCACTTGTGCAGGAAACGAAGAATCGGTTAGGATATTTTTAACTCCGGCGTTTTGTCAGTAATTTTATTTGTTAAACATTATTAACAGACGTGGATCTTAATTATGGCAGCTGGTGCGGCTATATAGAAAGCTTAAAAATTCGTTAAATACGGAGCTAGTTCGCGTTTAAATGTTGTACTACTTAGTCGTAAAGCAATATGGTCGTATCTTGTGGAGCGTTCACGCAAATGTGCGCAACACGTTTAGAAACGCAACCGATGTCTTCATAACCTGTTTGTATTTGAAACATTCGTCGATTTCGATTCGCAAAGTGAATATTTTGAGTAATAGTGGTTTAATTGTATTGCGTGAGTAGTATTTTTGCTTACGTCTGTGAAGGTGCCAACTGATAGTTCAACCATGTTTCCAGCTGTGAGTTTGATGGAGCAGTTGGACATAGCCATTATCAAAATGCAGAACAGCTTCTTGTTGCCTCGTAATCGGTACCATTCGATCATGTATGACATTTGGCCAACTTTTCTGCACTGATACGAGATGCTTTTTCTTAATTATTCCATCGTTAATTAAAAGAAAAATAATAATTCATAACATTTGATATATCTTCACTACTCGCTGCATGGGAAGTCATGTTAGTTGTGTGGTATGATGTGTTACATGCCATATGTGATGTGTTCAAGGATTTTTCATAAACAGGTATTTTAATAATCTTAAAAATTTGCCAACAATTTTCTTAAAATTATCATAATTATTTCTAAATTATGCAGTTAGAATAGTTGTTTAAAAAAGGAACGAAAAACAATGCGATACGAGGTTAATTAATGTTTATGATCATACCTGTTCCGCCACAAGCTCGCCTATGTAACAAATTATGAAAATATTGAATGTAACTGATATGTACAGTATCGCGTAACCTAAAGAAATCGTTATGTTCTTTGAATTCCATTCCTACAATATTAAAACAATTTCAATTTTACATAAATTTTCTTCTGTTTCATTTATTTGCACTTCATTCACATACCATTAAAACACAATATCCAATGCAACAGAGATTCAGTACACACGTTAAAAATTCAGCGAAAGATATATGTTTGAAAGTTTTCTCCGTTAATGCTAAAAATCTGAAAAATTTGGAGATAAATCAGGTGGTATTTTCGTTTTTAATACTCTCAATATATATGTAATATTTGCATATGCAGATGAGATGATAATCGTAAAAAAATTGTAGATCATATTTCAAATTCGAGATAATTTTAATACCTCTGTTGCAATTTTAGCTAATTATGTGATAAAATGCAGTAGACTCTCGTTATATCGCTGTCATGTATACGTATTGCGGGTGTAAGTTAATTTTTATGTTACATCTTTATGTTGGATATTCACAAGTTCGATAAGTACGTGTTGGATATCGACAAGTTGGATAAGTACGCGTTAGATACCTATAAACTGGATAAGTAGGCATTGGATATTCACAAGTTCAATAATTACGCGGTGAATAACCACACGTCATATCTTTACGCGTTAGATATTCACAAGTTTGGTAACTATGCGTTAGATATTCACAATTTCTATAACTACACGTAGGATATCCACAAGTTAGATAACTACGCAATAGATATCCAGAAGTTGAATAACTACGCGTTGAATACCACGTTCGTTTAGCCACACACCAACGCGTTTTATCGCCCATTATACAACCAAAAGTTGCAAGGAACTTTCTATATTGCCAATCTCAACCTTTCCATTTGTAACAATATTATGCGAGTATCAGTAAATGAGACTTGCATATCAACCCCTTATGACCAGCATAGTAACATGAATAACCTCAACCAGTTACAATATTATCAGATATCAAAATATACTTCACTGCTAATTTCGCTCCCACTACACCATATAACGAGACTCTACTGTACTTCAAATTTTTCGACGTCAAACGGACATCTATACGTCTCTACATACTTCAGTATCCTCACATGTTGGCTAACGACCTTGGCAATTCTATGATCCAGACTTTTGCTCATATCTGACCTGCCATCGACCAGGTGGTCCAGCCATACCATCAGAACCTCCATTTGACCGCAAGCGTGCACAGCTAACACGGCTGCCAAACTGCAAGTTCCAACCGTGATAACGTTGATCAATACACCAGCAACGAACTGAAGTGAGAAGACGATCTCGTTGACAGGAGAATTCCGTACGTCTGCAATGTGTTTGGAGAAGGGATACATGACAGGGAGGAAGGTAACGTTATTGGTGGCCGCCGCGATCCTCCTCAGATTGAGCGGTGTGATGAGGAAAAAAAAGGCGCAGGCGGTGAACATGAAGACTGCGCAAACTGTCATTATTTTCTTCGCGAAATCCGCGTTGACGGATATGATGTCCTTGTCCTTGAAGTGCTCGACGTTCTTCCAGTCCGATTTGATGTGTTCCATGCATTCGCGAATGTGATCGCCGTGGAGTATCAGGCAATGGTACTTGAAGAACGCAGCCAGGCAGTAGCACAACGGGCCGAACAGTTTGATCTCCTTGTACACGTTCTCTATGTCGAGCAATATGTACAGTCCGCAGGGTATTATCAGGTAGGAGGTCAGCAAGTAACAGACGACGTTTATCAATCGATAAACATATTTCATCAGAAAAGTGTCCGATGAGTATGGCCACAGACCCATCGGCTGCAAGATCAAACGACTCAGCTGGATACTCTTGTTCACGTTTCTCTCGTCTTTAGAGGATTGTTTGATTGATTCTTGCATCCTTGGTGCTCGATAGTTGGCCTGATACTGATTGCAGCTGTATCTGATGACAAATTCACAGGAAGGCGTGCGTCACGCATGCGCTCTCTGATTATTCTGGGAAGGGAATATTTTTCAAAGGGTCGTACCCTTCTGCGAGTTTTTTTTTACTCGATGCATTATTACTGCACACGATAGACGGGATAATGACGGTGACATCGGTAAATTGATTATTGAAACTGCTGCGACGTAGAAGAAGAACGTAGAAGTTCTGCTGACGATAATTTATAGATCGGTTGATTTGCACCGTTTGCTCTGCTGCTGTGGTGCTACATCGTTGTTCGAAACTTGCAGATACGTTTTATTGTGGTACAATTCTTATGGCGATACGAATTGATGTATCATTCAATAAATAATTTAATTTAAAGTAAAAGTTGATAAAGAGTAATGATCATAATCATACGATTAATGTAATTGTAAATCACTTATGTTATCAAACCTGTTGACTGATAAGTCGACTATGATTGAGTTCGACACGGAAGGTTTTGAGGTTGAGGTTCCAAAAATAAATCGTGAATTGTGAAAAAGTTGGAGAAAAAGTGCTGCACAAATAACTGAAAACCGAAACTGCAACGAAACGAGTGTTAGAGCATCCATGATTTTCGTTTTATTAAGAAACAAGTGTGCTGTAATATTTCTAAAGTCTTCTACTGAATTTGTGATATGCGATATTATATTATTTTACACAACCTCCCGCAGGATGTTCAAGTATGCCATTGACATTTTCATTATCTGCAAATTATATGATAATTTTCAAGTACATGACACATGAAAACGATTTTTCCAAACTTACGTCGGTAAAAGTGACTAAAGATATTTCAACAATTTTCCCCGCTGTGAGCTGCATCGGGTAATTCGACATGGCGATGATCAGAACTAAGCAACGAGCTTTTTTTATTGGAAGACGATACCAATCTATCGTGACGGATGTCATACCAACAACGTTATTCTACCCATAACCAGATTTAAACTTCATAATAAAGCACGTTAAAAAATAACAAAGATATACTAAAACAACGCAATGAACGTACTTCATCCACAAGTAGTTGGCCAACGTAACACAATATGAACGAGCAAAAGATAAAAGATGTTTGTAAGATGATACAGATGATTATAAACATAGGGTCACTCTTCTGTGGTTCCTAAAACACGATCTTTTCTATATTGTGACAACTTGCAGCGCTCATGTTGTCCTACCGTGATGATGCGGTAACCCATTAGACATATGAGGCATGTGTTGCCCATGATGTCCACGAAACAGATGTACTGCGTGATTGCTTCGACGTTTTCTAAAAATCTGGAAAGAAATTATCAATCAACAAATGGAAGAGCTACGGTGGAGAAAAAGGTATAACTTAGCAAAGGGTAGAATTTAGGTTTTATCACGTGTTAGAGGACCATGTGGAGGTTTATTATGCATTATATTTAATCATATTCTATTGCTACGCAATGAATTACCACGTGATAAATTTCCAGTCGTAGAATTGGCATGTTATCGAATTGTGCACCGACTTATTACGCGAGAAATTGTCGCATGGTAAAGTACCACACGCTAAATTGTCACGTATGGAATTACCACGCGTCGAGTTACCTATGAATCGAATTACCACGCGTCGAATGACCCACGCACCGAATTACGACGCGTCGAATTACCTATGAATTGAATTACCACGCGTCGAATTACCTATGAATCGAATTACCACGCGTCGAATTACCTATGAATCGAATTACCACGCGTCGAATTACCACGCATCGAATTACCACGCGTCGAATTAGCTATGAATCGAATTACCACGCGTCGAATTACCTATGAATCGAATTACCACGCGTCGAATTACCTATGAATCGAATTACCACGCGCCGAATTACCACGCGTCGAATTACCTATGAATCGAATTACCACGTATCGAATTACCACGCGTCGAATTACCTATGAATCGAATTACCACGCGCCGAATTACCACGCGTCGAATTACCTATGAATCGAATTACCACGCGTCGAATTACCTATGAATCGAATTACCACGCGTCGAATTACCTATGAATCGAATTACCACGCGCCGAATTACCACGCGTCGAATTACCTATGAATCGAATTACCACGCGCCGAATTACCACGCGTCGAATTACCTATGAATCGAATTACCACGTATCGAATTACCACGCGTCGAATATCATATGAATCGAAGTACCTACGCGCTGAGTCACTTACGCGTCGAATCATCACACTCCGAATCATCACGCATCGAATTCCCACGCGCCAAAGTGTCCCATGGTAAATTACCACACGTCGAATTATTACCAGCCGAATTACCACGTAACCGATGATGAATTGTCACGCATTAAATAGCACCAATTGCTGTATGCACATGTATCCCATCGTTACAAAGTACCACGCATAGTATCGCCATTGCGCAACCACATGAAATCTCAGCATACTCCACGCGAACTTCTACTCACCCCTTTATCTTCCTCTCATGTTCCACAATATCCGCGATTTTGCAATTCACCGTTCTGTCGCTCAAATCCGTCCCTTCATCAAGACTCTTCATCTTCTTCGTCAGCATCCTCAACAGACTGCACACGTGCAGAACGAACACCGTGAAAATACCATACGATCCGCTAGACGTGGCATAGGTAACAATACCACTGAAGAACTGCAAGGTAAAGACAATCTCATAAGTTGGTGTTTGTTGTTCGTTTATGAAGACGAAGTAGCCCGCACAAGCCATCGGTCTTATGGTGACGTTGTTCGGTAGTGTAATGGGTCCCCTCATAAGGGGTATGATAGTACGGTAACATAAACCACCACCGTACAAAGTAAGCATCACTGTGAGTATTAATTTTCGTCCAAGTATCGCTCTCGAATGTAATATCGATCGATCCTCTTCGGTAGCATCCATCCAGTCCTGTCTGATTACATCCAAACAGTTTCTGATCTGTTTGGATCGAATCAGAAGGATCGTGTATTTGATGAACTGCATGCAGCAGTTGAGGATTGGTCCAAACACCTTTAATCTAACCTGACCACTTTTCGTTTTGAGGAACATGTAGAGGAAGCCTGGTACTATCACCAGGAAGTAGAGAAAGTAGGCGACGAGGATAGGGATTGTCTTCAGGATCTTCGAGTATGTAGGTGAGGTGTTCGGAAGGGGCCAGGCACCGACCATCTTCAGATTCAGTCGCACAAATCTCATGGTGTAATTCAAATCCTCCTCCACGCTCGTCGCCCTATTGTCACTTTTCATGGTGGAGGTTGATTTGAACGTTTGAGCAAAACTGACTCGTGACGAAGCAGGTTTCGTTTGAGGATCACCACTGCGCCTGCGTTCGCGATGTAGTAAATTGGCATCGAGTAGACGGTAATTTCATATCGAATAGCAATCATCTGAACAATTTTAATATAGAAAGGAGTTTTGATATGTTTCCAAGTTTGAAATCAACGTCACGAGCCATTACGACCATTTGTGCTACACAGTTTACCGGGTGGATAATTTTTTTTTATCATAGTTGCTTCTTGTCTGTGCAACAAAACTTTATTAAAATATGCTCACAATGACTATATCGCTTACAACATTCATGAAGATGCATTTTAAACACGTTATATAATACGTTTGGAATATTTGTAGAAAATGATGGAACAATGTGTCTATAGAAAATGTTAGTGAGTATTGTCAGTATCGTTCGATATCTCTATTATTTTTGATCATTCAAAGTTTACTTCGCTTAATAGTTATCTGCAATATTCAGCAGAGGATAAAGGATGTATACGCAAGGGGAAATTGTGTATCCGTGATTGTAAAGTTAAATCAGCCATAAACTTCCCTGATATAATCTTCATTAATGATTCTTCATGTTGTCATCGTTCGCAGGAAGTTCAGATACGCTGCAGAGGTTTTGAAAACCTGCGATATATTTAAGTTTATATTGTAATATTTCATTTACAGACACTTCAAGAACTCACGTCGGAAAATCCTTGAAGCGAAAGATCAAAGAGTTTTCCTGCGGACAAACTTGATGAACGACACGTTCGAAGGATCACCATTCTTACATCTTTCGCTACGTCCACCGGAAGTTCGAACCACGGTAAAAAGTATGCTGTTTCTCCCACTCTGGTACTCTTCATTGCAACAGGAGAAATAACAATTTCAATTAAAGTGATTTTCGTGGTGGTTATTTAGTTGATTATGGTAGACTCTTGTTATATTGCCATTTTTATGGGGACTTTCATTTGTGCTGTTTTTCTGCGTGTTGCATCGTTACGCGTTATATTGTCACGCGTCGAATTTGCACGCTTTGAATGATTAAATATTGAGGGTTCACGCGTTGTATTGTCACGTGTCAAATCTCGACGTGTTATATTGCCGCGTGTGAAATTTGTATGCGTTAAATCGCTGGATATCAAATTTCTACGCGTTAAATTTCTACGCATCGAATTGCCAAGGATCGAATTACCACGTATTGAATTACCCACGCATCGAATTACCACGCGTCGAATTGCCAAGGATCGAATTACCACGTATTGAATTACCTACGCGCCGAATTACCACGCGTCGAATTCCCGCGGATCGAATTACCCACCTATCGAATTACCACGCATTGAATTATCCACGCATCGAATTACCACGCGTCGAATTACCCACGCATCGAATTACCACGCATCGAATTACCACGCATTGAATTACCTACGCGCCGAATTATCACGCGTCGAGTTACCACGCGTCGAGTTACCACGCGTCGAATTACCACGCGTCGAATTACCACGCGTAGAATTACCCACGCACCGAATTATTACGCATCGAATTTCTACGCATTGTATTGCCATGCGTTGAATTACCACGTGTTATATTGCCACGTTATGTTACCACGCGTTATATGACGATGTATTGTACCACCATGTATGGTACCACATCTCGTTATATCACCGCCAGCAATACTCACATACCATATACCCACATATATTGCCATTGCATGCTACATAGTCATATTCTATCACAACTATATCAATTTTCTTTAGTATCTTTACCGCATCGATGGCAATATAACGAGAGTCTATTTCATATAACATAGGAGTTTACTAAGAGAATGTTACCACTTGTTTCAGACGATCCCCGATAAACGATATAATAAATACATTCGAAAGAACAGACGTCATCAATATAAAATACGTCATTGTGCTAAGTGTCTTGTGATCCTCCCATTCCTAAAAGCAGCAGCAAAAATCAATTTGTTAATCGATTGATTATTGCTAGACTAAACATTTCATATACCATAAGCACTCCATATTCCAGGAAACATATAATCACGGTATTTCCAAGCATTTCCGATAAAAACACGACGTTGAAAGTTTTCTCGATCATCGTAGCGTATCTACAATTAATTTATATCGTTAAGTACGTTCGATGAATTTACACATAAAACAACGGGGAACATGCAGGGAACACTTGTTCGAGTGTCATTGAAGAAGTAGCTTAGTATTATAAAGTACTTGTATTTTTCATCGGATTATCTTACTCGGTCGCCTGTACGTGACGTTCGACGATGAACCGAAGACGATCACGCAATTTCCCGTCGGTCTCTTTCATAAATAACTTGATCTTTCGATTGATCACTTCGAATAAGCCGGAACAGTGCATGGTAATACCGGCGATCAGAATGTAGATGCCACAATTGGTGGACAAAATAATGATGCTGATAATCATTTGAAAGACGAACGTCATCTCGTAGAACGGCGAATCCTCGATGTCGAAGAAAACATAGTCACTCAAATAAGGTAGAGGAATTTGAGTGGTGTTGTCAGACTTCACAACTTTCTCCGATAACAGAGGCAAAATCAGATGATAAGGCAATGCACCTCCGTACGAAAGTCCCAGATACAATATCGCAAAAAATCGACCGATTTTCGCGCTTTCTCTGATCAGCTCTCGATCCTCCTCGCACTCGACGTCTCTGTATTGCAGCTCCAACTCCGTCAGACAAAAGCTGATCTCGTTCTTGTTGATAATTATCGTCCAAAATTTCACGATGCCCAAAAGACTGAACACTTGCGCAGCGATCACCTTCATGTACCTCTTCAGGTCCTCGCAGTCGTAGTACGTGTAAATCGCATGGGGTATCAGCAGAAAACACATGGAGCAGAAAATGATCGCTATTTGAACCTGCCTCCTCTTTTTATGGAAATAAGTGTCGCCTTGGTACAATGGCCAAATACCGATCGGCGTTAACAAGGCCTTGGGAAAACATATGGCGTATTCGGTGTCTAATTTGTAACTGTCATTTCGATAAACCATAGCGTTTGATATAGTGCTTCTGATACGTTGGAGATACTTTGAACAACTGAAGAGGATCGTGAATCATCGCGGATGACAAGGCCTATGGCGCCTGCGTGAAGGCCACCAATTTTCCATAAACAATTTGTAGCAATCTTAAAACATTACAAAGCATTCTATTGGAATAAACCGAGTTATCGATGGGAAGTAAATTGCATCTATGGTAACTCCGAAGTGGATGATTTTGCATGACTAAATCACGATTCAAAGATTCGTTGGACGTTTATATTGCCATTTTGGTAATTTTGTATCATTATGTTCGCTATGATGGAAGTTTCAATGTTTCGCTGTTTCGCGAATGTTGCATTTAATGTGGCTATTTGTGTTTGATAGGGGTAGAACGGTTTGGAGATGTATTTTTAGTAGTGATTGCAATATAGGGGGAAAGTTATAGAAATTTTTAACTTGAAGCAATGGGTTGAGGTCTTGTGAAAAATTTTCTGTGCAGAATGTGATGCGTGGAGAACATAGGGGTAGAGGATGGTGGAGACGCCATTTTGTGAGGGTGATGTGAGAAACAAATGTTTGGTTATTTGGGGATTTTAGAATTTGGGAATTTGGGGATTTGGGAATTTTGAAATTTAGGAGCTGGGAAATTTAGGAATTGGGAAATTTAGGAATTGGAAAATTTAGGAATTGGGAAATTTAGAAATTGCGAAATTTAGGAATTGGGAAATGTAGGAGTTGGGAAATTTAGGAATTGGGAAATTTCGTAATTGGAAAATGTAGGAGTTAGGAAATTTAGGAATTGGGAAGTTTGGTAATTGGAAAATGTAGAATTTGGAAAATTTAGGAATTGGGAAATTTAGAAATTGGGAAATTTGGTAATTGGAAAATGTAGGAGTTGGGAAATTTAGAAATTGGGAAATTTAGGAATTGGGAAATTTGGTAATTGGAAAATGTAGGAGTTGGGAAATTTAGGAATAAGGAAATTTAGGAATTGGGAAATTTAGGAGTTGGGAAATTTGGTAATTGGAAAATGTAGGATTTGGGAAATTTAGGAATTGGGAAATTTAGGAATTGGGAAATTTAGGAATTTGGAAATTTAGATATTTGGGAATTTAGGAATTTAAGAATTTAGGAATTTAGGAATCAGAAAATCAATGAGAATTGATGAGGGTGATTTGAAAATTTGTTAATTTGAAAATTAAAAAATTAAAAAATCCAAAAATCTGGATTTGGAAGCTTAAAAATGTGCAAATACAAAAACATGAAAAAGTGAATAATTAAGAATATGCAAATTTCGCAATTTTGTTGTCCACTTCCGCCGCCATTTTTGCACAGAAGATACTTTTCTACGGGGTCCACGTGTCCAAAGCGAGCGATACAACATTCTGAAAAGGTACACTATACGATTTTTCGTCGATTTCGAACATGACTACGATATGAATCAGTGTTCCAACGAACGATATCGGCCTTGATGATATTTTAATGTCAGAAACATGTATCTCCTCTTGAGCGAGCACAATCGGCCGTACACACTAATTCGTCGAAGAATGCAACGTATCGTTACACTCATCGATAAGACAGCTTCTTTTTAACTAATATTGCGGAGAACGATAACTATCGATTAAAATTGTCAAAGTAATTCGAGTGCTGATTACGGCAAACAGTACCGTAACGGTAGCCGTTGCTTTCGACGAAAGGTTTGTTGTGCGTCTACCATGGAGCCCGATACACGAAGCATGGATTCTCAAAGTGAGTTATATAAATTTAAGAACAAATATGAGATCCTTCGAACGTTATGGTGATTTGCAGGTACGTTGTGGACCATGCAGAAGGGTACAACCACGATGTTCATCGCGGAAATAGTGGGCACTGGAATACTTATATTCATTGGGTGCATGGGGTCCATTGGAACTATGGGAGTTGTGCCACCGCCGGCATTGCAGTCCTCCATGGCGTTTGGTATGACTGTCAACCTTCTGATTATGGTAAGTATACTTAATTTTATTTGTATATCACTGTTATATGGAGACGGACACATTTAAATATTTTTCGGAGCTTGCTGTTACCCAAGTGATCTCAAATTGTATTTTACATGAAGATTGAAAGGGGGTAGATTTACGGGGGTAGACTTTAGGACACGATGTTAATAGTTAGAGACAGAATAGTTGTGGAGGGAATTAATAGCTTAATTCGGAGGGTATTTACAAGGAAAATTAATTTTGGGTCAAATTCAAGTCCTGACAATTCCTAGATCCCTCGATCTCTAGATCTCCACATTTCTAGATACATGGGTTTCTAGATCTTTAACTAGATCTCTACATTTCGAGTTATTTGGATCCTTGTACTCATATGTATCTAGATCCCTATACCTCAGATCTCTACGTTATGTCTAAAATTCACAAATCGCTATGTCTAAAATTTCTATATTCCATCTCTGCACCCCAAATTTCTATATTCATCTCTATATCCCAAACTTGTACATTTCAAATTTGAATACTTCAACTCTCTACAAATCAAACTCCTATGTTCCAAATCCCCATATATTTCAGATTCCTATATCTTCAGATTTCTATGTGCCTAAATCTCTACCCATCAACATCCCTAAATCAAGGATTATCCACAACCCTATATCAGAATTTCAGTAGATTCCTAAATTTCGAGACTCCTACATTCCTATACCTCCATAACCTCAAACTCATTCCTAAATCCCTACAAGTGTAAATTTCCATAATATAAACTAATCTCACTATTTTTGTTGCAGATGTTAGGTCACATAAGCGGAGCACACATGAATCCAGCAGTGACGATCGGAGCAGTGATCGTCGGCCTTAAAACCATCCCTACAGCCATTGCTTACGTAATAGCTCAATTCATAGGAGCCACTATAGGATACGGAATGTTAATGGTACAATTCTAAACTGTGTTTAACCCCTTGCACTATTTTGACCAATTTCAAGTCCAATTATAATTTGCATAGTCAAGGCATAATACCAAATTGACATAACATTTCAACTTTCTTTGTCTGTTTTAATATTGTAGCTGTGATTAGTTAGCTCATAGTGGTAAATAAATCATAGTGCAAGGGGTTAAACATGAACATATATTATGCAATTCTTGTACAGGCGATAACTCCACCAGAGTTGTTCAACGACGGAATATCGAATTCGACTGCGGGTCTTTGTGTGACGGTTGTTCATCCAGGGATCAGCACCGTGCAGGCTATACTGATCGAAACCCTTTGCACGTCCTTCATACTTTGCGCAGCTTGTGCAACCTGGGACCCAAGGTGTGCACACATGTCGGATTCTACGGCGATTAGGTTTGGTTTCTCCGTTGTAGGAATTTCACTGGCTGCGGTAAGTAATCATTTTCACTCAGACTGTCTTGTCCGTTAAATTAAGCTAAAATTAAGCGTTCAAATGTGTAAATTACACGTGTCGTGTTAATATGGTTTCAGAGTCCTTATACCGGTTGCAGCATGAATCCTGCGCGTACTTTTGGTCCTGCGTTCTGGAACGGGAACTGGACGAACCAATGGGTGAGTGTAACATTATTGTAAATCATCTATTTGCCCCTTCCGAGATTCAATAAATCCCAGCTACGTAATATCATTCCATGATTCTTTCCGTTAATCTGTAAATAATGTCGATAAGCGACACGAGGCCTTTTTTGAGTTTCCGTGTCGACCGTTATCGGTTCACTGTTGTTTCTTCATACGTTCAAGAAGAGAGGTCTACAAATATTTGCTTTCTATTGCGTAGATTAGATTGCATCGGGAGCGACGATAATCACATTTTTTCCATGGCAATTTCTTTAGATTTACTGGTTCGGACCGACTGCAGGTGCCTTCCTCGGAACGTACACCTATCAATTGCTTTTTGCGGAAAAAGAGGACGTGGAGCGCAAACGTCTCGAGTTCATGGAATTGAAAATGATTGCGACACAGGAACATGACGGCATTCATTCCAAAGAAAATAATACCAAATGCGAGGCACTCGAATTGATTCCGGAAAAAGACGACAACGCCGCATGATTATCGTTTAAGGTATGATCATCTTTATCATCCGCCAATAATGGTCTTCCATGATGCTTTGGTCAGTTGAAGACGCCACCACCAGATGGTGCTGTACTCCACAAAATGGCGCGCATTTCATTTCTCTACTACGTTCATCTCGTGCATTTTACGTATTATTTTAAAATGATATCTTTTATTCTAATATTATACATGTTCAGTTGCGTTACTTCGTTATTATTTAATTACATGTTATACCTTTAGGGCTATTTAATATTTATCGTTAATGAACAAACTTGTAATAACTTATGAAAATTCTGTATAATTTGTATTGTTAATTTATGAAAATATACATCTTTTTCCGTATGTATTATTCAGTTTATATCATTATTTCAAATGTTAACTATTAACTGACAGGATTTTATGTTATTAACATTAACACTTATGTCGCTGGTTAAACGTTGCTTGAACGTTTAAGACCTTGATCTACATTGCAGGACTATAAGAAATTTTGTTGTACACAATTGTTTTCAAAATGTTTATAATACTAAACAAAAGATCTTTCTACGGTAGTATAAATATCCTACAGCGTAGATAGATATGCATAACGAAGATAATTATATCTGAATACATATTGGCAAGTTTACGTAACGTATGAAAATCGTTATGCGAGCAGTGTGTCGTTGCCAGGTCATGTTCTTTCAATTAACAAATTTATCACCAGAAAGCTGATACCCTTAAACATACATAGTCACGTAACAACAGAACATTTATACCGTCGTGAGAATGCTGCGCAGATGATATTCCGCAGGAACGGCTTGATTACAGCCTGAATCGATAATAGGGCGGTTCGTAGATGCTTCTAGAATTTTAAGCTTCTGCGTACTACCCTTTGAAACCAAATTGCCTGGGAAATATCTGCCAATTTACGCAGTAAATCGTAACAATGCATTCCAGTCTTTGTAAATCATTTCATAAGAGTATTACGCTTTAATGAACGCAGATATTACAATACAATCTTCTTCCCGTCACGGAAACTTATTAAGCTTAATAATTGTTTAATAATAAAAATCTATGTTAAAGTCATTGTTACATCAGTAAATTGTGAATGGTGATACTTGATTGATTTAATAAATTAAAATGGCCCTTGTTTGTTATTAAGGAGCTAAAATATAATTTCAACGTTAACTGTATGACAAATTTCATGGAAATAGTCTAGAATTTATAACATTGTTTTTTACACGAAGAGAACAAAGTTTCGATTCTGATCCAGCGGCAAACAAAAGTTTATGCCAGTTTCGTTTTATTGCGTAATACCGAAGAGAATACACGTAGGACTTAAGCCTATCATTATCTGTACCTAATGGGTTGTCTGTTACATACATTGCAAATAATTGCTCGAAACTTTGAACGTCGTGAAAAAACATCGAAGTTCATCGAACATACGTCGCACGAATTGCATGCTGTCACGAAACATTGTTGATAGAGAGAATTAAGGTTTATCGATTCATAATTGATAACAATGACTCATACGATTGAATGTATCCTAAAATCTTATCAGTGTTGTTTAAGAGTTATTTCATTCGAGTTTAACGAAAATTATTTTGTAAGTTAATTTTATTTGCGCCGATATTTGGCCGTAAGCGATACAGGAACCGCAGCGTGTTGACTAAATAAAATGAAATATAAAACAGGAGAACGGTTCTCAAGCTACCTGCAACCGCAGCAGAACATTAGTCGCATTCCAGGCCTCTTTAGTACATGATTACACTCGTGTTTTCGTTAGATTAATTAATATAGAAATACCCATTATGATCAGTTGATGCGTACATTCCTTACAATGCGACCGAAACTTCACACACATGTATTTATCTACATTCGTAAGGAGTGGAGTACGTGATCAAAAGCACGTCATCGCATAAAAATGGAAAGCTCCACTTTTTGTTTACTATATAGTCGAAGCACCCATATACATAGTATAAAACTCGACCGCTGCAACTATTGATTACCTGCTGCATCCGACTGTAGAACGTTCCCGAAAGACGAGAGACCGAGCTGTTCGAACCACGTACATTTTCTACGTCGTAAAACGTCCTAGCTTTAAATTCGTTTTTTCTGCTCCTCTCATATTCTGCTAAACGATAACGAATCTGGGCACGTGTTCATTCCGATTCAATTTGCCTTTAATCGCGATAACTCGTGTCTATACTCGATCGTTGAAAAAGGCATTCGAAACATGTCACTGCACGTGACGGTGCTTGATAAGATAACAATTTAGCCAGACGAGCGTTTACGACAAGGTGGACGAACGCTATAAATGTCAGAACGCGTCCAGTCGTTCGACGATATGCATCGCTACCTACTGCATTCGAGCTTCTAAATTTATCCCTTGACCTCGCGGTTGCATCAACCGCATCGCTATATTTACAACCGTAAGCTGCATAATCTGAGCGTATCGACGTTCCACGGTACGCCTTGTTCTAGAAAGTCCACCGGCGAAAAGCATACGAGATCATTAGCATGTAACAGACACGCAGTCTGCATCTGCCTGTCAACCGACATGCTCTATCCTCGCACTATCGAAACATCTGCACATCATTGTGCCGGTTTCTAAGAAACATCGGCTCCCTTCTTGGCCTCGAGTTGATCCCGTTTCGGCGTAGTTGTCCATTATGCGCTCGAGTAACGCACAAAGGATACCCGGGTGTCTTGTGACCCTTTTTATTCCCCGTGAATAAAGTTGCATTAATTATAACGTATCTCCCAGATCCCGGCGGGCAGACCGGAAGACGTATAAGGAAAATCGATAGAGCTACAGCTGTCGCACGGATCCTGTTGCGCAACAATGTACATGTCGCAGAGAAACTGCGTACGTAGTTTTTGGTTCGTTTCGGGTCGTCTATGGACGATAAGACCACGCGATAAACAGCCTATCACACGATTGTACGCGGTTACTTTTCCGTCCGTGGTCAGCCAGAGTTAAACCTGGGAATATTGACCCCAGGTTTGCCAGCTCGTGCATGACTCACGTGTATTCGCAAACACGATGTCACCGGTTGCGTCATGTCACGACCGCACCTTCCAGCGATCTTTTAAACTGATGATCCGGTTGTTTTCCTCGTCCAGGTATTCGGCGACGATAGATAGGTTTGGGTAAACTGCGCAGAATTGGGAGCCACGTGTCACGAAAAACTGCGTCGCAACAAGGCGTCCCTTATGGATTCCAGGGTCGAGTAACGATTTTTCACGAACGACGCCATCGAAACTCGTTATTTAGAATTTACACCTCTCCCACTCTATCTAGGCTAACAGCGATGCAACCTTATCTATCGAAATCTATAAGAAGCAGGGAACGCTTGGTCAGAAGTTAGATTCTCGTCAAACAGGCTCGCAGCATGAGAGCTTCTAAAAATGACTCTCAATACACCCGCGGTTGCCATACTGCCAAGGTAACGATGGTAAAACGCGAGATGTTCTAGAAACGTACGTTTCCCAGAGAATATGGCGTAGAAGCCCACCGGCTGTTAAGGGCAACCTTCCGTTGTCCTTGATTTCAGAAACTACGTCTTCCCAACAGGCAGTGGGCCCTTTCCCCTAAGCATAACGATCAAAACAAACATACGAATCTGGCGAGGTTACGCCGTTCGTTTATAACACGCACAAAGCCTAACCGTTTTACCGTTCGAGCCAGAGAAAGAGGAAGTTACGCTTGTGTGAGTTAGGTTATGGTGGGGTCTATAGGTGGGAGAACGTGCCAGAAATCTCGTCCAACCTCCAGCGATCAATACTTTGTTTTTGCTTAATTTTTCCTCGTAACGATAAAAATTCGTGAAGATATGGTTACCAATGTATAGGTCGTGATCCGAGGATCACGATGGTATAGGTAACCGGTTGTGAAATCGCGATAAAAGAATAGAAATTGGGCATGGAAGGAAAGTGCGCATTATGTGCCGGGTGCCGGTGCATGTTCTCGAACCTTCGACACTGCGTCGCCGCGTGCCTATATAAGAGGGCCGGCCGGTCTGGCTCGGTGCATTCGTAAACACAGTTTCGTTCAGTTCGGACGCAGCGAACACCCGAAGACCCACCAACCAGTGAACATACCTCTACTTCTTTTACGTGGTCCATGAGGCTGCTGAACAACACGACGTGAAAATGTAGACGAGACGGATTCGGTGCGGAGCGCGACAGTTTACCGTGGGTATCTTTTTAATATTTTTAACATTTTTTCATTTTACTTTCTTTTTAAGCTTTAGCTTCAATGGTATTACTTTTGTTTTACATAGTACTGGATAAATTTTGTCATGCTTACTGATGATATTTTTCGTGGTTAGCAATGATCAAATTTTACCGATGATAAAATGCTTACCAATCAATTTAATGCTTACTAATCGATTACTGCTTGAACTGTTATTATTGATGAACTGCTTATTAATGAACATTTGATACTTCAGCAGTATGTAGGATATTCTAGGGATTCCCAAACAATTCTGACTTTTCATCATTTTTTGGGACTCGCTTGCATAGTTAAATTGCAAATATTTGTATTACTTAAAAATTTCTTGAATATTGCTCTCGTGTTTAACTGTCGGGACAGTTGGGACGCTTTGGAGCCATTTTGGGAATCTCCGTTCATACTTTCTAAACCTAGTTCTCTAGATTACTGCTAATACGTAATGTATAGTAAAACAAAAGTAATAACGATGAGGGTGTGCTTGGTATTTATAATAAATTGTGAATTTATACTGTGTTAGGTTGTAAGTAATTAAATTTTATCAACGATTGAAAATGCCTATGTATTTACCATGATATTTTGACAATCTGTACATTCTACATATTCTGAATTTTATAATTTTATTTATATGTTACGATTTCAACCATAATTTATAATCTCAGCTATATTTTACAATTTCAACCATAATTTATAATCTCAACTATATTTTACAATTTCAACTATATTTTACAATATCAACATTATAAGAACCGTTTAATATTATATACAATATACAGCATAAAAATTCTGATATAAAAAGTGATGAAATTAGAAAATATTTGGAAAAATTATTTATTCGGTAGTCGTTTCTATTTTAACCGGTTTACTTGCGGGTTCTCCAGTCTTGACGATTTCGATGACGCGTTCCCCTTCGCTAGGCGTCTGTCCCTATGAGACAAAGAAAATAATTAATAATTTTCTTAGAAGCTTTTTAAACGGTTTATAAAGCAAATCAACGAGGCTTTTTCTTATTTGTGTTTTTATAGTGAACCCTACGGGGTCGGTGCTTGAACAATCCGTACGCAACCATAAACTGGTCTGATTAGAGTTTGAAATTTCCTCACATTTCGAACAATTTGAGAAGAGCACTTCGAGATACATGCAATTAGGTAAGCGGTCATTGTACCGACGTATTTCTCAACTCTCTTTCAATTTTTAACCTTATTACATAAGACATGTCTGAAACTTAACACTACCTAGAACTATTAGGGCTCAGTGTCGCTACTTGATACTTTTAACTTGAACAAATTCTTTTAACTTCAATAAATAATTTTAACTTGAACAAGTAATTTTAACTTGGACAAATAATTTTAACTTGAACAAGTAATTTTAACTTGAACAAGTAATTTTAACTTGAATAAATACTTTTAACTTGAACAAATAAATTTAACTTGAACAAATAATTTTAAATTGAACAAATATTTGGCATCCGATAAACAAAAAAGTTTATAAAATATATCAAGAATATTGAAACAGTAAATGTATGTAGAGTAAATGGATCGAACGTAGCGTCACTCCAGCCTACACCGCACTCTTAATAGATGTCGCTGCTAGTACTTGTTCGAAGAATCTAGCAATTAGATTCTAGTGTATTTTCACGATGTCTGCTCAGTGTTGAGAGAATCGGAAAGTACCGCTAAAAGAATATACAGATGGGGAACACTCGCTAGTCGATTATCGATTTTAACTGATCCCAAAAAATATTCATTAACGCGATTTCTTCCATCTTGCATTCTTGCTATTCTACCTTGTTCTAACCTTGTATATTTCCTAAATAAATGGAGTTAAAGTCGATAAACGGTAGAAAAAAGAACGAATGTGCCTCATCCGTGTGAAAGCGGGTTTAATCCAACAAGACGTTCTTTTTATAGTTTAGAGCAGACTCGTAGTTTGAGATCGAGATTAATCGTCGGCACACCATCTTCTCTAAACGCATACTACTACTACGAGAGAGGGGGCACACACGGAACAGTTGGAATTGAAACAAAAAAGCATACGTTAAAAAAAAAAGAAAGAAAAAGGGGAAAAGAGAGAGGATCACAATTTTGCTAAGCGCTCCTAGCTTCGCGAATCCATCCTTAGATTCGCCGGCCAGAGAACCTCTTCCTCCTCTTCGTCTCTTACCTTTTTGGGGGCCGTGATAGTTAGAACACCATCCGAAGAAAGGCTCGAGGTAATATTGATCACGTCGTGCGATGCTGGCAAGACGTATCTCCGTACAAAGTGTCTACTGACAAATCCGTGCTCGTCTTGCCTCTCTTCGTGTTTGGCTTCGACAATAACTTGGTTACCGACCGTCTTCACCGTGATCTCTTCCGGTGAGAATTGTTGAACGTCCAGTATTACCTGCCACAGATCAGAGAGAGAACGCAGCGTTAGTAAAACCAGAGAAACGGGCAGTTAGAGAGGAGCAGTCGCCATATTCGGCATAAAACCGATAATCTTCATCGCGAACCACGCGACGATGCCTGTCATTGTTACGATGATGTACAGAGGCTATAAAAGGGATCTAAACGATCATTGAATTCAAACTCTCTTGGGCAACATTTGTTTTTTTTGTAACATCGTTTTACCGTCTTGTTTTGTAGCGAAAGTTTTTCCTTTGTTAAACCACACATCCAGAGAGAGAAGCCTCGTACGCTTAAATTAAACGCGCCGCTCCAAAGCGGGCGAAGGCGCAACTTCGCCTGCGATAGAAAAACCATTGTCATACATGTTTAGCCTGTCTCCTTCGCAATAAAAAAATACCGCCAGGTTTCTCTTCTCTTCCGGAAGAAGATTCAGGTCTGGTTGATAACGATCAAATTGTGTAATCTTTGCTACCGTACGCACAACTGTTGCTAGCAGCTAACCACTCGACAAGAGATCAAAATCGGTCTCCCGATCAAATTTAAGCTTTTTCGAAATTGCGAGAGCCAGCTTTTGGCGTTAAAAAGGGCGACAGCCAGGAAAATGTAGGGGACATCAAACTTTTCTCTCCCTTTCGAGGTTTCGTTTCAGTTTCGTCCTTCATATGTAACGTCCGTGCAACCTCGACGATGATAGTGTAGCCCAGCAGCGTTTTTTGTAGCGATCTCAGGAAAAGCAACACAGGAAAGATGTAGTTGTGAAATGTGGCGTACCTATTTGCGTGATAGTTTTTTTTCGTTCGTAGAGAAGATCGAGCAAACCGTACAGATAGATGATACAAACATCATACGTTTCATCGCTGAAACGAGCCGAACTTTAGCGCGTTGACTTTTTATTTTTCGCGCTACACGCGTGCTTTTCCTCGTTTGATGGTTTGGTTCATCTCGCAGTGGTTAGCGGCTTGACATTAACGAACGAAGAGAGAAAACAACATACGAAGAGAGTAGGAAGGAGCGAGCCGTGGTTTTTCGGGTGATCCTTCGTGATCCTGAAAACCCGGTAAGCGACGTCCCTATTTCAACGGCTTAAGAACACGACGAAAAAAAAAAAACACATAGTGAGAATACCATTGTGAAAACTATCTTTTACTCCTTTATGTACCTCGAGCAGAGTTGTTAAACCAAGATTTAAAAGTCGAGGATTTTTGAAAAATCTCGAGTGCTGCTAAACAGAGAAACGACATACGCGCGCCTGCATTTTTGTATATACAGAAATTTCGTATTGAATCGTTTTCTATATACGGTCTTATCGTTAATGATTCGAGAAGCATTTATTTTTATATAGAGATTATTTATATATAGCGAACAAAGAGAGATCCGAAAGTTTCAAGGAAACTCAGTTTTTTAGTCCCGAGAGCGGCGCCCCCGTTTCGGGGGGGTGCTTCGACACACACCTCACACTTTCTCGGTTCTTTCTGCTAAAAAACAAAAAAGAAGACTGATTCTCGCGTGACACGATCCATTTTTCGGATTTTGAAAAAGGAAATAAAACCACGTCCTCTTGATATATATTATTATATTTGGTATTGTTCGTATTAAAACAAAAGAGTATAAAGAAGAGAGAGAGAGAGATTCTTTCGGAGAAAAAAAGGGTGTGGGCTCTTTGAGTCGTCGACAAAAAACAAAAAAATGGCGAATGCCGATTAAACTGTGATTTCAAAGCAAGGAATTTCCTGGCGTTTAAAAAAAAGAGCGTGTCTGACAGAAAACAAAAATACCGCGTTGCAAGATCGGAGTGTACAATTTTCTTTTCTACGATTTTTCGAACATTTTCTAGCTACTCGAGTCATTTCGGGAAAACAAGGAAATATAAAAGAAATAACAGAGTAGTTTTCGAGACCTGACATTCATCCCACCGACCCTTCCACCCCCTCTTCACCGAGGGAGGGGGGTTCCCGTTCGAAAATACAGTCCCGAAACGTGTTTTACCAATTTCTTTTCTAAACCACTACAAACGTACAGTGCTGTAGGAGTAAGGCGAAAGGGAGGAGAGTGTTAGAAGCACGGTAACTATGCAGCGAGAAAAAAAGAAAATGCCAAGAAACAGACGAAGCAGTAGTAGCAGCAGTAGCAGTAGCAGTAGTGGCAGAAACAGAGAAATCGGTTTTCGGGCCTTCTGGTGTTCCAGTTTTATCCCCTGAAAATTACATTGTCCTATTTTTTTCTTTTTTTTTTTATCATTCCGTTCATTCGGTTACGATAACGGTTCTTTAATGATTGAACGATTTCGTTACAATAATCTTTCTAACGTTTGCGTTGATATAAAATATTTAGCAGCTTAGTTTTAGCAGTTTTAGTTACTGTTCTTTTTTTTTTTAATATTTTTTTTTCTCAGTTTTATAGAATTTCCGTTCTCTCGTAAACTTCCTTCCTTTGTGTAAACTTCAATATTTCTCCCTTTACGAATGCGAACCTTATACATTCCCATTTATCCTTTCTTGTATCCATCGATCGGGTTTTTTAGGTCTTGAAAATATCGTCGAACTTTCGGTTTCACGTTTTCTTTATTCTAGACACGCGTTGACGATATAAACGTTTCGTAGACTCTATATGGTGTCACACACGATCGAAAAAAGGTTCACTTTAGATTCTATCTCAGCCTAAGTTAGTCGACCGTGTTAGCCCGCGAAATAGTTTCAAACATTTCGCTCACTGTATCAAGAAACTCCAAAAAAACGTTGAAAAATATTCTATATATGGGTCAGTAAATGTTTAGCCAGTTCTCGATTGTTTGAAAAAAAAAAAAAGAACGCATCAGCTTGCGGCGATATATAGCGTTTACTCCCTTCGAATCACGTTTATGGAGTTACTAAGTTACACCGTACTTCAAAAAACCAACGATATATAAATAAAACAAAACCCCGTATATACTTGGTGTAAAGTTGAATTTAGAGAGCAAGACAAGCGTATACACAGAGCGTGCGTTAGAGTTTAGGGCTCTAGTATCAAAGAGGCCGAACATATTCCTGGCGTTTTATCCAGTTCTCAAATCTTCCAGTATCTGACACGTAGTCGAGAAATAAGGGTTTTCCTAAAACCTTCAGTTTCTCAAGGAGAGAAAGTGTGTGTGTATAGTGCCTTTTTGTAAACTTAATTTTCGAAGTTCGCTTCTTCCGCGATTATTTTCTTTGCATTCTCTTAAAAGTTTAATCCTAGAGTAACTCTTCATCGAAATTTTTGCAACTTTTTAACCCTCTCGCAGCTAACTTTTCGCCCTCGATTCGCAGCAACTTATTTCATCTTTTGGCTATATACGATCAGCAATAATTAAATAGTTCTGAATTTTTGACCGGGAGC
Source organism: Megachile ligniseca (assembly GCA_945859555.1). Lineage (NCBI taxonomy): Eukaryota > Metazoa > Arthropoda > Insecta > Hymenoptera > Megachilidae > Megachile > Megachile ligniseca. The sequence continues at coordinate 4,175,776 of OX243786.1, forward strand.
ACATTTCTTGTATCGAAAAGTCGTTTTTCTACGTACGGTAAACTACACAGCAACGGCTATCCCATGACTTTCCGATTTCACGTCCGAAAGTTATGGGATAGTCGTTGTGAACGTTTTCATGGTGCTAACGTTTCACAAGCTTCAATACGTGTTTGAACTTCGACAAAATTTCTATAAACACATTCTACACGTGTTGTGCGCGTTTCGAGTTGCTCGAAGTCGTGGTTTATTAACATTTACCTCGGTGGGATCCTGCCGAAGACGTTCCCCCCCCCTTGCAGCAGTATCCTTTCAATCTAATTAAGCTTTGAACGCTTGCGAGAACAAGCTTCATAGAGAGACCATAGGCTCCACTAATTGTCGAGAAAGCAATCTTTTCTAGAGGTCTATTGCAACGCAAAAGTCATCTGAGTCCATATACTCGAGTAAAAATTTGTGAGCTAAATACGAGATCGTGCCATAAATTGCCCCTCTTCATCACCGATAGACAACTTCCAGTCACTTGACGAGTGAACACATCGACATCTGATTAAAAGCTTGCTTAGCCCTCGAATAAAACGAGTGTGCAGATAATAAATTTTTGCAAGCATTTCTCGATTTCGAATACAGAGAACGCGTGCCACCTAAAAGTTCCACCCGAGATAAAAATCCGAGCACCGGCAATTCAGATTTCACTGATTATATAAAGCCGAAAATACACAAATCTCGATCGATTATTATTGAGGATATTCAAGTTCGGTAATCAGAGTAAATACATCAGCCCGTAGTCTTCCAATCGATCATTCTTAAGGCCCGTATCCATAGTTACCACTCGAAGCAAAAGGTAATCGCAATCAGATCTATTGTCTCCATACGGACAATAGGTGTGATTCGTACCGTCGAGTGATAACTATGGATATGGCTCGTGGTTCTCTGATCAAAGCAATACACAGTTACCGATCTTTGAAACCGGCGAAATGACCATCCATAAATTGCAATAATAATCCTGTTCTCCACTCAGCACAACGAAATATCCCGCGATCGATCCTCGTGCAAGCATCTACGAGGCATCCATTCGTGAATCTCAAAAATTACGCAAGGTCGGTTGAACCGCGAAGTAGAGTCACGATAACACGAAAGAAAATCACGAGCACAATTTTGCAACATTCAAATCGCAAAAATCACAGGTTTGTGTATTGCTCTTCACCTTGTAACACACACGATCAAAAATCGTTTTACCTGGAAGTTGTCCTTGCTGTCGATCTGAATCGTGCTCGATCCGCTCGAGTGATGGCGCGTCACGTTCCTCCATGGACGGTAGTACCTATCGCGGATAATCGAGCGTAGGGGTCTGTCGAGGCTTAGATCGGAGAACCTTGATATCAGATCGTCTCGATCGAGTCCTCTGCCGAAATGTTGGTCCATCAACCTGGACACCGGTCGATCGAAATCGTCCCACCAGTCGCGAAACACAAGAGGTACCACGGACATCTGCGTGGATACGAAACACCGATGAGAATAATGGGGAGATAAATTGTCAAACATTGTGTCGGTGAAGTTCTTGCTTTTCAGGACGCAGTTAGAGAAGGGTGTAAAACGCGTGACACGTTGGATTAGAGATAACGTTGTAGTACAAGCGACGACGGAAGTCGGTTTAGGAGAGAAGCGTTTTTAGGGCTAAGGTTTTACTACAAGTGCTAGGTCCAAGTTTATTGAGCTTTTGTAAGCGCGTTAACGTGTGTTACTCGCCCGTCTGTCGTTTTTAACCGTGGATAAGGGACACGAGCCTGCAGATCGATAGATCTCGGGTGATTATTATAATTATATCCTGAAGATATAGAAGGAGTAGGTGAACGGAAGATGGGAGTACAAGGATTTGACGCGAGAGCAATATTTAATCGCTGAGACATCGTGCGAACGAGTTCTTGCTACGATTTATATAACCAGTGTAGCGTAGAGAAAAAACGGAATAAATACTAACTTTGCTGGAAAATCGTTTACGCGTTTCCTCGAGGGCATTCAACGATAATAATTCTCTTATACGCACAACAGACGATCGAATAAAGCTCGTAGCGATTTGTTTTCAAGTACGATTAATCGATCTTTTTCTTTCAACACTTGACGTGTACGTATATTGAAATTCCTTTCTTCGAGCGAAACCCGGCATTGAAAAACGACGAAATAACTAGATTCGTGTAGAACGATCACGATCGAGGGAGAAGTATCACGGAAAGAGAATCGTGTCGATCACGAAATAAAAAAAAAAAAAACGACAAAAAAAAATAACGTGGACGTGCTGTTTTTACGACGGAAAGGAGGGGGGGCTGCGCGTTTGTTAGATTAACGAAAGGGAGGGTTAAAAACGTGTTATGAATTTTCCATCGAATGCGCATAATTAATTGTCGCTGTAGGGCTATGTAGGTTACGTGTTTTAGGAGTTTAGGTATTATTAGGGAGGAGGACAAAGTTTAACGATAAAAACCTAACCTAACCACACCCTAATCAGGAGATAGCTAGGGGTGGCAGAGGGGGTACACCTTCTCTGTCCACACCGTGCATTGCGCGAACGCGCGTTTTGAGAACGGATCATGCGATCCACCATTTTAGTGACAGAAGCGGAAACGCCATTTTACGATCGAAACAGTCGACATATAACAACTCGAAAAACGAGAATAAAAAAGGGTGTGAAGAGTGAAGATCACGTTGGTAGAGGGAAAACCGGTGTTTATCACAAACCAGGCTAGGAGAAAAAAAAAAAAAAAAAAACTTTCATTATGCTTTTCGACGAGTACTTTTAATAAATAAGTTAGTTCGCTAAGTTTCCGGCACTGACGTGCTTTACGCTATTAACATTCGAATTACGAGACGAACTTTACATATGTATCCTCGATATACTTACTCGCAAGCGAAAACTTTTCTTTGTTAGTTGCTTAGTAAGGGGAAAAAGCGTGTATGGTTAATATATGCGCGTGATACGATAGAGGGAAAGCTTATCATTAACTGAACGCGCGTGTTTGGTCTTTCTCGAAGATTTTCAGCACCGCGTGCGCCATTGTCCACCTATTTTCGCGCGCTTCGTTAACGAACACGAGATTTCGATACTTTCTAACGCATATCGAACGACGATCAAGAAGTATACCCGGCGGGGAAAGACTCCACAACCGCGTGTTTATCAAGTAGGTTTAAGGTGTTACGAAAACACTTAGATTGCGACATTTAACGCCACGGACACTTTTCGGAACGAGATCCAATCAAATTTGCGTAGTAGTAAATATGTAACTAGTCCTTAAGGTTTAACAACAGCTCTTTAGGATTTCCACTAACGTTAGGTTACTGTTTACTATTCCGAGCGTCGTGCTACACGCGTTTCCATTTTGTTTTCGGTCCGTCCGAAAGTAAGAACACCGACGAGAAAGAGCACACACGATCACGACAGATAAAACGACGACAAAATGTAACTTAGAACATCGAGGTACTACCGTGATTGTGGAAACGCGGACTTGATGCGGTCGAAACTCGAGCAAATTGGAGAACACTTCCGAAAAACGATTCGGAGACTCACTTTCTGATTCAGCTGCGAAAACGCTAGACGCTTAAATAGGCCTTCGAGGTGCGTCTTTGACGCCCACACGATCCACCACCGAGATTTTCGATACACCCACGACGTGGTCCACGTGACGTTTCCACTGACTCTTGTCTAAAAATATTTCACCCCGATGCGTTTGACGGTAACCGCGAAAAGGGGGGCAGAAACCGACGTGATTCAGTTTCGATCGTTTTGGCACAATTCGTGTGTGCCGTATGTGGAACATCCCGATTTTTCGCCTGGACTCATCGCGTTGCAATGCTTCAAAGACCCGACAAGCTTCAAGGACCCGCTAAAATGTGGGCACAAGTCTCTCGCTTCGAGAGACGAATCCTGAGAAAGGAGCAAACTTTACCCTCTCGACAATTTGATCAGTGTCAAGCCTAAAGTATACCTCGTAATTACTGCTGCATTATCTATTTTGTCCTAACTATTCGTTAGATGTGTGAGAGCCTGTATTATTAATCGTACGTATTAGGGTGCCCACACCTTTTCATAATAATTGCACACCCTTCAACCATTAAGCTTGTCTTTTTTTTCTTTCGAATATTTGAAAAGATGGAGTAGTACATTTCTGGTGGACTTTATTTTTATTCTTTAGCTTCTGAGCTGTTTTATCTTCTCGATGTCTGCTTGCAAGTTTTGCAATGAAAACGCTCCGAGCAATCTTTCAGCATGTTACACTATTTATCATCACCCTCGGTATATTAAATATAATGTCTTCGTAAGGAATGTATATTAATAACGAACAATAACAACGTACCTTGCTTTTAAAGCACGCATCGTTCGATTTTCCAACGAGATCGAGGTGTGTGTCCGCACTTCATAAAACGAAGGTAGCCTTGCCCAAGAGTTGCGTATTGATATATATATATATATATATATGTATGTATATACATATACATTACATACGAGATATACATATTTATGTCTAGGGTGTGGGTTTAAATTAAGAAATATTTAAACGTTAATTTTCCTTAATGAACGTAAAAAAAATAAAAATCCGACGAGTAAACTCGTCGACCAAAAAAAAAATACGAAAAAAATACAAACAATAATTCGATTATACATTAGAGTATGTGTTTTAAATATCATCGAGTATGAACCATTTATCGATACTCTACTATATAATTAGCATGTACGATACTCGCTAGGATTATGTTATTCGACTCCTTCCTACTTAGCGAACAAGTGCGAGTAAATACTTGAAAAATCATTCTGCAACAAGTTTGACATTTTTTTTTATCATTGTAAACAGTAATCAGAGAGAATTTGAATTTGCAAAATGAACAATTACGAGAACGAACATCTGTAAATCGAGAAAAAAAAATATACAACACCGTGAGAGCGCTTGTTTAACGGGTGAATAGAGGAGGCATACTTCAGGATACGTTTTATGTAATTGTTTTAATTTTTAAGTTGATTTAAAAGGATCAAGAAAAACTACATTTGGAAGATATAAGTAATAAAACCTACTGTGCGGCATTATAGGCGATAAATATATAAACTAGTAGGCTTAACGATTAAATGATTTAGGTAATCGACCAAATATTATTATGATAATCGATACATATATATATGTTGTATATGATTCCAAACTCTATAATATTCGTCGTATTTTCGTGTTTTTAAATGTGGTCAGGCATCGCTGTGTGTGAAGTCCTACACGTCAGATTTTTAAACGACTAACGGAATATAATTTTGGCTCGTTTATAGTTATTGTTAGGCTTGATACAAGATAACGAACTACGTGTCCCTTTTTAGTACTGGATAAAACGACTACGATTATTCGTGTGTTAATCGAAGAAAGAGGGAGAGAGAGAAAAGAGAGAGAGAGAGAAATAAAAAAAATAATAATCTTGGGAATTCAATGCGCGTGCGGTATCCACATATACACAAATGTGTTACTTCAAACGATACTAATAGCGTGATTTGTAATACTTTTTTTCTGTGACTTAGTAACAATCATCAACAAACGTTATTGTATCTAAATTCTCTTGTAAACTATTCGTGGTTAAATAATGGCTTTCACCGATTGCGCTATTTTATTCTTTGCTGCTTAACCGTTACAATTGTTCTACGAAAAATGATCTGTAAATTGATACCGAATTACAAAGACGCGTGTATTTAATATATACATCATTATTATTATTATTATTACTATTATTATACTCGACGTTTTATGGCAACAAAGAATATTTAGATTTTTTCCTTCGCGTTATAAAATTACTAATTGAACACACTCTATTGTAAACACACGTATACATACTCGAAATTATATCATACGCATATATACGTTCAAAATTCTTGCTGATCTAACGAAAAACTTGTTCCCATACTTGTGTAACACAGTCCGCAATTGCCTAGCGATATAGGTCCATAAACTATTATTGGCTGAGAGAAACAATAAAGTGAAACCCGACGTAAAAATACAGTGCTTTTTTAATAATCCACAGTCCTTCCTGGAAATTATAAAACCGTAAATCAGGTAAAATTAAAGACGGTGAGTCTTTTTTTTATTTCAAAATGGTGGAGGGAGATAATTCAAGAGTTTTTAGATATTTCGAAGGTGAAACGTGAGTAAAATATTTATTACAATCGTCGTAGGTTTTTATGATCAACAATGGATGCATTATTCTCAGAGTCAAGAAAAGAAAAATGAGTAAACAGCTAAATATTTGTGTACCAAGATGACTCCGTGGTGTGTCAGCAACTTAAAATAGATCGACTTTCGTGAAAAGTGGGTAGGAATCAAGAACAAGAAACTGAATGAATTACGTGTATATTCTAAAAAAAAATTTACAATTTTACGACATGTCACTTCTATTTACTTAAGAGTTACGAATATGTTACAAATTAGATTGTACAGAGCTCGCTTCGTGAACTATGTTTGGGACGGACGTGAATATCTCGATTTTTCTCCATGGGTCACGCGATTCGATGCACGAAAAACTCGGGAAGCTGTTGCAACTTTTCGACGTCCTGCAAAGTCGATATTCCTTGATCCTAAAAAATAACATAGAAAACTTTACAAACTGCTGCATTTTTAGCTATTACAAAAATAGAGGTACTTTGTTTTATGTGACGTTAAATAATCTAATTTTTGAAACGTATCATTTTTCATTATTTTAATAGGTTATGTTAATAAATTCTCTTCTATAGTCGATATTCTTGTTCCTGTCGAAAATAGAGAACTACAAATTGTTACTCAGATTTTCAACTATTGCAAAAAATAAAGATACTTCATTTGATGTGACGTTAACGAATGTAATTTTTGAAACGTATCATTCTTCATTATTTTAATAAGTTCTCTTTTATAGTAAATATTCTTGTTCCTGTCAAAAATAGAAAACTACAAATTGTTACTCAGATTTTCAACTATTACAAAAATAAAGATACTTCATATGATGTGACGTTAACGAATGTAATTTTTGAAACGTATCATTTTTAATTATTTTAATATAGATTGTTTTAATAAATTCTCTCTTATACTCGATATTTCTTGTTCCTTTAAAAAATTGTTACTCAGATGTTCAATTACAAAAATAAAGATACTTCATATGATGTAACATTAACGAATGTAATTTTTGAAACGTATCATTCTTCGTTATTTTAATACAAATTATTTTAATAAATTCTCTTTTATAAAAGCATAACCGTATTTTAATGAATCTGCAAGAATTAAAAGACTGAATTTTGAGAAATAGCAAAGCATATGTGATTTTAGTATCAGAATGTGACGAAATTGTTGACAAAAGATTCTTACATTATATTCTTTCCATTTCTCGTAATTGTGTCTCATGTATCCCACCAATTCTGGCATGTCGATAAATGCTGAAAAATAAAGGGTATTTTGTAAATGAATTGTGAAGGAATAACAAAGTCGTAAAAGCGTGTACTGACCATCCCACGTTTCGACCATGTCGTTGATGATGTAATCAACAAAACCGATCTGCGATTTTGGTATCGAGCATGTTGATCTGTCAAACATTGGCATCAATACTGGCAGCTTCAACTTCTTTTCTTCGTCGGTCTGCAAAAGAGCGTGAAACGGAACTTCTGAAATTATGCTATTTTAGAAATAGTAAATTATACCATTTAGAAATGATACTATTTAGACTTCATATACGTCTCAAAGTATTAAGAAAAGTAAAAGATCATTTTTGGTATTATAAGCAGTAGAAATCGATATAAGGTAAATATTTTGATTTAAGTATAAATATTAAGAATTGATATAAGTTACTATAAAAATTAAACGAACTAGATCTTCATTTGTTATAAACATTAAAAGTCGATGTAAGGTTCTAAACACTAAAAATTGATAAAAGATATAAAAATGAGAAATCGATATAATACAGTAAAATATATGCTAAGTAGAAGTGTTAACTTCAGGATAAATTGCAATAGATACCGAATTGTAGTAACAAACACTTAATATTCAACATTTATCCGTTATCCGTTATTCAATAATTATCTTGATAGTAAAATATTAAAAACCTCAGAATGAAATTTATTTTTCACGATCTAGAACAATTTAAGATATTTAAAATTAGAGAAGGTATATTTAAAATTAGAAATATTTTCATAGTTAGGAAGAGAATAGGAGAAAACATTCTGGGATATTTCCAAGAATTCCAATTATTTGAAAATTATAAATAGAAACTGTACCTGACTAAAATACTCTTCGGCGATTCTTCTGGCCCATTCTATGCAAAATTTTAGCGGTCGCGTTGGATTCGACACATCCGCACATTTGATCATCATTCTCTTCACCAGCACCACGTTTTCCGGTTGTAGTACCACTGACATGTCCAGATTACCCGAGTAAGCCTACAAATTTCAACAATCCATCATGACTCTACAAACTATCAACAATCCATCGTGAGCCTACAAATTTCAAAAGTCCATCATGACTCTACAAACTATCAACAATCCATCGTGAGCCTACAAATTTCAAGTCCATTGTGAGTCTACAAACTATCAACAATCCATCATGACTCTACAAACTATCAACAATCCATCGTAAGTCTACAAATTTCAAAAATCCATCATGACTCTACAAATTTCAACAATCCATCGTAAGTCTACAAATTTCAAAAATCCATCATAAGTATACAAATTTCAAATATTCATTGTAATCCTGCAAACTTCAAAAATCAAGTATATGTCAACAAATTTCAACTTCATCGTAAGTCTACAAATTTCAAAAATCCATCATGACTCTACAAATTTCAACAATCCATCGTAAGTCTACAAATTTCAAAAATCCATCATAAGTATACAAATTTCAACAATCCATCGTAAGTCTACAAATTTCAAAAATCCATCATAAGTATACAAATTTCAAATATTCATTGTAATCCTGCAAACTTCAAAAATCAAGTATAAGCCAACAAATTTCAACTTCATCGTAAGTCTACAAATTTCAACAATCCATCGTAAGTCTACAAATTTCAAAAATCCATCATAAGTATACAAATTTCAAAAATTCATTGTAATCCTGCAAACTTCAAAAATCAAATAGAAGCCTACAAATTTCAAAAGTCCATCACGTCTCTACAAATTTCAAAAATCCATCGTAAGTCTACAAATTTCATAAATCCATTGTAAGTCTACAAATTTCAGCAATCCATCGTAAGTCTACAAATTTCAAAAATTCATCGTGTCTACAAATTTCAAAAATTCATTGTAATCTGCAAACTTCAAAAATCGAATATAAGTCTACAAATTTCAACTATCCATCGTAAGTCTACAAATTTAAAAAATTCATTGTAATCCTGTAAGCATCATAAATCAAATATAAGCCTATATATTTCAAAAATTCATCGTAAGTCTACATATTGCAAAAATTCATTGTAATCCTGCAAACTTCGAAAATCAAATATAAGTTTAGAAATTTCAAAAGTTTATCGTGAACCTACAAACTTCGAAAATCAATCGTAAGCTACAAATTTCAAAAGTCCATCATAAACCAATATCGACAAAAGGTCTAAATCCACGAAACACGTTAACAATTAAAGAGACAACCATTTTCTAATACGTTCTTCTACAATTGACTTGAAATGTACATCAGTGACTTGAAATGTACATCAGTAACTTGAAATGTGCATCAATGACCTGAAATGTACATCAGTAACTTGAAATGTACATCAATGACCTGAAATGTACATCAATGACTACAAGTTTAGTACTTCCTTAGTGGATACGTGTTAATAACTAGTTAATATACAAAAAGAAAAAACTGTTGGTTAATAATAAATTGATAATTCATACATCCATCTGATTATCCGTAATTCTGGAGCTGCAGACGTTCATGAACCTCGCCAGATGTTCGAAATGTTTGGTCATTTCGGTGGCCAGAATCATATCGATGACTATCTGCCTGACTAGCTTGTACGTCTCCCTTTCCAAGTTCTGCAACCATAGAAATTTCGTTCAACGTATAATCCAACTTGTGGTAATTGCACATGTACTAATCGAACGCGTGGGAATTGCATTTTGTGGTAATTGAACGTGTAGTAATCGAACATGTGATAAATCGAACGAGTGGTAATTTATACACGTAGTAATGGAACGTGTGGTAATCAAACGTACAAATGTCGAACGCGTGATAATCGAACGCGTAGTAATCGAACGGGTGGTAATGGAACGCATAGATGTCGAACGCGTGGTAATCGAACGCGTGTGTATCGAGCATGTGGTCATCGAACGGGTGGTAATCGAACATGTGAAATCGAATACGTGGAAAATTGAAAGCGTGGTAAATCGAACACGTGGATATTAAATACGTGGTAAATTGAACAGGTGGAAATCGAACGCGTGGTTATCGAATACGTGGCAAGTTGAACGCATAGTAAATTGTACGCCTTTCCAAGTTCTGCAACCATAGAAATTTTCTTCCACGTATCATAAAAAGAAAAGAATATGAAAAGACCACGATTATCGTGTCTTTATATTGGGGGCTTACTTTGAAAATGTTCGCACTGTCTTCTGCTAAGGATAGCTTGAACGTTAATGCTGCATGGTGTGACTCAAGCACGGACAAATCATTGTAGAGAATCGCTAGCTTGCTATCGGCGTTGCAGAGAAATTGGCTGAAATCAGTTTAAATATTTGGTGCGTGTTAAAAATATTCTTTTGTTCTCTGTTTAGCTTGGGTTGTTAAATTTGTGCGCTTTAGATATATAACAATTTGGGAAGTTTGGGAGATTTCGAGAGTGTAGAAATATGGAGGATTTAGGGAGTAGGAGAATTAGGATATTGGGGATTTGAGGATATGGGGGTTTCAGAATTTGGGAACATATAAATTTGGTGATTCTAGAGTTTTGGATTAGAATTTAGGGTTTTAGAATTTGAGGATTTGGGAACTTGAAGATATGGGGGTTTCAGAATTTGGGAACATAAATTTGGTAATTCTAGAGTTTTGGATTGGAATTTGGGAGTTTGTGGATTCGGGGTTTCAAGATTTGAGGTTTTGGAGATTTGAGGATATGGGGGTATCAGAATTTGGGAACATATAAATTTGGTTATTTTAGGGTTTTGGATTAGAATTTAGGGTTTTAGGGTTTTAGGATTTTAGGATTTGAGGATTTGAGGATTTGGGGATTCGAGATTTTGGGGGTTTCAGAATTTGGGAACATATAAATTTGGTAATTCTAGAGTTTTGGATTGGAATTTGGGAGTTTGTGGATTCGGGGTTTCAAGATTTGAGGTTTTGGGGATTTGAGAATATGGGGGTTTCAGAATTTGGGAACATATCAATTTGGTGATTCTAGAGTTTTAGATTAGAATTTGGGATTTTAGGATTTGAGGTTTTAGGACTTGAGGTTTTAGGAATTGAGGATGTGAGGATTTGGAGATTTGAGGATATGGGGGTTTCAGAATTTGGGAACATGCAAATTTGGTGATTCTAGAGTTGTGGGATAGAATTTGGGAATTCGAGGATTTGGGGATTTAGAGTATTGGGGGTTTAGGGAATTAGGAATTTAGACAATTAGAAAATTAGGATTTGGAACTGTAGGGAATTGGAACGGTAGGAAATTGGAATTGTAGGGAATTAGAATATTAGAAATTGTAATTATAGGAAATTGTAATTGTAGGGAATTGGAATTGTAGGGACCTGAAATTACAGAGAATTTAAAACGTAGCGAATCAGAAATGTATACAATCTCAGAATTACAGAATCTATAAATCTATAAATATAGCCATTTAGAAATTTGTAAAATCCATAAAATTTAAACAATTTAGCAATTTAGAAATTTACGAAACCGAGTAATTACAAATTCATACATCCAGAAACTCCACTTTTTATAATCATAATTACTCACAATGAATTTAACACAGTATATTAGTATGTATTAATTACCTCGATCTACCGGGATGATCAAGATCATGCGCAGCAGAAGCAATCAAAGCCGCAACTTCGTCCAAGGGTTCCAAAATCTGTTTCAATGTTTCGGACTGCATAAATCTAGCAGTGGCTTGCAATACGTCAGCAGCATGGGTCGAATTGTGATAACAATTAGTAGCTCGATAGTTCATTTCGATCACTGTTAGCCAATTTTGCACGACCTTCTCGTCGCAGCCTAGTCTAGCTGGTACCCGATACAGATTCATGATTGTCATTCCAAGGAATAAAAGTGGCCTGTGATTGAATAGAAACAAATAGAAAATATATTTATTTCTAAAAAAGACAAATGTGGAGAGTATAATATATATAATATAATTTATCTTGTAGAACAGACAGTATGTTTAGTTTCTAAAAATGGACTCCAATGTGTTAGTTTCATATGTGAAAATATATAAATAGAAAATTTATATATATAAATAAAATTATTTCTAAAAAAGACAAATGTGGAGAGTATAATATATATAATATAATTTATCTTGTAGAACAGATAGTATGTTTAGTTTCTAAAAATGGACACCAATGTGTTAGTTTCATATGTGATATACTTCATATGGCAAGAGAGAAGTGAAACTTTGAATTTCAAGATGGAAGAGACAAATAATTGTTTGTATATTTTAAGTTACCTCTTTTCTGTGAGAACTTCGAGTTTGAATATATCGAAATTCCATTCTAAACACTTTTCTAATATCTCTGCGATTTCCTGAGGCCCTCTAAATCCTTTGATCTGCATTCGAGAGGAACCTGAGGCTAGAGCGGCAGCTTTGTACGTAGACAACCGTGTTGATTCCGCCGACGATCTTCTCGATTCCCATGGTTTTCGGGGCGACTTTATTTAAAAATAATAATTATGAACATAAACATTTTTGACGAAGTTAAGTTCAGTTTTAGACAGACTCTTGAATCATCTAAATTCATATATCTTTTATTTCCTAATTTTTCAAGTCTTTATGAATCTATTAGTTTAATACACTAATTCTTGAAATCTTCAAATGTTTGAATCCCCAAATCTTTGTATAATTCTTCAAATTTTTAAATGTTCAATTCTGAGGATTTTTAGATTTTTGTAATTCCCCAATTTCACAATTTCGCAAATACCTAATTTTTCAATTTCATAATTTCCCAAATACCTAATCCCCTAATTCCATAATATTTCGAATACTTAATTCCCCAATTCCACAAGTTTCCAATACCTAATTCCCCAATTCCACAACATTTGAAATATCTAATTCCCCAATTCCACAACATTTGAAATATCTAATTCCCCAATTCCACAACATTTCAAATATCTAATTCCCCAACTCCACAAGTTCCCAAATTCCTAATTCCCCAATTCCACAATTTTGCAAATACCTGACTCCCCAATTCTAACTCCCCAATTTTTCAATCCCCCAAATGTCTATATCTCAATTTCAAAAAATTTCCCAATCCTCACCCCAATTCCCGAAATATACGAAAAACATTTACTAAGATATCTCTCCGAACACTGTCAGTTACATTACTGTCACTTTCAATAACATTAGATAAAGAGAATTGACTTGATCAATTGGTCCCTGAAGAGGTTAACAAAGCAGATGAAATTACTTACGGCTAACAAGGCTCCGACGAGGTCAGTCGCTACGGGGTCGGTATAGGTTTTATCTTCCTTTAGATGTGGCGCGTACAGTTCGGCAGTTTTCAGCATTTCTATTGCCTGAAACATTAAACATTTATCGATTAAAAAGTGATTTATATCAAGTTTATGATTGAACGAATTCATCAAATATTATTTCATCTTTGTTCTTATAAACAAATCTGGATTCATTCACCTAAATCTTCCACTTCTCAACGTTGATTTAATTTAATTTCAACAAATAGAGCTGCACTTAAATTTATTGGTTTATCATATTTAACAAATATTACTATTAAAAAACAACTTGTTTGGAGTCAAGTATACCTTGTCTATCTGTGCTGCTGTTTCAGGACTCGTCGAATCGGTGATCGCGTTAGAAAGAAGTGTGATCACTTTCGTAATTGGTGCTTCCAATTGCAAACTGTACAGTTTGCGCAAACTAGACCGCCTTCGGCCTGAAAGAAAAAAATATAAAAATTCTCAAATTATGAATTTTATGATAAAGGTTAACGTGACACAAATTCGAGTTTTCTGTTTAACTTATTCTCAGATAGAAACGATAAAGATATTGGGAGAGACGTGACTAGGAACTTAAAAATCTCGATCACGTTGTTTGCTGTTACCTCACCTTGATTTTCATTTCAATTCAATAGCGTCAAATACAGTGGATACTAGTTACATTGTCATTGAGGAGGATAAATTAAAAAGATTGAAAATGTGCAATGTGGGAGGTGATGCGTGGAAATATAACGTGGGGCGATTGGGAGCGTGGAGGATGAAACTTCTGGTGATTTGACGCGTGGTAATTTGTCGGATGGTAATTGGGCGCGTGGTGATTCCATATATGGTGGTTCAACTCGTGGTGATCCTATGTGTTGTGATTTAACGCGTGGGAAACCAACTTGTGGTAATTGAACGTGTAGTAATCGAACGCGTGGTAATTGGACGTGTAGTAATCGAACGCGTGGTAATTGGACGTGTAGTAATCGAACGCGTGGTAATTGGACGTATAGTAATCGAACGCGTGGTAATCCAACTTGTGGTAATCGAATGCGTGGTAATCCAACTTGTGGTAATCGAACGTATAAATGTCGAACGCGTGGTAATCGAACGGGTGGTAATCCAACTTGTGGTAATTGGACATGTAGTAATCGAACGCGTGGGAATTGCATTTTGTGGTAATTGAACGTGTAGTAATCGAACGAGTGGTAATTTATACACGTAGTAATCGAACGTGTGGTAATCGAACGCAAAGTAATCGAACGCGTGGTAATTCAACTTGTGGTAATTGGACATGTAGTAATCGAACGCGTGGGAATTGCATTTTATGGTAATTGAACGTGTAGTAATCGAACATGTGATAAATCGAACGAGTGGTAATTTATACACGTAGTAATGGAACGTGTGGTAATCAAACGTACAAATGTCGAACGCGTGATAATCGAACGCGTAGCAATCGAACGGGTGGTAATGGAACGCATAGATGTCGAACACGTGATAATCGAACACGTGGGTATCGAGCACGTGGTTATCGAACGGGTGGTAATCGAACATGTGAACTCGAACGTGTGGATATCGAATACCTGGAAAATTGAACGCGTGGTAAATCGAACACGTGGATATTGAAAACGTGGTGAATTAAACAGGTGGAAATCGAATACGTGGCAAGTTGAACGCGTAGTAAATTGAACGCGTGGATATTGAAAACGTGGAAATCGAATACGTGGCAAGTTGAACGCGTGGTAAATGGAACACGTGGATATTAAATACGTGGTAAATTGAACACGTGAAATCGAACGCGTGGATATCGAATAAGTGACAGATTGAACGCGTGGTAAATGGAACACGTGGATATTGAAAACGTGGTAAATTGATTGCGTGGTAAATCGGCACGTGTGGTAATCGAACGCATGAATATCGAAGCGTAGCGATGTAACAGTATAATTGATATCGTGCCAATGTAAGACGTAACGATACATCGCGTGATGATTTAATGTGTGGTAATTAAACACATGATAGTAGAACGCATAGCGCTCGAACGTGTGATAATTGACCGCACGATAGCTGAACGCGTGGTAATCGTTTGCGTGATAATTGACCGCACGATAGATGAACGTGTGGAAATTTAAAACTTGACCATACACCCACATATAACAAGAGATCTACTATATCATTTCCAAAGTCACCTCAATAAAACACCATGCAACATTTACAAAATAGAAGCACAAATAATTAAAAAATTCAATAATTACTGTCGCTGGTGCCTGATTTCATATCAGATGTCCGCCTTTGTGTCGCAACTGTAGTCTGTTTTTGAGGACCCGGTTGTTGAGCTTGATCGACCGATGGATCGATATTTTCTGACAGGTACATCGTATCGTACACGTATATGTAATGAGTTGGTTTTCTGAACAGAACATAATCATTAAAAATTAAACATTATTAAAATTACTTCAACGTTGTTTTAATTGAAATTTGATACTAACTTCAAAGTGATACTGAAAGGTACTATCCTACAGTTGAGAGTGAGCATTTGATTATTTTTTCGTTTGCAGTTCATGTTTCCCTCGAATTCGTGACCTTTGCTGATCTGCTGCTCCATCACTATGAAATTTTCGTAGAGAACTACCTCACTGATGTTTTTCCCTAACAAGTCCGGGACCGTATAGCCTAACAACTTCTCGCTAATTTTATTAACAAACTGCAAGAAGATAAACATTCTGTATTAAAACTGTTTGAACGGATAAAAACAAGATTTTTAAAATAATATCGATTTCTGTATAATTTCAATCGTTAAACACTTAACGTTTTATGATCTTTTAAGAAATTTAAGTGTTTTAACGTTTAAGGGGTTTAAAGTTTAAGAAAAGAAACTAAATATCGTGACAATTATGGGAGCTTCTATAATGTACGATAAATTCTATACTTTATAATTTAGCGCAACTATAATACAATTGTAAATGTTAATTTACGTATATTTATGTACATTTCAGTGATTTCATTTACTTATATTTGAGAATCAAAATATTAATTGAAGTGTTTCAACAATTACGTCGAGCACTTTAAGTGTAAAATGGACATCTGTTCGTTACATGTGGATGACACAAGAGTTACTCACATTACCTGTACAATGTGTTTATCATTTGTCACGTGTACCATATCACGGCATTTGTCAAGAGCCACATACAACGCGTCAGCAGCCGCTAGTTGTGTTCTTGGTAGCAAAGTGCTGGTATAAATTCCCACTAATTCGTTAATTAATATCCCCTCGTGGGAGCACTCCATTAAAGCCTAGAACAAAGAAAATTACGATAATAAAGGTACTTTTTAAACTAGTCGATGAAGAATTAAATCAAAGTCTTCCATATAACTAAAGATAAATTTCTTGATAAAATTCTAAATTTCTTGATAAATTTTCTAGATAAAATCAGCAATTAATGATGATTTTGTAAATCATAATGATTATCATTCTGTAAAACATAAAAGAAGTAAGAACTTACTCTGGTGAATCCTATTTCTAACAAATCCAGTGACACGATTTTATCTTTTTCGGCATGCATAAAATACCTATGGAAATTTGTGTAAGTTTAGTATACAATATGTGGGTGTAGGCGTATGAAGATTGAACTTACGATTTTTTTACAAGAGCTATGACAACGGTATTATGGTAAACTGGACTAGACCTAATCGCCCTGAAATTAAGAAAAATTTAACAATTATTTAAATGTCTTCAGATTCTGAAATATTTCTGACAAGTGCAAGTGTTCAAGAATTCGTCACTATTCTGAAGGGTAACGATAATTATAACAAAAATATTTTATTGCTTTTATATGTCCAGTAAATTAATTACACCTCTACTAATTATCCACAATGAGTAGAAAATTTTAAAATTAGAAAATAATTAATTTGATTAGAAAAATATATAATTCTCTTGAGGTAAATAGAATAGTTAGCGAGATCATATTATATTATACATAATATTATACATAATTCTCTTGAGGTAAAAGAATTAGTAAATTTTCACGAGTTAGAAAATACACACTAGCGGTTCTGCAATTAACGAAAAATTAGTTATATATTGAAATTTTTTAAACAGTTTAGCGACAAATGATTGCAGTGATTTTGTGATGAAAAATAACGTACCTACAAATCGTATCGGCCTGGATAGCACGTTGCCCCCGATGATCGATGATCACTAGCTCGTGACCTCGATTTTGGAAGAACTCGACAGCTTCTTCCGCATCTTTCGCCACCGATACGCTCCACCCCAGCCTTCTAGAAGTGGTGGCAAGTATGTCCATCTGCTGGTCATCTTTCGGGAAGACCAGTAATATCTGACACGTTCGAGGAATGCGATTCGAGGTAAATCAATCATTGTCTCGTAAGCCGATCGTTCGATTAATCGTGCAATGTAAACACACCGTTATCTGTCGGTCATTTAATTGCAATAGATAGATACAACCGAGGAAACATTGTTACGCGATAAATTACTCAAAACTGCTCACCTTAATGAGATCAGGAACACTGTTCGTTAACGGGTATGTTGCAATTTCTTGCGCCGGTTTCTGGAACAGATAAT
The DNA here is from genome assembly GCA_945859555.1 of Megachile ligniseca. NCBI lineage: Eukaryota > Metazoa > Arthropoda > Insecta > Hymenoptera > Megachilidae > Megachile > Megachile ligniseca. The sequence continues at coordinate 4,193,939 of OX243786.1, forward strand.
AAATTACGTATAAACATTTCTTTCATCCACATTTCTTTAAATTCCAATTTTATTTGCGAAACTTTAGTACAAATGTAGACTTTCGAGAATTGTATGCGATAAGCGGTATTTATTTGTTCTTGGTAGGCTTTTACGAAATCGAAAGCAAATGGCGGATACTGTTTCTACGATTATTTCGAAACACTTTATAGGCTATTTCTAAATTGTTTGTCACTTTCTAAGTTGCTCTAAATTCTCAAGGTTCTCAGCCCATTCGAAATTCTCTCAAGGTTGTCCTTAGCCTATCCCCAAATTTTCTCAAGGTTCCTAGTCTCAAGGTTATTAGCCTTCCCTAAATTTTTGTAAAGTTATCAGGTTTATAATTCTTTCAAGGTCCCGAGGCTCTTCCCAAATTCTCTAAGGTTATTCCTAGGTTAACCCAAATTTTTCAAGGTTATATTTAGACCTTTACTAAATTTTCTCAAGGTAGTCTTAGACTCACCCCAAATTCTTTCAAGGTTCTTCCTTGACTCATCCCAAATTTTCTCAAGATTATTTGTAGACCTTTATCAAATTCTCTCAAGGTAGTCCCTAGGCTCTTTGCAAATTCTCTCAAGGTTATTTCTAAACTCACCCCAAATTCTCTCAAGATTATTCCTAGTTTTACCTCAAATTCTCTCAAGGTTATTCAAAGATTCACCCCAAATTCTCTCAAGATAGTTCCTAGACTCATCCTAAATTCTCTCAAGGTTATTCCTAAACTCCCCCAAATTTTCTCAAAGTAGTCTTTCGGTTCTCCCTAAACTTTCTCAAGATAGTACCTAGGTCTCCCTCAAATCTTCTCAGAGTACTTTCTAAGCTCTCCCCAAATTCTCTTAAAGTTGTCCCTAAGATCACTCCAAATTCTGTTAAGACACTTTCTAGGCTTTTGCAAAAATTTCTCAAGATATCCCCTTCTGATTATTTCCAAATTATCAAGGTATTCTATTGGCTCTTCCCAAATTCTTAGATACTCTTTCGACTCTCCCCAAAATTCTTAAGATACTCTTTTGGCTCTCCCCAAATTATTAAGATAGTTCTTCGTCTCTCCCCAAAATTCTTAAAATACTCTTTTGGCTCTCCCCAAATTATTAAGATAGTTCTTCGTCTCTCCCCAAAATTGTTAAGATACTATTTTGGCTCTCCCCAAAATTCTTAAGATACCCCTTCGTCTCTCCCCAAAATTATTAAGCTACCCCTTCGTCTCTCCCCAAATTCTCAAGATACTATTTAATCTCCCCCTAAATTCTAACTATTCTTGCCCATCCCCAAATTCTCTCAGAATACTTCTCTATCTCTCCTTAAATTTTCTCACGGTATACTCCCACGTACTCGTATTTTAGACTCGTAATGAACCGTTTTCGGCTCGTGTACTCTGGTAACTTTAGCCCTCCGTCGTGCACGTGCTGATTCCTTTATGTTTACATCATTTCCATGATGAGTTACGACGTTTTTCATTCGTGTTGACTACGTGCTGCTTGATTTTCACGGGATTCTGGCGTAACCTATGCATGTTACACAATGACAAACAGAGAACGAATCTATACTCGAGAAGTATGCAGAAAAGTGAAGTTGATCGTTTTAGCAGCGGAGGGGATAGAACAAAGTTCGATAGTAATTTTCGATTACTTAATTCTTTTTTTCTATTTATAGCAATCTCTTTTTTTCTTCGAGTATCTCTCGTTTGTTCTGAGGCAGATTTTTATTCTGAGCGCATGAAACGTTCCAAATATGAGACGCGATAATTAAACGATACCGGAACGATTATCGTTTTCAGGATTGTTTATGAAACGCGTCTCGAATACGGAGTACGCGTGTGCAATGATGAAAAATGAAGCAACATTTCAGAGAGATACTTAGTTGGACTTTCATCAATTCAAATCAAATGGAATACTCTAAAAACTGCAATAAATTCTGGGAGATCATTTTTAATTTTTGCAGAAAGAAATTCAAGTAAATGCATAATTTATAGTATATTCTTTGGACCATTGTGCATCTTCATAATTGCAACGAAAATAACTTTTGAAGATTCCATAATTTATTTTTTAAGAAAGAAGAACTTTTCCTGAGTGCATAATTCAGTAAACAAATTCTTTGAACAATTGTATATCCGTAGTGGAAATAATTCTCAAAGGTTTTATCATTTTTTCTTGCAAAACAAGTCTTGTTAAACGCATAAGCAAATCTTTCATTGCAACAAGAACCACTCTTAAACAACCCTAATCAATTCTTACAGAAAAGAAGAAAACAAGACACAAATCATAAAAAAGACTCTCCAACAATTCTGTAATACACAACAATGAATATGTACCCCCTTGATCGCAATAAAATTAATTCCAGATCGACATCTAATTTATTTCGCCTAGAACAAACGTTATTCTAGAAGTGTCACTCGAAGGGCCATCAGTTGAAGAAACGATAGTACAAATAAAAAACGATAGTACATATAAACCCTATCAAACAATGAAATCTATAAATTGTACAAAATTCGACTTCTATAAATATTTTGTTACATAATTTTTTGAATACCCTGACTGGTAGTACAAGATTAGCAAGCGTCTCGTTCATGTATATTCTCTTGGGGTATGCCTTCCATGTTTTTTCCACACTGCCACACAACGCATCGAAAATCGTGCCATACCACGATCTGGACGAATTTCTGTGAATTTCATTATCATCTACCGCGTGAGAGACGTAGATCGCCGGCTGCGTCGATCGTCTCATCTCGTTCATTCTTAACGTATCCGTAAAACATTAATTAACGAACGACTTAACATCGATTAACAATCAACGCTAATTCACCACTCTGCTGAAATCTCTGTCCAAAACTCTAGTTCCACTGATCCCCATCGTACAACAAGAATTCCATTATTTAACAATTTACACCAACACCAAAATTTATAGTTCGAGAAACACGTTCGTAGAAAACGTTCGTCGCGATACTGAGCCCCGTCGTCATCGAGATTATCCTTTTTGCACTATCAGGCCAGAAGCCTATCTTTGATAAGGAAACTCCTCCAGAGAACTAAATCGTCTTCGTTGCAAGTTATCGATAGTGTATTGTATAAACACTCGATAAAAGACGCGTACGTCACGGACAGCGATTACAAATAAATGGTATATCAGATTATTTTTTATACCGATATCACGACAAAACATTTTGCAATCGAAAGGACCAACGTAACCGACGGTGACGGTGTGACTATCGAGCGGCTCGCGAGAAGCAAAAAACCACCCCTTTCAGACCCTATAATTGCAGGCGTCGAATGCAACAAAGTTGCCAGACGGAGTTCACAAGTTCTGTACACTGAATGTTAGTTTTTACCAGAACCTTCCCGTTAAAAAAGTTACATTCGACAACAACGTCGCAAAGTTTCACCCTTAACTCTGAATCATTAGTCGACGAAAGTAACGTACACAAGAAAAACCTTCAACTTTAAATGTTACCAAAAATATTTCAAGAAGGAGAATAAAGTAAGACTAATCATTACGGTTAATAAAAGAAGCAATATTACAGAAATTTTCCGGCACTAATCTTGTAGCGAAAGAAGTCACATACCTTTAGCGAAACTCCCCGAATCCTTGGATCCACGAAATTGTGCAAGACAGCAGTTCCGATCGTTCGGCTTTTCCGGCTGTTTTTTGCAGGTCTATAGACCGTCTATAGACAGCTTATACCCTGTCCATGGACGGTCCGTCGACGTAGCAGCCGGAGAAGCTCGAAGCGAGTGGTACAACGAGGGAGGAATCGAATGAATAATTAAGGAGAAGCTTTCAAGGGCTGGCAATCGAAGCTCAGCGGGTTAATGGAATATTTAACAGTCTGTTTAGTTGCTCGTCTCCGCGTTTCAACCTTTGCAACTTCCATGAGAATGTCCGATGTAATTTTCACGAGCGCACGCGACATTCTGTGAAACGAACAGGTGTTCAAAAGCCGATCACGTTATTGCGGGAAAGGGTTAATTGCTGGTCGAAGCCTCGTGAGAAAGGAAAGTCTGACTAGGGGAGCTTTTTTACATGGTTCTTTTTAGCCGCTATGGGCCACCCCTCCTGTGTGGTAATCGATAAACGCGACTTTGAATTTTAGAGAACGTTACCCCTTTCTTGATATGATAATTTTAATCTCCGGATACTGATATATTTCTGTATGTCAGAAATAGAATATAGGGATGCTGATTTATTTGAAAAGTGTGATATCTCATTAAAATTAAAATAAACTTGATAATCGCAACTTCCAAATTCAGAATTTTTGAAAAGTTGGTATATATACAAATTCTTTCGAGAAGATAAAACGGAACTATATCAAAGGGTTCACCCTTGAACAATGATAGCAGAGTGATTCATAGCTGTAGAATGTAGATATGCATCGATAAAGATTGAAGCGTAAAAATTCCAAATGGAAGAAATCCTTGACAAACCCTTGACAAAAGGTTTCAATTTAAGACAATCAAGAATACAGTATAGAAATTCTAGAAATTGCTTATACAAATAGTCAAAGGGTTACAGTTTAGATAAAACTAATCGAAGGGCTACAGATAGAAAGACAGGTTAGATAGCAATAATCAAAGATTACAGTTTTGAGAAAATTAGAGAAAGAATAGATTTTTCTAGTTACCTAATAAAATACTGATAGTATCCGAAGAAAATTAAATTGATATACAAGCTTGAGATACCAGTATATATTTTTCCATTCTACTTATAACTTGGAGCACATTTTATTTTTTTATCTATAAAATTGTTGGAGATAGAAAAATTAACGGAACAGTCAATGATGGTGTGTTAGATTTTCTAAATACCGTAGACAATTGTAGTTTATATTTTATAAAATTTATTGAGAAAAAGTGATCAAGGATAAAGAAAAGATAAATCATGAAGAATAGATAAAGAATAAAATTAAGATTAAAAAAGTTTGAAAAGGCACATTAAAGGGCACAGTTTCAATAATATACACAATGAGAAAAATTATATTAAGGTAAAAAATAAAAGATGTGAAACAGTAATTGAAAAGAACAAAAATAGTTCGTGTATTAAAGGTGGTAGTAGAGACAGTTACAATTACACATCCATATTTTAAACAGATTATGTGTCTATATATAGCAATTATGGCCATAATACAGTAACATAATCTTTTACAAGAGAAGATATGTAGTAACAAATACGTAGATTCGATTGCCACTTGTTGATCATTAAAAATACGAAGTGGAACATTGCTTGTTCGCTGTTATCTCTGATTGGAGCAACGAGATATCGATACAACAAAAATATTTTAACGTTATTTATCGTTAAGGCGTTGCATTCGACGCAATATACAATAAAAACGAGAAGTCCAGTTTTATTATCGCACTAATTGCTTTTATCGATTCGACGAATGAGCACATGGGCATTGCTAAATATTTTCAGCGTAATTTTGACTAATAATTTTACTTACCACTGTAGAATGATCCACTGCTTCATCTCCAGTTGAGACGTCTTTGAATGGTGGCTTTTCCAGAATATCGTACTCCGATTTTCCTTGAAAAGAAAAATGAAAGATAATTTTTAGTTTTGCAGTCTGAATGGAAATTTTTATTCGATCAAATTGATGTTTATGAATTTACATATTTCATTGATAAAACATTCTTATTGAAGGGGAGCAATTATAATAATTTGACATTTTTAATAAATACAAATTATCACGAGATACCAAAGATTTATGACTGACTTAAATTATAAAATAATCGTTTGCAGTTTCAATCTTAAATACGTTCTAATAAAACTTTCGCCATTGGTGACGAATTAATTGTTTGTCAAGCTGCAATTGGATAATTGGTATCGAGGAATGTAATCGATATTGGAAAAAAATGATTAAGCTGCAGAAGGGTTCTTGAACGAGGCCGAATGTAAAGGCTTATCTCCACCTTTTATGGCAGGATAATTCAGCATTTATCGTGTGTGATTCGAGTTTAAAAGATAATTGATCGAAAGTAGGGCACCTTAATTGGACATAGCGAGCAACACTGTTGGGACAAAATAAGGCTGTTTTTGATCGAAATGTGTATTGGAGT